>CARXXK010000002.1:94371861-94695951 GCA_949089665.1 Macrosiphum euphorbiae
TTAAATTAATGTTTTTAGTTATTAATTAGGTACTTGACATTATTTTCAAAACTGAAATTTTAACATGGTGAAAAAAATATGAAATTGACGAATTAGAGTTGTAATAAATTATAAATATATTATTTTAAATTCAAATTGTATAGCTTAGAATATTTATATGAAATCTGTAAAATATCTTATTGCATGTTACATTTAAATACCAACTCCATAATTATTTTATATTCATATACGATGATAATATTATTATACTAATATAATTTCTTGTTAATTGTCTTGATTTTCACTTTGCCGTCCGTTAGACATAATATAAATTGCACGACCCACCGACATCGACAACGAGGTTATTTCATACCGGTCAAACAGCTGTAATAATAAGACAAAATATATTGTGGCAGAGTGCGAATAATATAATAGCTATAGACACGTCTCGGGTATTATGTTGTCCTCGCGTATTACACGCCGCCCAACTCACTTTACGATGTGTTCAAAAGCGGTTCTTTGTGTACCCTATATAGTTCACCACGACCGGATTCGTATTTTACAACGAGAACAATATTATTATTGTAGTGACCTGCACACTGCAGCAGTGCACCTGCATCACAATAATAACAATAAGGAGAATAAAGTGCATCGGACGACCGCGTGGTATATACCTATTACCTGCCGTAATTGTCGTATGCACATTCTTCGGTGGACGAATATCAGTTCAGCAATATAATATTATTATTATGATCATCATTCTGATATTGTTCGACAATGTAATATTATTATTATTATAATACTCAATAAAATCAAGCTCGGGTATTATAATATTATTTCTGCTGCTCGTTCAAGCCACGGTTGTACATGGTTATCATTAGGGCGACGTTGTGGGCGTGTTTGGACACAATAATATATAAATGGCATTCGCGGAGGATACAACACGAAATATAATCATAAGTACGAACGCGGTGACGAGAGACGATGAAACTCACTCTCTCTGCTCCTGTCGTCGTCGTCCGGTCGAAAGGACGATAATCCTGGAAAGGGTAGGTACACTCACTCACCACTCTCACACACAAACACTTAAATAGCACCTGCCCGTCCAGAGCATTATAATGCATACCTGTCCTCGGATCTCGTGGAGTCCGTTCATACCTACATAAATATTATTATCTCATGCGGCGATGATGATTTACCGTCGCACAAGAGTCCTTCGCGCGGGGGATTAGGTGTACCCAAACGGATATTTTCGTGAGTGTAATTTTTCACGTTTAAAATCCTTTACCGGCTCCGATATACCTATATATATATTATTCCTAGCCCGCAGATAAACACTTCTATCTCACTCATTCCTTCGTTTTCTCTCACTCGATCCATATCACCGTTTCTCTCTCTATCTATCCCTCCGTCTCTAGCTCTCTCTCTCTCTCTCTCTCTCTCTCTCTCTCTCTCTCTCTCTCTCTCCCGGCTATTTCCTGCGAGCAAGCAATTACATTACATGACTTGAACAAACGCGTGCCATTTTTCTGTGCGCCAGATAATAATCTCCCCGCCCCTGTCTGCCCGTCTGTCAGTCTGTCGCGGTCTATGTGTACGTCTCTCAGTCCCTCGCTCTTTTACTCTCCATCTCTAATGTATATCAGTATAAACACATTTCGTGTGATATATTCTAACGACTTTCCTGCACAGAGATACCGCCGTTTGACGTCGACTGTACATAATATTACATCAAAAGTATTTTTCTGTTTTTTTTTTTCACGTGGCAAAACATTAAACGTCGTGATTTACCCAGAGACTGGAACCTTTTGAATTTATTGGTTTCGGTTCCGGTACTGGTTCTCTAAAAATAAAATAACTGTCCCGGTTTGGTTCTGGTTTTTTGATAAAAAAGAAAAAGGTATTGATTCCAAATAATTTGGGCACCGGCTCCAGATAATCTAGGTACCGAAAAGTATAATGATTTTAAATACCTATTCGAAATGCGGTTTAATTAATAATATGAGAAATATTAGAAAACTCATATGATCATACACAGTTTATACACAAAACAGTTATACTATTAAATTATGATAAATAAAATTATTTTATTTTTGATCCTTAAGAACCTATTCAATTTAAAAATTCTAGTTCGGTTCCGATACTTAATTTATTAAAATAAAGGTTTCGGTTCATGTTCCAGAATTGGTTTTCTTAGGTTCGGTTCCTGTCCCTGGATGTGCCTACCCATTATTTCCATTAATTCATATTTTAATATTGTCTAATCAATATTGTGACTATTTAGGTACAGTTTAATATAAACTATTTGCTTAATGTAAGTATTCATGTCAGATACTATAAAAACGGTTCACTGTAAAACTTTTTAATGGCAAAGATTCCGCTAGAACAATCCGCTAAGAAAGACAAATAATTGTACTTTACTAGTTTTGATTTATGTTTACGATGTAGATCATATTATTTAGTATTACAAATTAATATAAACTACCTATAACTACATATTAAGGTATTTCTCGTTTTCTAGGCAGAGACTCATTCAATACCGACTCATTTACAAATAGATATTATTATGGCCAGTGTTTTCACGCATTGAGTGGATAGCTGTGCAGAGCACGAGGAAAAATGTATAAAGATCAGAAAATCCATTGTCGTTGTAGATATTTTGAATGTTCACTGTATCTACCTAAAACTTTTCATCGTAGACGCCTGTACGAAACAACATCTGATGTTCTTTTAAAATAACAACGATAAAAATATAAAAAGTCAAATGTTCTCCAAAACCACGATAATTTGCATCTTCGTTTTTGGTTAGGTATTCATAACATATTTGCTATGCGTCCGAGTGTGATCATAAAGGCTATATACGCTATTCTACATAGGTGATAATATTATGTTATAATATTATAATATTATAATACCTAAAATTTAATATGTACCCAATTATAATATCTGCAGGTACCTACCGATATATAAAATAATTAACGTAACATTACTGTTTTTTGGGTACGAACATTTTCTACAGCACTCCACGCGCTGTATATTGATGACCAATTAAGTACGAATGGTATAGAAATACCACGCCATGGGAATTTTCTAATTAAAAAAAAATACCTTAATGAACAAATAATGATCGCCAAACATTATTGTTTCCGTAGAACACATCACGAATTTATAATATAGTATTATGTTGTTTATTTAGCAAGGATTTGATTTTTCTAAATATTATATTTCATTTTATTCACCAATATTATATATTGAATACTCTCTACAGCGTTACGTATACTTGAGTTTGCGTTTTATAATTTTATATATACGAGTAACAATATTTCCGCAGACATATTTCATGTGATTTTAGTAACTACTGCAGGGATTAGGATTTTCCAGGATTTTCAATGACCTACTGTAGTTTATGGAGTCACGTAGAGTATAATATTTACAATATGATTCAAACATCAAACGAGTTCAATGTGATTTTTTATTTGCATTTTTTACACAATTATTGAATATTTAAATAATCTGTTTATTTTTTACACGTGAAAAGCATTTTTCATAAGTCGATATAAATCATTGGATACATTCATGCTCTAATATTAAAATAATACTCAATTCGGAGAACAACAAATAACAATAAATGGTTGTACCACTTTCGACAATATTTGAAACCGTGTTATTGTTGAAAACTAACACGGCAGTGATGTTGTAAGTACTTAACCTACCTATAATTCCACTCATGTAATATAAAAATTTGTAATTACAAATTGAAAAATGATGGCATTCATTGTACATGTGTTTTGTTAACTTTGTCTCATTGAACAATATCATGTTGAGGTTAAAAAAAACACATATTAAATTTAACTTTAAGTTAGCAAAGCTACCGCGTAATATACTAATTACAAATGGTGTCACTTTAGTAATCACTAGAAATAACAACAATTTAAAATTCATACCAAAATGAACGTGAAAACTTTTTTTCACCTTTAAATTCGTTATTTTCGGTACAATCACTATAAGCTAATAGGCTGCAGACAACCCGGAACGTAATAGTGTAGTTAGGTCCGAAAATGGAAAAAATGTAAAATTGTAGAATATTATATAATATTCGGATATTTGAATATCTAAAAGCTTTTTTTTATTAACTTGAGTTTCGGCTATAGCACCTCCCCCCCCATTGACCATGTTTATTTGAGCTTATATTATAATATTATATTAAATAAAATTATTTTACCCTGTAGCCTCCACCCCCCTCCACACTCTCCGTACAATATTTCCTGCTACGCCACTGAATATAAGTGTACTATATTGTTAGGGTTAGTAAGGTCCCCCTTGAATGGTAAAAAAAATTGTCGCTAAACGTCTGCAGGAGTGACACGGTTTACCGTCTCGGACGAAAAATTCTTAGAAATAGTGTTAAGGTTGTATGACTATTATATCTCACCATGTCCATACATAGTTCACGCTGACAAACGGAGTCAGCGGACCGTAATGAATGAGAACAGTCATTGTCAGGCGATGAATTTTCAGACCGGTGAAAAAGGTCCAATAACTTTTTGGCAGTCCGAAAATCATTTTTCTATAATATATTTTTTCAAGCGAAACGCACTTTTTATATTTACTCCGTATTTGCTCGACTCAAAGTCCGTCGTCTCCAAGGGGTCGGCCGTCAAATCGTTCGCCGGTAACAAAAAAAAGTACCTAAGCTGATTCAATATTAGTTTAGTTTAGAAAATCGTTACAATTTTAATAACCCATCACGAGACGCTCTTTTCGGTAATAAAAAGTCGGAAAAGAAATACAAACAGTCCGCCATTCCGCTTAACGATAACGGCGTTGTTGCGATACATTGTTTCATACAATGTTCGTCTCACAAACAATAATATTGGAAAACGAAGTCGTACAACCGGACGTGGAAAACTATCGTTAAAAAATCGTAATTCTGTGATATTTAACAGCGACATTATTTCATTCGGAGAAGCCGGTTTAATGCCTACATAGCTGTCGTCACGAGGCCCCGGGTTTTGATGGGAGTGGTGAGGAGGGGCATGTAATTTTGTTTTCTTGATCATAATTGGAAAGCAATTGATATTTGCAGCTTCTACGGTGAACTATAAAACTATTGAGGGTGTCATATTTTGAAAGAGTTCTGGGGTGGACTGTACCGGTGTTATATCGAGAACATACACGGTGAGCCGATGCTCAAGAATATTTGTAATTATAACATTTTATAATAAAATTGGAATAAATATAAAATATAAATATTTTTAACACGAGAGTTAAAACAATTTTTAAAAATAAATTGTATGTTTTCATGGTCCACCCGCCCCGGCATCATCAATTTTTATTTTTAACTATTGCTCAAATTATATTCAAATAGTATTTATTCCTGAATTTTCTAAAACATGAAACTTTGGAAATATAAACTTCGTTTAATGGGCATCAAAGAATTAACAAATTAAACTTTTATTTTTCCTTTTTTAAACTTTTGATTTTTGGAGCATTTAGGTTTGAATGTATTTTCCGTGTACTTTATAAGAATAAATTTGATTTTAAATATCAGCTTAAGTTTTTAAAAAAAATTTAAACATAATTATAAATACAACTAATATTTCTATTTTTATTACGTAATAATATTTTGTTCTCTCCTAGATGACTTCTCCTATAGTTGGCATGGAACGAAGTTGCTCAACATACAATACACTATTTGCCAATAACCGTCACAGTTTAAAAATATTAAATAGCATCGCTGATTGTCCAGTTATAAAATGAAACACAAAAGACGTTTACGAATGATATTGTATACGTACCTATCTAAAGTAATATTATATTCATTAGATACAAATTTTTAGTTTAAAATTGGTTTTTAGTTTTTCAGGATCCTTTTTTAGGGAATTTTATTAAGCTTCGTAAAATTATTAGTGGAATAAATCGTAATTTTTTAGGCATTTTTCTTGTATTTTAGAGTGTTTAAATCCGCTCAATATTAATAACTTAATCTGGCGTGTCTATTATGTAGTATGTACCAATAAATTGATTTATAATCCACAGATATAAGTTATAACCACGTCCGCCAGTATTTTCATAATATTAATATTTAATATATTGTACACAGTAATATTATTATATAATATTTTATTATCGATTGCTCAATTGGCTGATAAAGTGATAACTAGGTACAATTTCGTACGATCAATGTAACGTTCTATTAATTCATGAAAGTGGATATTTTTACTTTATTTTTTTATTTTAATATTGTGTATATTGCTTGGTGATTGTAATATACTCTACCTAGCTAGTTAGTTGTTTGAAATGGAAAGGCTTTTTCCGAAAAAATTTTAGGAGAGAAAAGAAACTTTTAGAAAAAATTGCAAGTATATGAGAGGTGTTTATAGAGGGACCAATGTTTTTCATCAATTGTGACTCAATTATAGTGTAATAGAAAATTGATAATACGTTCCACTCTATACTTAAGACGATAATATATAAATTATTAAAAACAAATTAAAAATCTTAAGTAGTTTTTTTTTAGGAAATTGAAGATGAGTAGGCAATGCACCCCACAATAATAATCAAAACTCTGGTATATTTGAGTTTTCAATTTCGTGATAGCGAAATGAAGGTCAATTATAGATTTCCAGAACCGAAATGTTTCCTTAATCAAGTGTCATATTTAAACCAGTTAATTGGTGATTTATGCACTTAACATGGTCCATAACCTCTGACAAGCGATTTTCTCATTTATTAGGACGTATCTAAACTACGCATAATAAAAAAAATAAGAAATTACCGAGTTTCGTGGCACGAGAATCATGATCAGTAGAATAATATACATACATAAGGATATATTCCAAAACTTTGGGGAGATGGCTCAGGGAACGGATTACCAATACTATATTTTTATACTTTGAGAGCACCCCCATACTAATTATTTTTATGGTACTGCCCAACAGGTATGTTAAATAACCTAATTGAAATTTGAAAAATATATTGATTAATATTCATTTAGTTAACTGACTTTTTTTTTTTGTGAATTTAAATGAAAAAATCAATACCGTTTAAGAATATATTTTATTTTAATCACTCATAATAATTAGATATTGAATTACTCGTGTATTATAATTATTTGTTTTAGTATTGATGGTTGGTGGGGTAAAAGGGTATTGTCACCAACAAGTTAGGTTGAGTTCAATCATCTCAAGTGCAAAACATAAATATAAAATGAACATCCCATGATAATTATAATTGCTGAGCTAAAAAACACAAAATAATGTAATTAATTTTGAATAACTAAACTGTAATACAATTAAAAATGCGTTTCCATTTCCACTTTTAAAATCTAGGGGAATGACAGAGGCCACTCAACATTTTAAATTTTTGGTAGTACACAAAATAAAGGAACATTTTAAATAAAATGTAATAGTGTATAATATACATGTATTATACATGTATTATAATACATGTTTGTTGTCCTTGTAGCATAACCAGATATTTTTTTTGTCGGGGATGCACTTAATTTTATTTCTCTAGTATTTGTAGAACTATAATACTTATCACCTGTTACCTTATGAAACCATTGTTCATAAAATAAATTTTCCCCAGTGTGCTCTGGTCAACAAAAAGCTGGTTTAGGAGATGGAGGGGGGGATTAAATTCGAATGCACAGGAATATTGGAAAATAAAAGGTGGACATCATTAATATTATTAATAGTTTTGTTATATAGTATCGTCATCGTCGCTATCACTCTCTATCCGTTTGGTTATCGAATCGAATACTATTTTCGATCACAGATCGAACAAGTAAATAAATCCTGTACACGTTCAACACCGCTCCGACTGTTTTCCAGCAGACGGTTCGATATGAGTCCAACGAATGTATTCATTTCACTCCACCTTGCGCGTTTATCGTTTGAATTTAATGTAATGCACAATTGGCTTTCCTGACGGTTACGTTAAACTTTAAAAAAATAAATAAATAACGTGCCATTTATGTATAAGTGTGTGTGTGTGTGTGTGTGTGTGTGTGTGTGTGTGTGTGTGTGTGTGTGTGTATTGTGTACGCGTGTGTGAGTGTTTATATATATTATAGATATATATAAACATATTTTATGTCTACGATATTTAAAGTATAAAAAAAAAAAATTAAAATTAAAAGTTAAATGAGTACGCATTAATGACTACAGCTTGTAAAAAAAACCTGTGCTTTCCTGCACAGAACTCTAAAGTTCGTATTTTGTTTTGTATTGTTTTTTTTTTTTACCTTAATTAACCCTAAAAAATAACTAGTGCAAATTAACCCTTTGTGTGGCAGTAAAAACTGAACTTGGAACCGTCCATGGCTAATATGGGTCGTAAAAATAATTACGTTTGTCTGTGAATGGCAGACATAAGCGTGTACATTTAAGATAGTTTATTAGAATTTAATATCGGTGACGGCACTCGTTTGAATACTGAATCAACTTCTATATTTGTGGTTTGGATAGAAAGAAAATATATGTCCACTCAGATATTATAAATTGTATCATTGTTATACTTATAATATATTATATTATATAATAAGCTATACTATTTTTATTATAATTTTTCAGAAAAAAAAGTATAATTTTGACTACCAACTTCAAGTTTCTAATAAATTGTGTCATGGCATAATAATTATATTTTGCTTACACACATCACTCACTTGTAAAGTATACTTTTAATGTCTATAATAGATAAATAGGTACCTAATAAAGGTACCTAAGCCTGTTAGTTTAAAAATATGAAATCATAAATAATAAGGATCATAAACAGTATGAACAGGAATTACTTTTAAAGATGCAGTTGTAAATATGTCTGATTACATTATTTATATTTTATTTTAAAACACAAAATTAAAAATATTACATTGGATAAAAAGTGTCTTTATGGATTTTTTTTATAGATGTGGTTACCTATATGGCTATATAAGTGTGGTAAAAAAACGAATTTGGGAACAATATTATTATAAAGTCCATTAAAAAGATTGTCGTAGATTACTCGTCCAAGAATATACAAAAGTTATGAGAAAAAATCTGAGTGCCCAACCTTTGGGAGTTTGAACAGAATTTTATCAGAATTTAATTTAATGTTGTACAGATTCTGATATTCTGAATTTTTCAGTATAATAAATTAAAGACTAAACACTTTTAATGCTAAAATTAAACTAAAGACAATAGTAGTAATAATAATAATAATGATAATAGGTTTAAATATATGGTATTTATGATAATTTTAAAATTGTAAGTAGTCATAAATATTTATAAATTAGTATTTTATAATTTATTAAAATTGCCCGTGTATAATAAGTACTAGACTAAATATTACATCTATTTTATTTTTAATGTAAAAACATAATTAATGATTATTATCCTTAGTACATAAAGTTTAATAATTCAGAAACTACACGTTTTAATTTAAAAATATATACATCAACATTTAAAAAAAAAATTATGTGCTCAACAATTCACAGTGGACAATGGTGGTTATAATATTTAAAAATAAAGTTTGTGGTGTCGAAATAGAGGGATTTTAAATTTGCATTCAAATCTATAGATATTTGAAAATATTACTATGGTTACTATGATAAACTTTAGATACATCAGAGTTTGGTTGAAATCATCATTGGCCATCCATACTTAATCACTCTGTATAGCACGTATTATTGTAAGGCCATGGCCGACCCACACGTTTCGAAAACCACGTGATGGCTAAGGCTCTGCAAGTGCAGTTTTTGAGGCGTATTTGGCAAAGATATTCAAAATCATGTATATATATACGAAATTACGATATTATTATTATAAAATAATAGTACACATAAATAGTGTCGAGAAACCGTGACCAAATTATAAGCTTATAATATCATAGAATGTAATTATTACGTTATATTATTATCATTGTTGCTTTAGTGTCTCCGGCTTCCACCCAGCCCCACCCACTCCCTCAGGGCAAAAGGGTTCAATGGGTTTCACGCGATCTTCGGAAGTCGTTTGCGCGTGACGTCTTTAACAACGTGTAAAATATAATATACTCAGCAGCAGTGTGCTTGTAAGTGCGCACAATTGGCACTTATTCGCGGTCTCTTCGGAGTTAATCGTTCGTTTTATAATTTTATATAATATCATATAAAGGGTAATTCCACAATCACACTCGCCCACCACCATTTTTTCCTCCGATTGTACGTTTATTCAAATTCAAATGTTCGAATTTATAGATTTTGTTGGACCATTTAAGAAGCGTCCTGCGGTGGTTGTGCGTGCAGTTACTTCCTTCCATATATTTTATTTTTTTCTACCTAGTCAGAACTTCCAGTTTTTACTATAAGTGATAATATTCATTTTTTTACTGTAAATAATATCGAACAACTGAACAAGTAAATTTATGGACCCAATGTCATACAGTTCTAAGTATTTGAAAATATGGTTGGTTCAAATTACAAAAATCAGAATTTTAATGTACTTACCCATAATTGTATATATTATTGACCCTAAGGGGTGTACGAGATGTGCGTGTACATGAGAATATAATATAATAGTTATTTATAGTGTTATTTTCGTAGTTCTGTAATTCGAGTTTAAATAAATACAATCGATGTAGGTAATACCTGTGTGTTTTCTAAGAGTTTGTAGAAAAAAAAAAGTAGATACAGCCCTGGAAACGATATATCTTGGTGATGTCAGAGTAAAACATGAAGGTTTATGCGGTTTATTGTGACGATTTCATCGATTTGTGGATTTTCAAATCCACGTGAGGTGCTTGAGTGATATTTTTTTATAAGGAACCAAATATCTGGAATTCGTTGACACTTGTTCACTCTTCTATGCTTGACTGGTCCATGTAACCGTTTAGTTTTGAGACTCAGATTCATGTAGGTATAATATAGTTTTTTCATTTAAATAAATAAGATATAAAGACATATCGCAATCAAACTGTTCTAATGCAATTTTGGTTCAAAATAAGACTAAGTAATTAGACGTAGGTATACACGCACACACACAATGTTTCTGTTTTATTTTATCGTCCGTAGAGACCCTTGGAAGACCTCTAATGCGCAACGCGAGGGTTTCGCACTAGGGACTGGAACCAAAGCTAAAAGAACAGGTTCTGGAACCGGAACCGAAACCTTTATTTTAATAAATAATGTACCGGAACCGAACCGTAATATTTAAAGGTTCTAGGTCCTTGATCTTAACAACTGTATAAGATATTATGTTTCCCAATTATTGTCGAGAATATACAGATTTCGTTTCCAAAATCCATTTATCCGACTACGAACCAGCGCTAAACGCGTAGTCTTAAAGGATTTCGCTAGAAATACGTCTTCTTACGCAAATCAAAACTTGATATGACTTACAATAATTACATCGATTTTAATAAAATATATCTCTGCAAATCGATTGTTGAGTTGAAAAAGAAGCAGCAGAAAGCAAGTGATATGGGCGCACTTACTGGGCCGCAATATTTTCCGACTAGATCGCCGTATAGAGTTGCAAATGCATGTACCCCAAATAATGTAAGTCCACTACTAAAAGTGCGTACGCAAGTGGTGGAGAGAAGGGCAATTCTCTATATAAAGTTTTTTAATTTAAAAATACACTTGATTGTACCGGGGGGGGGGGGGGCAAGGTATGATATTTCTAGCTACGCCCTTATGAGATCACCTAAACTTATATCATATATAAAATTATGGCTAATTAACATTACTCCAGTTTGACATTCAAATTTCGTGTATCAAAATACCCTGGGAAATATAATTCTGCTTCGGAAAAAGAAATTAAAAATGTATGTTATCAATCGAAAAATTAATGAAATTACAACGTTAACAAGTCATAAATAAAATTAATTTTTTCTTCAAAAATGTTGTTTAGTGACGGCTTAAAATTATGTAAGAATAATGTTTTTAAAAAGTTAAAAGTTTTAGAAATAGTGAGTGACATTAATAATATTATAACATCTCCTCGACATAATATTGTAATATACTTAAATCGTCAAAACGAATTCTTCCAAAAACGGAATAATAATAATATGAAAACAGATTCTGGTCGAGTGTACCTGTTTCGAAACGATATGTCATAGTATACGATCTTAGAAAAATACACTTTTACAGTGCAAACACCTATTGAAACGGCTCCTCGGCGGCGCAAAGGCGTCTGTATAATATAGTTTCACACCAATTTACAATTCCACAGGCGCAACGGGCGAGAAATCTTTAAACGTCTCTACGTGCGTTTTACTACTCTGTTGAATGTGTTAGGGAATTATATTATTTAAATGTGCGTTGGATGCTAATTATTATGTACCTGCAGCTGTGCACACACAACGTCATATTATATATTTCTTAGATGTAAATTAATAATATTATCCGAGTGAATGTGATTTTTTTTTTTATCGTCGGTTAATCGACTTATTCCCGTTTGGTCCGATCGATGGTTTATTTATTTATTTTTTTATGATGCATACAATTTGTGTTGTGATTGGGCGCCCGTCAAAGAAAACGTCCGATAAAGGAATAGGTAAAAAGAAGCCATCATCATTTCTCTACAAATCTTATTATTTATTTATTTTTCTACCTACCTACCTGCGTCTTATGCCGCAGTTCGGGAATAAAACAAATTCGCATCTTCGGACGGTCTCTTTATTCTTCTTCCACTGATTTGTGTATACCTACCTATAAATAATGCCATCCCCCGTACCAATAAATTTCTAATAATAAAACGAATTTATGAACTGTTCTCGGATTCTCAGAAATAAAACCAATTGTTTTTCGTCCGGTTATGTCAAAGACTAAGTAGTCTTCTTCGCCAACTGTATATACGACAATTTTGCTCCCGTAGTTTACCTATATATGTATATAAATAACTGTACACCGTAGCTTATGGCTGTCGCTAGTATACACCGTTGCAATACGAGAAGATCAAACGTCAATTGGGTCTTTTTATGTCCAACAGAAAATAAATAAATAATACCCATACATAGAATTAGAAACTTTACAACCGTGATCTATGTCTGCACCGGAAACGATCCAAAGACAATTTTGTTCCGATTCCGTACCTAAATAATATTATATTACATGTGTACGAGGTGTATCATGGGCTTGTACGGCTTGTGTGGGTCCAAGCAGTGTCTATATACAATACAAAAATTATTTCAAATTATTTTTAATTTTCAAAAATGATATATTTTCCATAGATTAATGTAATTTCAAAACAAAATTTTTGAAAAAATAAATATGTTTTTACAATTTTTTTAAATTTTTTACTCGCATTTTGAATTGTAGTATAGATTTTTGACTTTACAGCCCAACCATCTTCCATGCTGCTATAGTATTGTAAATTATTATTTGTCAACGAAATTATTTATTGGAACTGATTGTATTTAAATTTAATAAAAAAAAAACTCATATTCCTATGCGAGATATTTTTCAGACTACTATTACAGTCGTTACATCATATGGACTGAATTTCGAACCAGTGGTCCACAATCGGTTCCAAAATTATGTCTACGATATTTATATGGGTTGTAAATAATACAAAAAAAAAACTTACTTATAGATATTAATCATAATATCAAAAAATTAAAATTAAAATAATCATCGAGTATAAAAATAAAGTTATTTACTTCAACATTAAATTGCACGAAATTATATATTTTGTTTTTTTATCTGTCCGTGGAAGGAAGGCCTCGGGGGCTTCTGAAAATAATTGCAAAATTAACATTTCTCTTGAAATTGACTAATGGATTTGAAGTAATAATATTGTGTAACGTCTATCGTTCGTTATATTGTTATATTATTTGATATTTTTATGCATTTCACCGCGGCGTCGTGTTTTAAGAGCTAACTTGTAGTGTTTTTTTTATAAAGTATACAGTACCTATATTTGTTTTTCGGCGAACTTGTTATAGCGTAACCTTTATTTTTATTCGCCAGAAGTGACTATATTATAATAATAATATTACTATACTTATACAATATTATACATTTTTTTTTTCATAAACAAAATAATAACGTTCTTATGACATAAAGTTTGCCGGGTGTAATTGGTTAAAGCCAGAAAGCTGCACATAGCACGTTCCCGAGCAAACGCGTATAGTAATATATACGTTTAAATAACAAAGACGGTCAAAGCTAAAAATACAAACTTGCTCTGAACTTAACCCTCAGTTAATAAGAAACAAAACGAAGCCATGAATTTAATCCCTCAGCACTAACGGTATTTTTATAATACTAAATATAGTTTTGTTGCTGACATTTTTAAATGGAACAACTTATATTATTTTTAAAATTTAATACTTTATAATAATATTGTTATACTAATTTAAACATTATTATTTTTGTTATTTGATACGGCTTACATTAAGTACGAGTCAGTCTCCGATGCCAATGACATTCAACTTTTATCGTGTTTTTACTTTGTATCAGAGGCTATTCACATTTATTCATAACAACATAATGATAATATCATGGTTTTATACAACTAATTATTAATATTTATTATCGAGGAGGTACTTGTTCAGCAATATGCATGGAATATAAATTGTATTCCAAGTATTAAAATTTAATCATCCGCAGTAACCAGGAACAATCTGAAAACCAACGATTTCATCAAAATGGGTAACATGCACCATTACATTAATTTTAATTCGAAATTTTAATATACACAGTAGGTAGGTACTATTATTCTACAAAAGCAATTTACATTTTTTTTCTGGGACTATACTCTTGCTAAATCCGAAAGCCAATGTGCATTTATTGTATATAATAATTTGTTACTGTAACAGATATTGCACATAATTCTATAATAATGAACCTACGTACGTATCTATTTTAGCGTTATTTTAATTTTAATTTTATGACCATATACATCTCATATTAGAGCATTTAATAGTCATTGTCCATGATCAAAACTATTGTAGTGCAGTGGTTAAAAATTTATTTCAATTTTTTTTTTTTTGTGGAGGGGGAGAGGGGGTAAGATAGTTATTTTTCAGTAAAAATCTGTAAACCGCTTTCCTAGGTCACTTGTAAATCGCATCAGTATATATTATCTTCAGAAATAAATGTTATATATCTTTTATATATACAGCTAACATTCATAACCTGTTTAACCGATTTTTTTTCATTGATATCATTAGGATTTTCAATATGTAGATAATCATAAAAACGACAACATTGAAAAATAGGCTTTTAGTATATCTAACTCTCTCGTCTAAACTTGATTATACCTTTGGTATATGGCAGGGTTGGGTGAATTTATGTATAAAAGTTTTATACACCATGATGTATTATACATATAACATATGTATAATACATTTTTATACATATATAAAAGTATAAAACGTATAAATTGTTATTTCTATTTTTTCTTTCATAAAATATTTAAATTATTATTAAATATTTTTATACATACCTAGAGTATAAATAATAATTGTTTTTACTGTAATTTGGATAACGTCTTAGAATTAAAAAATTATAGTTTATAAATGATAGTTTAAAATTAATGTGATAAGCGAATAAGTGATAATTGATAATAAGGAATCAAATAATTGATTTATTGATATTAACAGTGTGACTATCTATTACAGTAAAATTATATTTTATAGTCATAATAATTGGGTTTTATATTAGCTTACATCGATGATGTATAAAATATATATTTACCAGCCCTCCGGTCTAGCCGGGGGGACAATCCGGACCCCCCCCCCAGTGTTATTTGTAAGTGAGTACCGATTTCGGAGACACAGTCGAATTATAAAAGTCGCTGTGGTGAATTGCAGGCCGACGTCTAGCGGCTATAAGTGAAGGGAAAAAATAGTATTTTCCAAAAACCCAATCACACAACATTCGAAATAATTTATGAAAAATAAAACAAATATAATATGTATTTATTGTATAATATAATCTAACAATGACATTAATAAGTATATTAATAGTATATACTTTAATTATTACTATATTAATTATTAATTATACTTTTAAACTAATATTATGTACTCTTAGTGTAACTATAATGAACTACATTACATATTTACTAACTAACTCCTATTAATTCATATATATGCATATTATAATGTGCTTACCTACTCCATATATTTAATATTACTATTCTATATACATAATATTGTATAATGCATATTATGCATAAGTCATAACACAGTAACACACCATTTATATAAGTTAAATTACTAATAATTTTAATAAATACCCATATATATTCAAAGACATTCAATAAAAGGTAGTCAATAGGTACATCGTACATATTATATGAATTCATAAAATGTAATATTAACAATGTTAACCAACATAATAGCATTAAACGCTAAACGCTAATCGCTTTATTGTGATGTTGTATTGTCGATAGATAATAATTTAAAAAATGTTAACATACTAAAATGTATAATAGATACAATTAATGAAATATGGTAGAAGAATTGGAAAAAAATTTAACAATATGTACATACACAAAGTAAATGTATGTAAGTTGAATATAATAATAATAATAATAGCAATAAGATCGGAAATTTGTAAAATCGAAAAAAAAAATGCAAAAAAATTCGGGTTATAATAATTGGATTTTATATTAGTTTACAACGATGATGTATAAAATATAGATGTATTATAAGTATAATACATAGTATAATACACAAATTATACATTTATGTATAATACGTTTCAACCCTGGTGTATGGTATATTGAATATATATTACTATATTCTATAATTTATTAGATTAATAATCAATGTTATATTGTCGTAGTTTTAGCAAAGTGAAATGTTGTTCGCGTGAATCAGTCCAAAAAGACAAACATTAACAAGTGTTTTGTAATTGAGTTCGATCGACTTGCTTGTGTAATAACATTTGGAATATCATATGACTAACCTTTCGTCGGTGTTGTAAAGTCACTTTTCCGATCTAATTTGTCATCTTTCTAAATAAAATATTATTATTATATTGTATTGAAATATTTTATAGACGCGCCTCGTTTTTCCGGGCCAATGGCTCTGCAGTATTATATTTTATAAAAGGAAATACCATCAACATAATAATATCACTATCATAAAAGCCAAATCATAATAATATATATTGCGATGCTCGTGCACATCGGTGTTGGTATTGTATGATTATTATTATTATTATTATTATTATTATTGTTGTTGTTGTTGATCTGCTCTCGAGTTTCGACATAATTGTGTTTGCTCGAAAAAAATTCAACTTTCGTTTTGAACGACAACCCCGATGAATAATATAATAGGAAAACTCGTTGATGTTATAATCGCACTGTGGAATTCCTGAAATCCTATCAAAAAATATGTCTGAGTTAATAAAATTCACATAATATACAAATAGGCTGGAATATATTTTTTTCAAATTAAACGAACTATATAGTGATAAAAAAAATGTATACACACTTATCATATTATTGTTATACAAATTAGTTAACGGCATTTCTAATAATATTATAATATAGGTACACTTTCGCAATATTTACGTCAAAATCCATATCGCGGGACGTTCCCGGAAAAATGCAGTTTTCAAAGGTTTCGCGATTGCATGTTTTACATTTTCTTTTTTTCATGTGGATAATAATAATATTATTATTATGTCATGTTGACGATGTATGGAGTGTGCTCTATACACGCTGCGGCGGTTGTAAGCTGGATTTCTTTCCGCTGAATTTTTTGAATTTAAATTCCGACAATTATTTCTTTGAGGTAAATACATCGTGTGCATAATACGACTTCGCGATATCTGTTATGCAAATGAGGTGTGGAATTCAACGGGGGGGGGGGGAAATATACATATTTTTAATATGTACAACGCAGTGCATAGGTTGTATAATAGTGTTGTGTGTGGCAATGCACGCGATATTAAATGTAGTACGTTATAATAATATATTTCACGGGCATTATAAATATAATATACAGGTGCAAAGCGCCTCATAATAATATAGTGTTTATAAAAACTGTAAAGTTTTGTTTTTCAATTTTCACGAAAATTGTTTCATTCGGTTTCCTCGCACGGCATGTTTAATGCGGGCTATATTATGGCCTCAACGTGTAATGAAATCCAAGAGAAAAAAGATTGTACAAACACGAATTCGCGCTAAAGTTTATTATTTCATATTTAAACCACACGAATAAGTAAATCATGTTTAAGGAAATCGTGTACGAGAGCTTTTAACGGAAAATATATATATTATTATTGTAATAATATTATTTATAACTCCAACACCGAATTCTTTGAATATTGTATTAAAAGTCTCTCTCGCCCTCATACATACACATACACACACTCTGTATAATATTTCTCTCCCCCTCTGTCGTATTTCTCCCCTCCACTCACCGCGCGCGCGCTGTATACTGGTATACGCATAATATATCTGCGTCTACGTGTATTATATTGGGACCGTTTCGAAAATTCTTTTGACGAATAATAATTCAACACGTCGATTTCCGAAGACCGTCGGGGGTCAGAAAAAATGCTGATTAATTAGTTTTGCACTCTTGAAAAAAGTTTAACTCCCCGCCAACGTCCGCGGCACGACCGCCCCGAGCCGAATCCCGTTTTCCGGGAAGGGCAAGGACGACGCTGTGTGGGGGGAGACGTGATTGATTTTCGATACAAAGTGTTCATTATATAGTTAATTAGTTCCGGCGGGGAAATAGTACACCGGTCCCTTCTATACATAATACTAAATAGTTATGCCGCGCGGGACGATCGTCTAGAGGCAAACTATTATATTTACAGTCCCTCGATATAGCCTCTCTATCCCTGCCACGATTATCGTGAAATCTTTGATCGACGATAGGTATCATATTACTACTTATTCGTACGCCGTGATCGCCTCGGAGGACACCGGCAGACGAATGACTCGACGATCGAAACCAAAGTTCCGTTTATCATAAAGCAGTCGTTGTATTAACTAATATATTGATATTGATATCATACTCAGCGTTTATCGGAAATCACGTTGGTTTATTTAAAAAAAAATTATAGCGGGACTTGACGATGTCACGAATGATATAAGTTATGTACAAGTCAACTGACCTCCAATCATAGAATGGCCTACATTCAGAAGTATTCAGAGGAGACATTTTAGTGTTTTACTGTAAAAACAACGTAAGTCATCTTTGATTACACCGATAATATTATGTTATTAAAGAGTGTCGATTTATTATAATATTCTATACAATTTTAAATTATTATCAAATTCAGAAATTACACTCGAAGTTGTTAAAGATTTAATGCCATCCCTTAATTATTACCCATTGGACCTTATTAATGAAGTGCCCCGTTTTCCCGTAGAACCAGGACCTACTTTCCTACAGGGCAGTAGGTCAGTGGACCAGTTCGTCCTTAATATTATGTTTCACCTGATAATATTTTGGCCATAAAAAGCGATATCTTAAATACAAGAAAGGGATCTGACATGTGCACAACTTGAGACCCAATTGTTTCCACCTAGCTACGACTAAAGAATCCTTGTGGAAATTAGGCCATCAGAAATTCTAT
Organism: Macrosiphum euphorbiae; assembly: GCA_949089665.1. Taxonomy (NCBI): domain Eukaryota; kingdom Metazoa; phylum Arthropoda; class Insecta; order Hemiptera; family Aphididae; genus Macrosiphum; species Macrosiphum euphorbiae. The sequence goes on from CARXXK010000002.1 coordinate 94,391,354, forward strand.
CATAGTCCATTTGGGGCGTCTCTCGAAAGCCAAAAGATCTCTACCCACCACGGCCATCGTTAAAATCGCTAAATTGTTACTATTTATGCATACGCCGTCGTGGCCGATTTAAAGGCATATAAAGTTTAGGGATAACTATTTAATACAATTTAGTTATAATCTAAGTCCCAAATTTGAATCATCGTGCTATAACTACAACTGTTATATTAGCATATTTTGTTTCTCAATTGTCCATAACTCTCCCAATTTAATATAGAACTCAATCAAATATCATTTTTTCCACCTTTGGTATCAAACTTTCTCTTATCAACAGTGGTCGGATTAGATAAGTATTTTTTTTATCTAGATAAAAAAAAAAAGATCCAATTTTTTTTAAATGGGTTTTAAATTGAGATATATTTTAGTTGGACACTAGGAACATAATAATAATAATGATATAAATTAAAATAATGCGTTTGTACAATTTCACTATTTTTATCAATAAAAAATGTATCTAGATGAATTTATTTAGATTAGTAAAAAAATTATCTTAGATGAACGTTTAGATACCTTGTAACTATTTACTTAGAAAAGATAAAATATGAACATATAATTATCTAGATATTCATTTAGATAAGTCCGAACACTCCTTATTAATGCTCTTTTAGGCTATAATATAATTATAACTAAACATTTTATACTTAATCGTATATATTATTATAGACAGATATAAGAATTGCACAGTGTGTGATCTCAACCAGTTCATCTTCTTTGTTTTTTGTTAATCTTATAATGTCTATGCGTGTATGTTAATTACTGTAGAGATACACAATAATTTTATGTTAAAATCTGTATTAAAAAAAAAAAAACTATTATATTGAATATTAATAGAATCGACGTTTACCTCCAAATAACGAGTTTTTTTTTAAAAATCTAATCCATTTATAACCGAACTTGTTCAGACGACACTATGAATGATTTTAGTAAATTCGATTGAACGTGTAGTACTGCAGTAGAGTATTTATGTACATAATATATCGTACCTAAATGTTTCACGTGATAATATTTTGGCCATATAATGCGATATCGTAAATACACTACCGGGATCCGACAGTTGTACAGCTTGCGACCCAATTGTTTCCACTTAACTGCGACTAACGAATCCGTGTAAATGAGGCTTACGGAAATCCTTGTTTTTAGCGCATAAACTTGGGAAATAATAACGGCCCTCGTAAACACAATATAATTCACGTATAATATGCGCGCCTTTTACACGCTATTAAAATGTTTTGCGAATTATTTACGTCGTGCTATTCTGACTTAAAAGTTCGATAATGTCGGAACCCCAGTGAAATAATAATAACAATATCACATATTGTAACATCCAGCATAATACTATTTATTTACAAATTGTAATAATATATTATCATACTGAATTCCCAAAATATCGGATTTACTTTAACGAGTATACTTTTTTCAATTTGACATTTCAATTTCGAATAGGTAACACATTGTAATAATATAACCAACATGAATTGCTTTATTTTAATTTTTATTCAAATCACGAACATTGGTAGGACACTCTAACTAAACTTGGACTGACGTATGTCATCCGGCTTTGTAAATGTATAAAAGAATACTAATCTCATATTATAATCACCATTTTTGATACAACTGAATATGCAATTATAATGTGAAATCATAACAATATAATATTATTATGTCTAACCGAATTTAAATTTATTTGTATTTTTTTAAATAAACAACACAATTCATAAGTAATATATTATTTTTATTATCAATTCTTCGATGGCCATTTAAATTGTTTTATTTTTCATTAAGTTGGGCGATATTAAATATTTAATTTTCAGTGGAGTAGCTGTCTTAAAAATGTTCAGAACCACTGTTTTATTGCTTCATCAGTTAAATCTAGAATATTATTATTCCAACATCATCATACAAATACAAAAATAATCATTTATACGTTATCGACTCACGACAAGTTATTATTTTAGGTAACGTTTATGTGGCAATCGTTTATAGTTGATGAGACATCGAATAGTAAATTTAATCTGTGTTTGAATTCAATATCGTCTAAAGCAAAAATGTTTACCGAATCAAAGATCGATATACATTAATCTTATTACAATCACACACCACAATACCACAGATTCCGTTGCTTGCCAACGTGCTGAACATATATTATATTATATCAGTTTTTTCGCTATTTATCCATAATCATTTCGATATCCGCTGCAGACCGTTAAAACAAAAATTGAATTTTAGCGGTACCTAGAACCTATAATATATTGGTACCTAATCATACTATTATCGTGGTCGTCATTTATATGAATCTCAGCAACTCGAATTGAGCTTACAATTTATACGGATTTCAGCAGCAACGAGAACCGGGTCTGAAATTAATATACGAATTTCGGGTTACCATAACGTCCAAGGATAGAGGTCGACGTTTGTTGTTCGGGGTGCCCGGGATTTCGCGATGAAAAGCTGTTCGGTTTTATTTCGATCCACTGGACAATCATTTTTAACTTTGTCCCTCTGGACAAAAGACCGCGCACACGTCATGGCCTTATCGACGCGCGTTTATTGACGACCATTATTGTTATATTGGAATGCGAAAAGTAAAACTTACTGTTTCAACAAACTCGCGATGATGTTATACGGTTGCTGCCGAGTCGAAAATCTAACGTACAACATATAATAATAATAATATTATGGCGGATAACGTATATTATTCTATAATTCCTCTGGGACGTGGGAGGATAATATCGTAAATCATTGATGGCGTAATATTATTCTATTAGCGAAACGTTATTATACACTGCGAAACCCTGACCGGTTGAACTGCGATCGTTGATGTTTTTAGTTTTTACACTGCACCGTATATTATTATCAGCTCTCGTACACACAATATTCATTATTATTAATTAGCACTATACATATCAACGACATAATAATAATATGTACCTATCGCGTATATTACACATTCAGCGGTACTCTCTCGCTTGAATTATTTCGTGAATATAAGATATCCTCGATTAATTTTTAAACGGATACCCGGTGAACGCGATTCGATGGTTGGATGTAATAATAATAATATCTGGTCCGATATGTGTTTGAGTTATTTTTCGGATAAATACATTTCATATTAATATATTCGATGTAGCATAACAACCGTGTGTGGTCCATGACTGGTTACGCGTGGATCGAAAGTAGGAAGTAAACGTCTATCATAAAAATATAATACATGATTGTATTTTTCACCTTAAAATTCGTTTTTTTATTCATTTTTTTTTCGTGAGTGAACTAAAGACGAGGTGAGAGTAACGTGAAATAAAATTACGTTTTTTCACATGCCTCCGCCGTCGCAGAACGTAAAAATTGGTTTTCCAAAACAGCAGAAATGTTAGAAAATCGAATATCACACGTTTAGAAACTTGTCTTAGCCTCATGTAGATTTCAAATAATAAATTATTTATTTTGATAACATTGATGACACACATTTGTTGCATCGATTATTGCAACGACGAACAGATTTCGATAGCCCCAAATCTAGGAGCAATATAGGTACTCAATAACGAAAACATCAAGTTAATTAACCAAGCACTACAGTACTCTCGGCCAAATATACACTCGTGTAACATATTATTTTTGAAATACTGCAAATAAGGGTTCGTACCTAATCGAATTGCGAAAAATCAACGGAACTTCAACAACGATAGGTAATATAATATAATATTATCATGTTTGTTCTAAAAACGCGTTTTTGTATAAATACTATATACCGCGATGTGAGTATTGCCTACGTGTATTACATTATCTCCGATTTTTCTCTGAGAGTAAAACAATTGCCTACCCCGTACAGTCGGGTGTGGTTTTATTGCACAAAATCGGACCGAGAATAACAGAAGCTACGCGTCGAATGACTAAACTCCAAACTAAATCACTTTGGGTTAAATGTACAAGATCCGATTTGGAGTAGTTGTAATCATATTGTTAAGTTGTCGTCCTTCATCAAAATGTCACAAGACAGAAGGAAACATTTTTTGACAACAAATTGACGATCGTCGAAACGACTGGTTCGGAAATCATTCAGACGACTAAATAGTTGCTATATTATGCCAGAACTGTGCTGCAACTATCAAACAGTCATGCACTTTTCAGCAACATATACTTCTACCAGATACACTTGAGATTTAAAAAAAATAAAAACGTTTAAGTTTAGTTGGTTTAGTTTATGTTCCTATAAGAATCGATAATATTAGTTTTGTTTCCGTTCAATACTCAACATGACCAATCAGATCGGATTCAAACGAATGAAGCGATAGTCATTGGTTCGATATTATTCTAATTGTTGTAACTACTCTAAATTAAACGATATACCTTAGGTAATGTACGGAGACCTTTTTATCAAAATCAAACAAACAAAAAATTAAAATAAAATGTCTCAATCGACATCAACCCCCAGAATACACACATTCTTGCCAACATTCCGGTAGAAGAGAGACACCTTCACGACTTTTTATTACGACATTAAAGTGGTATAATAATAACTGTGTGGTCTTAGCACGTTCGCTCCGTTAACGTATATTGATTTTACTTCTTTTGATAAAATTCAATGTTCTTGCAGTATGCCATACTACGCGCCATCTATGTCTCATAAAACGATAGCAAACGACCGTCTCATATTTTAAATGACCACAAATTACCGTCAATAAGACATAACGCATCGGATTTCTTCTCTTGCACGCCGACGAGATAATAATAATATTATGATGGCCGAACCGTGTGCGACTACCCACACGGACCGTCGTAACGTTGTTGGACGGTATTAATATTGTTTTTTTTCAACTACACTGCCCGTGAAAACAAATTCAAAACTGGACGAGCACAATATCTCCGCATTATATAAGCGCCAGTATATCAATGAATTATGTATATGGCACAAACAAACCGTTGAATAATAATAATATGGAAGTGAACGGTTTCAATGGTTAAACGGATTTTACCAGCGCACATAAATACCGAGCGAATGATTTTAGTTCTATTTTATTTTTACTAAACGAGTGAAAAAAAAAAAAAAAAAAAAAAAAAAAGTAGAATTAAATTACGGACGAGAGATTTCGCTAAAAGCTCCTAGTAGTTTATGCACATGACCCTTGGATATTGTTGGTGCGCTCGGCGGAATTCGATTGGCTTCCCGTTTGAGTGTTCATCAACAATTCCCATTCGAAACGACCCTTTGAATGTTTAAAATTATCATCAATATGCGCGTCAAATTCTCTGCACGCGAATAAGATCTTTTGTGAGAGATATTTTGGGTAAACTGTGACTCTCCGCTGGTTCGGATTCAAAAAGCCAAAAACATAATATTACCTGAAATGTCAAATACGGCGACCTACATATAATATTCTGGGCCAATATCATGACAAAACTAGAAGTATTGTGAAAATCGTCATCTAAATCGTTGTGCGTATTACCTACAATAATATTGACATTATGAAATATGTAAGACCACGCAAACTCTGTCGGCGACCCGCTGCGTATTTTATACACGAAAATAGATAAAAATAGAAAACAGATATCTTAATAAACTATAATATATACATTAGAGCAAATAGTGATTGCATGGCTGAAGGGCGGTTTTATAGGGGGGGAGGGTATTAGCCATCTCTTGATATCCGCCAACTAATCCTATAACAACCTATCCTCCAAGTCGTCGTCAATTAGGTAGGTACCAACTATAGATATATGTATTGTTTTTATCTGGAATTTATAAAATAAAGCCAATAATAATTATTTTATGAATAATACGTGCACTTAAATAAATTGAATAATATACCAAGTTACGGTAGAGTGGTGAATATATATTTCATAAACCGTGATGCACAACTCATATTTCAGTACCTACCCGGCTATATGGCTTTTTCGCTAACGCACCAATAGCTACGACATTATTCAAAAACACAATAACAGATTAAGTGGTAATTACATTATCCAATCCATAATTTAACCACCCGACCGTCCGTTGAAATCTTAATTGTGATACGTCTCTACGTACTAAAAATTCTTTCGACATGCCACTACCAAGTTAAAGCATAGATTGAAGGTACCCACTTTGGTTTATTTGCCAGTATTTTGGGGAACTTCAGTCGATTCATACATTTTATAAGATAATATTTACTGTTTTAATATTATATGGATATGTTGCTTCCTCCATCTGGCAGCTATTCTTGACGGAGTCTTATCGTCAATATAATATTGTACGAAAAATCGGTTCGTAATCATTTTTAAAGAGTGGCATCCATCGAAATACGTTTTTCTGTAGTATGCTTGAACCCAATAAATTGAAGAAAAACAAATTCAAACTTTTTGGGATTAATATAGATCACTCGAAAATATAATCCGTGTTCATCTGATGAAAACAGAAAAAAAAATTTATATTATGACCGATATGTGAATATTAAGACATGTCAACAGTTTCAATTTGTTTACACTTGTGGAGTGGACTGATTGGAAATAAGTAAGAGAAGTTTTCCTAGAGCTAGCAAACATACACGAGATCATGAAAATTTAAAATTTAACATATTGCCGATGTCTATAAAAGACCATAAGGCTTTAGTTAAAAAAAATAAGCACCTATAAATCTATTAATTTGATTTTAATGATGTACAATATTGCCTTGACCATAAAATTAAAATTCCAAGCAGTAAATAAGTTTTAAAAATAAACTAATGCGAAATATTATGAATAAATAGAAAAACAAAAATAAAATATACATCCAAACGAAATCGTTTCTTTTACACTTATAAGTTTCAAAATACATAACGGTTTCTTTGTCAAAAACTACTTAACGATTTAATTGCATAAATGTTGGCGTATTAATTAAAATGTATTTATAAATCTATGTGAATTCGTGAAACTTTAAATGGGTAAGCTAAATGCAAAAACATATTTTTTAATGCATTTATTTCAAACAAGTTTAAAATATGATTTTTAATTTGATTTTTAATAAGGACTTATCTGCACTTTTCATTGAACAAAATGCAATTATAAATCAAAGGCTTTGCTCTGATATAATGCATTTATTTATAGACTGTGTATATAGTATTACGCTCATAAGAATCTAAATAAATTAAATTCTCCGTCTTTCTTAATACCTATATTATTATTATTATTAACAGATCAGTCTTGTTATATTAGAATTAATTACGAGACGTTTATTTCATAATTTGTAATTTAGTTCTTAACCTTGCCAATATGTAAGGAATTGTTAGTTAATATGAAATTTCGGAAATAATAATATTATTATTCATCACGTGAATATAGATATCGACTTGATTTCACAGTTTTTTTATAAATCGTTTTATCACCGCATCAGCTCACCTCCCATTTTTGCGCATCTCGAAAGGCTAATATAGGTAATTTTGCATAAACAACATTACAAAATTATATAATATATATATCTAACCACATTCTATATTTTAATAGTTCATTTTTAGAGAAAAACAAGAAATATTTGGTGGCCAACCACGACCTCGGTACACTTTCAAACCACGAGTACGTTGTGTGCTAAGGGATGAGCATTCGATTTCCCTTAACCTACCATTACTCGGCTGCCACCTTAGATAATACATACTGGATAGAGCTATGATTTAAAATCTTAAAGCCGATTTGGTTGGCCCATTCGGCCCCGATGCCACCACTGAGCATGCGCAACGACCAAATCGGCTTCAATCGCGGATCACGCGTGATAATATGTGCAAATAGCTATATTCAGTATGTATTATTTAAGGCTGTCACACTGTATACCTCTACATGGACCCTCAGCACTATCGTTTCTGAGAAGCCGAGCCAATCAAAATTATTATGTCGAAGGCTCGCGATATTATAATGTCAAGCGATGACGTCAACGCTGGCAAAAAGAAGCGATTTCCCGTCCAAAACTCCAACTTCCAAGACCAAATCCCTCGATAGGTCTCTTAGCTCTACGAGAACGACAACATTCTCCCACGTGCAGGAATTGCAGGAATTACGATGTTATTATAGCGCGATCGCGTCCCGTCCTGTACCTACGGTAAACATATTATATGTTGTTATTATTATTATTATTTTATATACGGAGGTAATAATATTGTTATAATGGTATATAACAAGTATAATACAGGTCCCGACGATATCGTTCTCTAAAGCTAATCAATAATTAATATAGTTTCTAGACTATCCCGTACTGACTGGTTCCGGGAAACTGTCGTAGGTAGGTACTCAGGGAAAGTTACAAGACTAGGTGCGTCAAAACTATAATATGGGCAAAGTTTCCATATCCAGCCGATCGAACGCACACACGACACGTATATATATTATACACATCAAATATATTATAATAATATTATCCTATCTAATAATTATATAATATTGAGATTTTGTTAGTGATTATCGCATTCCGAGCACTTTTCAAGGGGGGGGGGAACCTCGAATACAATACCCCCTCACCCTCGTGTCTATCCTCGCGCTATCAAACCGATATCGTTATATACACTAAATAGCTTCCAGAAAAGAAATAATTTAAGAACCAAATATAATATTACAATATTATTATTATAGAGTGTAGTAGTTGGAGTATCGAGATGTATCGTTATTGAGGTTCATTTTACACGATTAACTTCAATGCGGACTTAGCAACAGCTGAGCGGTATTTGTTATTTTTTATCCGACTCTAGTGGACAATTATTTTAAATTGGTGAACGCGTAGGTAGCAGTACAACTCTGGTACAGTGCGTGACACACCGACTCTCATGTTGACCTGCACATTTTGAAATTTTTTAAACAATATGTTAAAATAATTGTATTTATCAATATAAATAATTGAGTTTTTAATGAACAAACTCGAACAAATCTATTATAATATTATGTCTGGGTAAGGTTCAATTGCACTTGTTTTGGTCGAGTTTCACCGGGGACAGAAAAATTTAATGGCCGAATAATTGGAATTGCAATTATTGCACTCCCGAAAACCATAAACATTGTGCACAGCGCCACTTAACACTTCATTTACATGTTTTCCTTTATGAAATGTATAATTTTCATAAACAATTAAATTAAATTACGGCCTCGTTCTCTTTAAACGATTTTTAAATTACCTGCAGGTATATTATAATTTATAATGAAGGACGGAAAGCTCTAAAATATATACACTCTCAAGTTTGAACAATATATATGGAGGCACGTATTTTTATCATATTATCACTAAAATCAATATCGTTGGAAACAATTATTTTAGATAAAATACAAAATATTATGTTTGTCGCCGATAATCGAGGGTTCTTCTTTAAGTTATATTTTAATTTAAGTTTATTTCTAAAATTATATTACCTCCGTAATACAAAATCGATCGACATTCGGCACGTCATACAATAATTGAAAGATGCAATTGACCACTGAATTTGATATTCGTATTTTTTGAACCAGAGTACAATTTGAAAATTTTGGTTTGTGAAAGGTGTCCAGTTTGACTGTCGCAATATATTGTCTATATTTAAAAGCTGTCGGCGATTAATTTAATCTCTGGGCAAACCATCCAATTACATTATTGTTATTATAAAAAATGTTTTAATTATCAGTAACCTATCTAATTAACAAGGTTTTCAGAAAATAGTTTTTACTTTTATCAATGAGAATATCTACAAGAGATTTATGATACAGTTGTCTCTAGATAAAAACTCCGAATCGATATAAGAGATTCAAAATATTGAAGGTAAAAAAATATGTGTACCTCATTTGTGATTTAAAAATTAAATGTAGAAGTTCACTCGTTATTCTCCAATAAAGCTCATCAATTATTACCATCCTAAAAAATTATCGATCGGGTTATAAAAAAATTATAATTTTTTATTTTATTTTGCTATATTTTTTTTTTGTTCCTGATTATTATTAACACCAAAATCTAAAATGTCAGTGGACAAAGTACTGCTGAACTATATCGTACAATCGATGATGAAAAAGGTTGGAATAAAAAGAACAATACAAACCACGTAAGCCTCCATTGTTTTGGTTTTATGGGTTTAGCTTCTTTTTTTTGTTTCGTATGCAAACGTACGTCCTATTATCATTCCCTAAGTCTGTGCACCATTGTAAACTACCTACCTGCCTAACTACCTACCTACCCAACCTATCTACCAAAAGCCAGATAGACGCTCGATTAAATTTTTTATTCTGAACAATTACACTCGTTCCAACACTCATGTAAATAATTATGATTTTATATTATATTTTCATTACTATTATTCGAGTTTATATTTAAATGAAAAAATAAGAACAAACTGGCATAGTGAAAACAAAAACGTGCAATCAATTTACTGCTGATAAAACACGCTTAAAAACAAAATATAATAGCAAAATCCAAATACTTAAACAAATTTTAAAACAAAGCACCGATCGCATCCACATGGATTTTCAGTAAATATATTTATCTAGTATAAAACTTAGAGATTTAATAATAGTAAATCGTCGATATTATAATATGTTCACAGAATTCAAAAGAAATTATTAAAATGGCATTTGAGATGGCCTTAGGCTTAGACCGAAAATCTAATATAATATACTTAGACATTGGTTCTTTTATTTATCGTCCTTTGTGAATAAATGTATTTCCAGGATAAATGAGCCTCTTACACAAATCCAAGGCCCATGTCAAATGGTTGTTATTATTGGGATTTAAAATACTTGAATATAAATTATGTAATACAGATGTCTGGTCTGACAATTCTACCCACCCGACAAAGTTAAGATTCAATCACATTTCTGAATTATATGTCCAGTGGAAAGGGTCTACCTTGAATTTACGTAAAAATAACACATAATATTTCGTTTCTACTAAAACAGATCAAAGGATATCAAATAATATAATATGTTTTGTATTATGATGGTGTACCTACCAATTTTATCACTACTAAAATATTTGAATAAAATACGGTTTGTGATCATAAGCAACCGCAATTTTTTTTTTCATTTAACAACAGAATAATATGGTTTATTATATTATATTATTATCTCATCTCAATCACGCATATTTTTAGCTTCTAATGCAGGCAAAACTAATAAGTTATTTTTTTCATCCTTAAAACATAAATTACAGTTTACTTTAATGTAAACAATAAGTAACATTTATGGCGTACAATAAAGTACAATTGGCTTGAAACACGTGAAGAGAGAACCAATTTACTGATTGGTTTTATAACTACCCAAGACCTCAGGATTTTTTTTTTTTAGTGCCATAAATTGCAGTACCAATTTCTTTTAAGTTGAAAAGAGATATTTTCAAGAACAATACGAAGAGACATATTATTTTTAAAACAGATATCTTAGTGGTTAACGATCTTATTGTGCCGGTATATTATTATGATGTTGTTATAATATTATTATTCGTATTTTAACTAGTAATATGTTCCTATACCGACATAATGTACAAAAAACAACATTCAAATTATAATAATATATGCCATCATATTATACATACCTTAGGCAACTTGATTATTATGTACCTATGTTAATTTTGTTTAATTTAAGATGTGTTAGAAGTACAACACTGCGACGCTAAGTTTAGAGTAAATATAATACAGCTCAAATATTTGTAAACCAAATGAATTCATTGAATATGAAAACATTATGATTCAACTCAAAAGCCTCATTTATGTATGATGTGCATCTAAAGTAAATTCATTTTTTTTTTTTGCATATTGTAATGGATTTCTTGCATAATAGTGCTTAGTTTGAATCATAATAATATATCAAAACATTCGATTTTTAAACTTTTATTCAACATATTATTATGTATTTGCATTTTTTATTATTCTTAGCTTTTAGGTCATTTTTTTCGCCTTCTCATTGCATTGCCATAAGATATTTTCCCATTTTTTTTTTTTTAAAGTATACAAGTACTATATATTATACAAAACAAAATAGATAACTGCGCATATTATATTATATACGTAACCACTTTGAAAGCCAGTGGATTAATTAAAAATGTATTAATTAATATAATTAATATACATATGTAATTATGCTCGTGATAATAAACACATAACTATATTTCCGTGAAGAATAAAAAAATATTTTTAATACATCCAGTCAAAGACATACGCAATATTACAAAATAAATATAATTATTTTAAAAACTTAGGTATCAAATTGTCGTTTTTGTTCAAACTTCCAAAAATAATTCATAAATATACATAATACGATTTTTTTTAGTTTTTACAATGATATCGTAATAATAATTATTATTCGGGCCAGCAGATGAATAACACCGACTAAAGTCTACGTAAAAAGTACTAGGGGAATAATATAACATAATAGTAAGTTATTGAATAATGGTAGGTCTCATAAGTCATAACTAGGGAGCCGATTTCAATGCTCTAAAAAACAAGAAAAATGCCTTAAAAAATAAAATTTAACGTTTAAATTTAAAAAAAAAAATTCCGTTTTATGATATTTACAATTAAAACGTTACACAATGTTTTGCATTTATCTTTATTTAAAATTAAAACGTTGAACAAAACATCTTGCGTTTATCGTTATTTATAATAGTGTTAATACCTATTCAATGTATTAATAATAACCAATGAGGGCAGGTAATGGCTCGGATATGGAATATAATAAAAATCAATTCTAATGTCCGTACGCATGAAAAAAATATTTCAACGAAACAAAAATAACATTTAAAATAATTGATTTTAAATTATTTAGTTTTGCATTATTTTTCGTTCAATGGAATTCTATAAATTACGTTTTGCTTCATGTTTTGCTTATTGATACAGTATATTTTGTTAACCTTTATGTTTTGTTTTTCGGTACTTAATTATTTTCGACTATCGTTTTCTGTTACGATTACGTTTACAAATTTCAATCGTTTTTCATCAAATATAAAGTTTAATTATAACGTTTGCAAGCCCTAAAATGTAATGAAATATAAAAAAAAAATAGTTAAATAATTCCTTCAAAAAATGTTAGAAAAAACTTTATTTTGTGCGATTAATCACCTAGTGTCCAAGCCACTTAATATATTTTACAAATAGAAATATAATTTTTTTTTTTTAGAAATCAAACAAAATACATTTTATAAAATTTTCTGAAAACAATATGTAGCATGTGAAAATAAGAAAAGTTGCCTTAAAAATCTAAAAATGCACTTAAAATGACAAAAAATCCAAAATAACTGTTTAATTTTTAATTTTTCGACATATGAATCAAATTTTGTCATTGGAAAGCACAGTTTTAAAAAAAAATTCAGAAAATTTTTAATATTTATATTGAAATCTACTCCCTATTGGCTTTGGCCATAGTCACTAAGCACTCTTAGTGAGGTCAAGTATCGTCCGTTATCACTAGCTCCCGGATGGGTGACCACACTGGTTTTTAGTGAAGAATCCTAGCACCACATATACGTGTTCTTCAACCGACCGTAACCCTACAAAATGCTAATGGCCAATGTTTAAGTTCAATAAAAAAAAAAATAAAAATATTATGCAGATAATATCGTTAAATAATAATGTAGGTTAAACACTTAAACGTAAGGTTGACAAGTCTTTGTGATTTAAATTCAACGTGTTTCGTGACCGTAACGGATGTCTATGGTTATTTTCCACTTCCGACGGCCAGTGATCTTTCGTTCGACATATTATAGGATAATAGTAACGATATTATAACGTGTAAAAAATTGTAATATTATTTATCGGCTCCACGCGTACATAATATTCAGATCGTATCGTATAATATTATTATTTATTATTTTACATTTCAAAAATGGAGCGGAAATTCCACGTTGTATAATATTGAATAATTCGAATGGCATAATATTATAATACATAAGCGATTTTCCGCATGACATATATGTATATCGGTCTCCGCACATCGGCTAGCCGTCTTATCCGTCGCACGGAGTTGAATCGGATTTGCAATTTTTTTTTTCCATCCCCACAAGTCCCCAGACGACGAGCGACAAATTTTCCTTTGGCGTTTTCAATCTAAAAACCCCCTGTGCCACTTTGTACGGCGATACTGGGAAACCGCACCAACACTATCGCTGTCAGAAGAATACAAAATGCGATTGTCAATCGCGAAAAATGCAATTCGACCCGACCGATTTAATGTCGTTACAGTCGGTGACGGCGACGGAAGGACCATGTGCTTTCAGTTTTTATGTGTATATACATTTATTTTTTTAAATCATTCATACGAAATTCGCATTGAATAAATACGATGGAAGGAGCAAGAAAATACCGATTTTACTTAAACACGTGTTTCGAATGTTTCTGTTGGTAATATATAATAAACCCCCCCCCCCCTAAAAAAAAACCAAATGACCCAATTTATATTACTATAGGTATAATACTGTATACCGCCTATGTAGGTATACCTACTACGTAATATTTGTAAGTCTGTCGAAACTAAATTTAAACACTTAGACATTTTTCGAAAAATGTGACACACCGTCGGGCTGTTAATAAAATTATTCAAAAAAATATCACTTATTATGATAAACTAAAAAACAATTTACACTGAAGCTCGCGGAACTCGAAAACCTTCTGCTTTGGCTAGTATAACAATAACAACAATTGTTGTTATTTATTCCAACTATACTAATATTATTATATTTTTGGTATGATAAACTTCATAGATCTAGATTGCATAATATTATGTCGCAGTATAAAAGACAATGTGGAGTTTAAAATATATAATTTAAAGAAACGTTTTAATAATATTGTACCCATTCAATCAAATCATGTCTTTGGTGGTGAAATTTGGGCATTGTATACCTAATTAACGATTTAAACCCTATAGAAAAAAAAGGCCGAGCAGAATAGTAAAGAAAAATTGTGGATCAAATAAAAAGATATTCACAACACTGATGTATATTATTACTATTATTATTATCATTACAGTAAATTTAAAAGCAACGATAAATCATCGAATTCGATTCTGAACGGAACTCGGATTACTATATTCAGTGTTGTAGGACTTAGTATATATATTTTTAAGTGCTTATGGAAAGAATTTATGAGCGCAAGTTTTCAAAATGTATTAAGTTGAGAATAGAACATTATAACTTTTATTAGAATAACAGCCAATAACCAAAACTCCGAATATGCTGTTAAATAGAAAAAAAAATAATATCATCGGTGTAAAAATAAAATTTTACATAAAGTACAAAATTGACATCGTATTTTTTGAGAATAGAATCGTGTGTGACTAAAAATCATTAAAATAAACGAACTGTGAACAAAATCATAACGGAACAGAACAAGTTTTCGCCGGACGGTAGTTAAATCAGAGTCCCAGTATTTTAAGCGATCCGAGGAAATTCTTTTGATAGCAACAATTTTTATATTTTAAATTGTTATTATTATTTTATTAGATATTTTTTTTTTAATTTAATTAAAGCACATTATTTTCACTCATATTATGTGTTTAGTGTTTAGGCAGCAGCAGTAGTTATATTGGCATAGCATACTATAATTACATTATTATATAATATAAACAATAATTGAAATATTGATAGGGCACACAGTAATTTATTATACTCGAACCTGTTCATCAAACTACTGATACTCGAGACGTACTATTATACGATGATATTATTATACCACCCTACCAGGTATCCGCGGTAACGAGACAATAATAGTATACTCGGGCCGTTAGAAAATGCTGAGTGACGAAGAAGAAAAAAGTCGTTGTCAGAAGTTTCTATCGTCTCGTGCGCAGGTCCTGTATATCATATAATCTATATATATATATATATATTATGAGCATCTATACAATAATATATTCGCGTATTATAGTCGTGTAGATGCATAATACGTCTATATCTATAATCACGGTCGACGGGCCTTTGTTCGGAAAGTTTTCTGATTGATGATTTCAATCGCCGCCCAGGTGAGAGAGGTCGTTTTTGCTACCATCGGTTTTTCTATAATAATAATAATATAGTCGTCGTACCACCCCACCCTCACCCCACCGCTCCATCACCACCGACGCCTGCATAATACATCTGCACGTCTGTACATTATAATAATATAATAAAATTATTATTATTATTATTACGGAGTTTCACCGCCGCCGACGTCGTGCCCGCAATGCGTGTGCTCGGTGTATAACAGGTATATTATAATATATTGTATAAACGTATAATACAGTGCGCTCGTGGTGTTACCGAGAATCCTGCATGATTTAAGTCTGGAAATCACCCTCGGAGATAAGTGGAGACGAGCGGGGGCGGGATGGGATACAGCGAAAGTTGGTCGCGCACTACATGCGGCGACGGAAGCGATTGAAGCGTCGGAAAAACTTACTTTTCAAAGTAGCTGGGAAGAAAAATGAATGAGAATAATAATTACCTCGGTCGAGAGAGAGGGAGAGGGAGAGAGTAAAAATACTATATTATGTACACCTAATAATATTATGTATAAGTACTATATTATATTATATTATTAAACATAATAATATTTTATATTGTATAGAACGACTAATTGTCGTCGACGGACACCCGAGAACCGTCGTCGTGATATTAAATATTATATAATGCGAAGTAACCTAAACGCCAAGCAAGAGAAAAAAGGAGAACGGTAATATTTATTGTACTATGTTTGATCAGTTATCATATTAAAAACAATATGTCATGACACATATGGTGAATAAGACACGATGGAGGAGAGAAGCGTCCGACAACAAGAATAGCTCTGCAAGACCCATCAATAAGAGTGCATTGCGACCGCGAGTGCAAAGAACAAATTACAAAATTTACGAAAATGACACATTACATTATGCACACAATATTTCAAAAACTTCAGAGTTTTCTCGTACGGTTATAATTAACTATTATTATAATAATTACACGAGCCATAAAGTATATATTATGATATGATATTATTCAAACGCATTTTTCGTTGGTAATATTTATTTTTGAAAATATGAAAAAATTAAAATAAATTCGAAATCATTCACGATTCACTTAACCTACATATTATACAACATATTATTGTTTGTACAAAATAGATTTAATAATAACAATACTAGATATGTGCAATGATATTATCAAGACAACCTCGACGAATCGTTTTCTCCAAACGACCGATCTAGAATTCGTTTTCGAGTGGTGCCCGACCTCCTCAGATTTCATACGTTCGAAAATCGCACTAAGGTTCGATTGAAAACCGATCGAGTACCACAGCGGTCACCGTCGTCATCCGAGTGCACTTGTCACTGTGAGATAAAGTTATGTAAGTAATAGTTGTGGAGTCATTGATGATAGTACGACACTGCAGGTCGTTGGCATCGATCGACCAGACCCAGAAAGTGAA
The DNA here is from genome assembly GCA_949089665.1 of Macrosiphum euphorbiae. NCBI lineage: Eukaryota > Metazoa > Arthropoda > Insecta > Hemiptera > Aphididae > Macrosiphum > Macrosiphum euphorbiae. The sequence goes on from CARXXK010000002.1 coordinate 94,408,708, forward strand.
GTGAGTTCGACGATTCACGTAATATAATCACACAACGATAGCACCGTTTATTTTATTATTGTCATGTTTTATATTATAACGAGTTCAGACAAACAGTGAACTATTGTACACGATGTCTACCATTTCTTTTCTTTCTATTTTTGTCTTGCGGTATCTACGACGTTGCCGGAACTTCTTACTTCGGCAACTCCGCCATCGTTTATTAATTAACTAACGACATACAAGAATTTACGAAACTCTCAAGAAGCCGGAGACTACTCTCCATAGCGATCGCCAGTGCATATTACGTGTAGACTCCAGGTGACCTGAGAGTTTACATTTAGCTTTTACAACTGGCTTGGCCTCTGAGGGATAGAAGGGACATGACCCGCCTTATTCCCCTCGCAACTATAATATCGTGTAATTTAATTTGTTGATAGAAGCCTTTGCTGGAGGTCCACTTCGCGGACTGGTCTTAGGTATACGGTCCAATTAACCAGTGGCAAAGACATGATTTCTGAAAGGGGGAAAAAATGAAAACGACATAGCTAAATAAGAGGAGAAAATTGGAAAATCCCCCATCCTCTCTAAACTTTTTACTCAAGTAGTAAAATATTTAACAACAAAGAACAATGCGTATAATTTGAATTGATTCAAAATTCACATCAAACACAATATGGAAGACAATCCACTTCAAAGCCATTGTGAGGGGATCTGACCCCCACGTTCCCCCTTGTATACACCACTGCAATTAACCTAACCTAAATTGTAACTTTTCTCGCTGAGGTGTATGATTATATGAATCTGTGTACCCTAGATTTATTACAGTTACACACATTATTAAATATTTATATATTATATACAATATTACATACATAAACATAAATACATACATTTTTTTTTGCCATTTTACGGGCTTGGGACTTTCAGTACCTACACAATAGTATGTCAAAAAATTATAGCTAAAAGTAGTAAATACTGAAAAATATATATAATACAATTATCGGTAACTAATTGGATGTCTACACTTGTATTTTATTATTATCAATATAAAATATCGTTACCTAGTACCAATGGTCGACTACATTATACCACCGACTTACGTCTTACGTTTATATAAAATTAATAATCATCTCATCCTACGCAGCAACTTATATTTCATATCGTCAGTAATAAACGAATCCGTAGATGAGATAAAAGTAGGAAAATCCAATATCAATGCTTGCTGTTTTATCGTACTCAATTAGAGGTGTATTATCGGACGGAACTGGGTCATAAATCATAATATATATCATTCCAAATCTGGGACAGAATAATTGTATATAACTCCCCTGTGAGTGCTACCGCCGAGATCGTCAACCGGACAACAATAATAATTGTTCATCACGTTTTAGTACGGAAAAAATTATATTATAAAAAATAGGTACCTCAGCACTAAATGCAGGTACGCGTGATCGGTGGCGATAATATAGTTTATACTTTTATTATCAAATAACGACACCAACCGGATAGAAAATGGATATCACATTATCAACACTTCCGAGGCCTGTTGTAGCCGAGGGAAATATATATGTTATACGTTTTTATAATATGGTACGTGTTATACCCAGCTCTATATACATGTATGCTCGCGTCGTGAAATTTATGAATCTGTATACCGTCAGACGGGATACTTGCCGAATAAAAACTATGAAAATACGTTCAAAAAATAAAAAAAGTTTACCCGAAATAAATAAGTGAAAAATATATTCTCGAAGTTTAACATGTTAAATTCTCTTCTGCAGGGTCCCAGAGGTAAAATTGAAAAGTTTATGCGTCGGCTGTCGAAAATAATTTAAAATATAATATATATTATTTTTTTCCAGTTGTATTATTATACCTATAGTATATGTTTATTATTATTTTTTTTCTCTTGCACACGCATGCAATTGTACAAGATTAATTTTCGCACGATAAAATATGTTCATAACGAAATCCATTTAAACAGTAACCGAGATATTTCTGCACGGCAAATGTTGTAAAACTTAACCGGCAAGCCAATTTATAGTTGTGCGGCTGATGTTTTTGAGTTGTCTCCCAGAGTTGAATATTCTAATCGTAAGTTTAACAACAATATTTTGATGAATTAGCGATGCGTGTCTGTCACTATTATCGGTTTTAATAACTGTGCGTGTGCACCATGTAAAACGCTTTTGTTTTATCGTTGCAAAACTATAATATTAATATCATAATCGTAAGACCGTTATTAAAAGGGCAAAAGCTTGGTAATTGTTTTGTTGCAATGGATATTTTAGTACATTTGGGTAAGCAGCTTATTTTGTTTTGTTTTATTTACACATTTAAGCATCATATTACATTTTATTTTGGAAACATATATTATACATTTACATTGTCACCAAATACAGTACTAATGTAAGATTTCACGATATTTATACCGTAATAATGTGTTCATTTTTGACTTACTGAGCTTACCACAGTCGTTTCCCCAACCCACAGTCAGTTACCTACGCAGAGTGATTCGCCAAGCATGCTCACCCCATCCCCCCTTTCGTAATTTAATAATATATTTATTCAAACTCTGATTTTTCGAAATTTTTGAATTACTGACTTAAACATTGTCTTTAGTGATGATCAAAACAAGACCAGGCCCAAGATTTTCAAAATCTTGGTCTTGGTCTTGGTATTGCAAACTCAGTATTTGTCTTGGTCTTGGTCTTGCGCAAGACTCTTGCAAAACTCTTGCTATTTTCACAAAACATATAAAAAAGAAACTAAATACCTGTTATAGCTGTGTGTAGGTCTTTTGGTATGATCTCTAATATGAAACTTATCGATTTTGGGAAAAAAATAATAATTTTTCACTAATTTGTTAATTAGTATGAAACAACTATGTTATTTTTTAATATTAATTCCCATTATATTTTTAATCTTCTTTTCAATTATTCACCATTTAATCAAATACTGATAGAACTTCATAATAATACAAAAAATTCTCATTATTTTCAACATAAAATTATTAGTTAATTGAGTCTAGATACTCTAATGTGTTTTCGGGGAAAAAAAAGAATTTTCAAGACTGCAAGAGTCTTGCAGTGATGGTCTGGTTTTGGTCTTGTTCTTGCAAGCCTATCTTGGTCTTGATCTTGGTTTTGCAGCAAGAGTCTTGACCAAGACCAATTTTGATCATCACTAATTGTCTTACATTCAAATCGTTAAATAATTGATTTTTTGAAAGTTTGAATACTCTAAATCGAAATTCAAATGAGTAGTTTCAGCGTTGCATAAATGTATACACTAGGGATAATATCTTTAAAAATTGTTTTACAAAAATATAAGATCCATGTAATATATTTCGAGTTAAAACCTACCTAATTCGGATAATCAGAACATTTTTAAAAACTCGGAAATTTTGATAGATTTATATACCACCCATTAATTGCATATAATTTTCAAACCACCATAGCGCTCATATTATAAAAACTTATTATTATAGACATAATATTATACTTAATGTTTATTTCCTATTTTACATTAATTTTATATTAATACACAAAGTTACATAACTTTAATCTACTTCTTAGTATTTTGATTTGGATTCGTCGTCAAAATTAATAAAAAGAAGTCTTCTGATTAATAATTTACAATATAAAAAAAGCGACTCATTGAAGTAGATATCCCAATAGCACTCTTTAAATTATTTAATTAATATATCTAAGTTTTTTTGATTTAATATTGTCCTTAAATATAATTGAACATACAATAGGTACTTCTTTAGAATTTGAACCAAATTTTCCCCATTAATGGCATAATACATGAGATTAGGCATATTATGCGTGTTGCTTCACACTATATTCACATATTACATATTTTATCGATTTATCATGGAAAACAAAAACGATCCATGAATGTATCTACTAAATTAAATATTGTTTTACTTTGTTGTCGATGCAATTTTAACAATCTTTCATGATAATTATATGACGGTTTCGTTTGACCATCGTCACCGCAGCTCATAGGTACCTACATATTTTTCATAATGTACTCTATAGATAATAAAAACGTACATTTCGGGAAATGGCGATTACCGCGAGGAGCACAAACTATATAAGTTCACTTCTAACGTTATAATTTAAAGTTATAGTAATAATAATAATCGATTTTGCCGTTCCTTTTAGAAGCCGTAAGTTCGGTTCGCATACAGAGACCATAATATTACAACATTGGCGAGGGGCCGGAGCGGTTGGTTTTCCGTATACACTCGTTTATTTATTATTTGCATTTGCATATTTTATAGATTTTATAGCAACGACGTAGGAAGATATTCTCGTGCCACTTACACGGGTTTCGGTGTATGTGACACGTTTTAGAAATGCGAAGTAAGAATATTATATTGTTTGGTTAAGACAAAAATCATAAAAAAACAAAACGGCACGGCAGTGGACGTTTAATTGCAAATGCACATTATGCGATAACAATATAATATTACATTGAGAAATGTTAATGAAAACGTTCCATCCTATTTATAGGGTACTGTTGCAGTGTACGGGCAAACATAATCTATACAATGTTACAATATAACTTTACAAAATGTGTTAATATTTAATACCTAATCAATGATAAACTCATACCTGGAAAATGGAAAATGATAAGCCATTGAAATCGAATCCAAGAAATTATTTTCCAATGTTCAAACCACGTTTATATTAGGTATGCACTTTTCTCGTGTGCGCAATCACTGCAGCAGTATTATACATCATACACTTTGTAGGTACCTATATTTCCGCAATAAAAATGCATTTATTTTTATTTTGATGATACACAAAGAAATAGGAAAATTATAGAAAAATATTATACTAGTGCCAACAAAATTTAGATACCATTTGGAAAACGTACGGTTTGGGACGTTCAAATTGAGAAACGAAAAGAACGTTCATACAAAATTGTAAGAAATGCCAAATCGATTTTTTTTTTTATCAATTTTTGTTCTTATTTTTAACCATTGTATTTTTTAGACTAATGAAATGTATTGCAGTCCATCTAATCATAGGGTGCTTATAATATGCGGAGAGTTGGTTGACATGTATTTACAATTATTTTAAGAATGGCAATAAATTATTATTTTTTGTATACTATATTATGTCGTTATATTTAAAAATACAACTACGAATATTATTTGACCCCAAAAAGCATTGGAGAAAAATGGTTAATTGTTTTTCCGCATACTAAAGAGTTCAAAACAATTTATTAACTTCGAACATTGAATATATTATTATATTTTAGTGAATTTAAATATTTTAAACATAAATCACATATTGCATTTATGTGAAACTCAAAAAATAAAACTCATTGACTATGATTATAATAAACAATTTTTAACTCGAAAAATTTTAGTATTTCTTTTAAAACTGGATACGTGTTGGTAAAATAATATAGGTCAAGGAAAAGAAATTGTATTCTTAGAAAAGTCTTACAAACTAATCGGGCTTCAGTAAAAAAAAAAAATTATAAAATGTGGTAAAATGTGTCACAATAATATTATGTTTTTTAACTCATAAATATTCTGCTTGTCGAAAAAAAAATATTATTGTGGATATATATAATATATATTATATAACCGAACACTGAATAATGTTGCAATTAATTACAAAACTAAGAGTCAGTAATCAAAATGAATAAATCAAGAATTATACACATTATATATAAAAAGGTATACGAAACTGTTGCGGAAATATCTGTTTAAAAAAATAATATATTTAAATTATAAAAATAATGGTAAAATGTTTCCAAACCGATTATAGGGCTCATTCTTTCAGATATAGGTATATATAGGTACCTACATATGTAGGTAGGTAGCTGGTAAACATAAAGGTTCTTGATTTTGACTTTAATTTCCATGACAACGACAAGACAACGTCAAGTACGAACAAGACGTGTATAATAATAGTGTTTCGAAGGCCGATCAGGCAAACTTAATGGAAACTTAACAAATTGTATTATAATATATTATACCCCTAGACCAGTATATCCTAACTTACATAATGCTTTAATATTATATTTATGTATATCACAAAACCCGAGCATATATCCGTTTTCTGACAGGCACGTACCATCTGCCACCGACGTCTTATATACGTTGGAGTATACACACCTAACCCTCCGAGGAGACGAGTATTATATAAAGAGGCCGTAGTTTCATATTTCATTAATATTGCAATTTTTTCTACGTCATAAATTTTCGACAAGTCTTTCCTCTCCCCAATGTGTTGTTGAATCATTCTGCACGAGACCGAATCTCGTCGACCATAAAAAAAAAAAAATTTAAAGTATAAGATGAATTCTATAACATTACTTATATAGACATATACCAAGTTTTATATATATATTATTATAACAAAAACAATTGAAAAAATATTTGAACGATATTCCCGACGCACTATATAGGCTATTAATATAATAATAATATACTCTCGGAAAATGTTTCGAGTATTATCCATTTTCGACTTTTTGTCCAAAGGACGTAAATTAATTATTAATACGGTAAACTCGATTACACCGACGAGTGAGTTCTCTGCGGAGATTTAGCGACGATTCCGCTTCGATTGAACTGTTTAAAAACAAATCCATTTATCCCGTGATAGTGTTCACGGCAGCTTAAAACAAAAAAAAACCGGAAATTGTCAAAGAGAATAGCGTGATATTAATCGAAAACTGTAAGCCGAAAAAGTTCAATCGAGCTTTCGCCGGTCCATTTCAACCGTGTTGCGTGTAAGTACAAACTCAATATCGGTGCTTTGATTTTTGAGTGTACGTGGAAACCACAAAGAATATAATATCGCCAACACAATTGAACACAAAGCGAATTACACCACAATAAAAGCAGCACCGTCGAATACTGTGCGAAACAATTACGAAACGAAACATAATAATATATTATATTGTGATTTGTGATCTTTGATAGGACTTCAGACAATATCGAGAGGTGCGTCGAAAACTAGTGAGGCGGTCTCTGGTAGATAAATCAGTGTATCGTCGTCTCGCCCTTAGTCATGTATAAGGTCATATAGTTATATATATATAATGTAGTTTATGAATTGTGGGTAAAGGATAAAAGAAAAAGTCACCATCTAGAGCACTTTTATTACATAAAGCCATGACTCTTGGAATCGGAGACATGAAAGTAAATCGGCTATTATATGCTGGGATGTGGGATGTTAAATGGGATATTTTCCGATGAATCAACATAGTTATTGATTAGTTTATATAGATAATAAATGTCTGCTAGAAGCTAGAGTGGTAAGGTTCAATAAGGAACTTATTGACTTAAAGTCGTACTGATTAATAATTATGTTGAATTTCAGACGTATATACTTTAAAAATCTGTTTTGAAACAACGTCCCGTGTCCGTGTGTGAGTCAGATACCATCCTTCTCTCTTGCACATTAAAAACCACGACCCACTACGTTGTATGCATTAACATAGCCTATCCATTCTTCTATATGAAAATATTGCATTCGCCATAATATACAGATATATATTATACTCCTTTTCAAAAGAGAACATACCGCTTTCGCGCATGTCGAATGATTCGATTGCATCGAGAACCACAATGGGACATTTTTGGGGGATGCTCGCCTCCAGACATAAATTGGTCACCGACCGGTATGTTCTCTTTTGAAACAGAGTATAGGTATTCCTATAAATGAGATTCGGTAGAATATCGCTGATTTTTCACTCACCCGTATGATCGATTAAATTATTGTCCACACAATACTGTATCAGAGTCACGATTTAAGTTAGTATGGCTGGCCAACCATCCATTATAAAAGTACCGTCATAATATGACCCACGATATGAATTAAAAGTCACGTGTTCTGGTCACTTTTTTATCTACAGCGCTACCGGTGGCATAGTAAAATTTGTTAAAATGTTGTTTAATTAAATAGGAATTAATAATTATTGTTTATTTAGATATTTTTATATAATATTTGATAATTAGTTTACAGCCTTTTATAAGATGAGTGTATGACACGTAAAATAATATAGTCCACTAAGAGCGCTAGTAGTGGAATCTGGATTCATTTCCCATGCTATCTTATCATATCTCGTTGGGCAACCATACTATCTTAAATCGTGGTCAGGGTGTACTTATTTTAAGCTCTAGAAGGTGCCTATGGCAACTCTTTTGAATCAAACCACAAACAAAAATGAACATCGTTAACACGTTAAATACCCTTATTATTTATCCGTAACTCGTAAGACTATGAATTCCAGTAGTTATTTTTATGATGGTAATCTTATAAATAATTTGTTATTTTATTTCCATCCTTCTAAACCAAGGGATGATTTCTGACTGAATTCCTTACGGGTTATCGATGTAATATATTAAATATACTTTATTTGTATCATTGAACTTTATTAATTCGGAATTTTTATTATTATTTTAATCATTATAATATTCTATTATTATATTTACAATCGATTACTTTTTGGATGGTAACAACTTTCTAGGCCATGTAGTGTGTCCAATAAGTGTTAAAACTGTGTTAAAACTATTATCAAACGTCGAAATTAACTATATTTTATAAATCATTTCGTTCTCTCTCGTCACACGTATAAAGTATGAGACATTGAGACGACACGCAGTTTGGAAAACCATCTTCTGACGGTCATGAAAAAATCGTGTTTTCTAGGAGGGAAAAAATACTCCAATAAGACGGACGTCTGCGGGAAAACCATAATATGTATATTGCTAAATTATAATCCATCGATCTCCAATATTGATGAAAAAAAAAAATTTAACGCCTACTCTTTGAAACGTGAACATATTTTCACAGTAGGTATGATAACAAATCGCTCAAGCGTTCATGGTTTAATATTAAATTGTAATTTTTAAACGAAAAACAAAAATTGAAACTATTACACGGATGGAGACTTTTAATAAATGCATAATAATAATAATATAGTGTTTATAGTATCTTTGATGTTCGGCGTGTTTATTACAGTGTGGACACTGACGGAACAGTGTTATTATAATATAATATAATATTGTATCATATATAATTGACGACGTTTATTGCTTCAGCACGTCGCCGTGTCATAAAATACAAAGTATATCTGACTTTATTGACTTACAGCAGCTAACAGTCCTAAGTAAATAGTGTAACGGTCACGACGTGTGATATTCGTGTTTTAATAATAATATTATACCTACCTACTATTATTACAGTAATCGAGACTCGATAACTGGAATCTCCAGAAGAATAAAAATAAATTCAACTTGTGCATTTTTCAAGTTATCTTTATTTATATAAGTATATAACTGTATAAATGTATCTCAAACACAACATAAAACATTTTAAACGTCCATTTTCACTGCTCATTTTTCACCCTTTATTTAACCCGAGTCTTAGCATGTACACTATTTAGGAATCCGTTAAGGGGTGAAAAAAATTCGGGTTACCAAGGATTTAGAGTTAACGTGACTTTAAAATATGTATTAATTACCCATTATTATTTTGCGTTATTTTTATTATTATTATTATTATTATATAGTTGCAAGCTTTACATTACAGACGATTGTCGACAGTTGTTTAACAACACTGTACGATTATAATAATATAGACAGTTCAGATCCGACGGTGATAAGTGTCATTTTTTTTTTGTGGGGGGGGAGGGATGAGGAGCTGGTAAATCCAACGCCACAGCACTAAGTGCGAATGAGACAACAATCGTCAACATGACACGTAGTCATCGATGACAAGGTAAAATGTGTACTGTGTGAGGACTACTCAATAGTTTGGTACGACACACTCCCAAATGCTATTACTATTTGAAAAAAGTGGGGACATGTCCTTGAATTCTTGGGCACTGCCATTCTGATATTTATCAGAATCAACTGATATATTATAATATAATATGTGTAATCAACCAACATTACGATAACAATTTAAAAATGTTTGTTTTTTTTTAATTATTGTGTTTTTATGTAGGTACCTTAATGTTTTAAAATGCCTAGACGAAATTATTTTTATATTTAATAGCCTTTCACGCATATTCATAAATTATTAGGATGTATATTAATTTATTATTATCAATTCATACATTTAGAAATCGCTTATCGCATAAATATAATCGTGCATAACATCGACGCCAAACCTCCAGCTATCGGCTATCAAGTAGTGTCGCTTCTATATTATTCTGTAGTCTAGTCGAAATGTCAAACACGAAAATTATCACTCGATACAATGACGACACTATATTATAATATGAAATATTCCTATATAGTTTCACTCGACGGTAAGTACTAAATTACATTATATTTTACAAAATAGGCAGTAGGCGCTTGCTGAAAATACAATTTCCTTCCTACATAATGTTATATTATTATAATATCTAACTATCCAAATTGCGAAAAATGATACAAATTTGTTTTGTTAAAAATGGAGGCCTATAATACACTGCAGGATATATCACTGTTTCCATGCACAATTTTTCACAATCCTGTATAAACCTACTGAAAAGCTCATAAAAGACTTCCATAAAACATAATATTATGCGTAAGACAGCAAACATATTTTATTTGAAAAACTCATTCTAAACTTGCTCTTTTAATCCTTAACGGAATATATTATGATTCTATAGTTTTACTGTAAGTTTATTATGTTATTTCTTAAAAAACTGAATGGCGTTAATTTATAAATAATTAACATGTGCTGCTGTTTTAAGTTGTTTTTCTTATAGAATAATTAATATACATATAATACTGTTCTTGGTACAAACACATAACAAAAACCAAAATTATTACCTAGTCTAGATGTTATTTGTGATAACACAAAACTTTTGATTCAAATTTGGGAATATAATATTGAAGTTAGAAACTTCTTTTTTTTAACAGTTTTGTGGTTTTAATCATTCTAAATAAATATTTATCCACGTAGTTAATATAGAAATAACATGATATTTGAATAAATATAAAACTGAAATTTAAAAAGAGTTAATTTATTCTTTTATAATAAATGTAAATATTGCGTTTTGAATAAAACAGATTTACGAAATCCTCATTTCCAGTGTTGAGTTTATCTAGATAAATAGAATATATTAATTTACACAGTTATCTAAGATAAAAATCAACGTTATTTAGATGAATTTAATTTACTTAATTTATTACACCGCTTTTATTTATTATAGAATATAGGTAGACAATTAAGTAATTTATTAAGTATTTAGTTGTTACTAATAAGTATCGATATTTTCGATAACATACTATTAATTTATTCTATATTGCTACGAGCTTACGGAGAGGGCCATAAAAAATAGAAAAAAATTTATCCGATATTTATCTAGATAAAATAATCTTTTTTTCATCTTTATCTAGATAAATACATAATTTAGTTATCATTATCTTTATCGAGATAACATTATTATAATTTATCCTTATCTTTATCTAGATAAAATTATATTTATCTCTGCTCAACACTGCCCATTTCCGCATAATTATAAGCTTTGGATTCTAAACTACATTTCGAAAATAATCATGGAAATTGTTGAATTTGAGATATATTACCTATGGTCTGACTTTTAAAATACCACGGTAAATATTAGACTTTCAACTAATTGAATTGGATAGAACGTTCTGGAAAATTACCATTAATGGCAGTAGGTATTGGATTTTGACGGTAGATTTTAGAAATCCTAACATCTATTAACCTACCTACTGATTGATATCAAAATAGAACTCTTAAACCTAATAATTGTATGGTTTTATACGAATTTTACCGCCATTTTTACCATAGTAATATTATTATATTTCCATGTACAAATTCTTTTATACATTTTTGTTATAGTACACTTTGGAATGTCACTCCTCCAAATTCCAATAATATTATATTTTCCGTGAATATAAAATACCTCTCTCAGGCGATAAATACTTAACAAATAATACTAAATCAGGGCTTGCAAACGTTATAATAACGTAACGGTTATAACGTTATATTTGACAAAAAAAACTATTGCAATTTGTAAACAGAGACCTTGTAAGATAGTTTGTGAGGGGCACCGATAATCAATAATAATTAAATACCCGAAAAACAAAACGTAACGATTAACAAAATATATTGTAATATATAATTAAACAAAACATGACGTAAAACTTAATTTGTAGAATATCATCAAACGAAAAATATCACAAAACGTAATTTAAAGAATTTCATTGAACGAAAAAATTTAACGCATAACGAAATAGTGTAAAATTCATTTATTTAAAAGTTATATTGGTTTCGTAGAAATAATTATTTCATGCATACGAACATCAAAATTGATTATATTACTTATATTGCGTATCCGGGACATGAGTCATGACCTACCGACATTGGTTATTATTAGTAGATTTAATAATTATTAACACTATTCTAAACAACGATAAACCCAAAACTTGTATAATGTTTTAATTGTGATTAACGATAAATGCAAAAGTTGGGAAACGTTTTAATTGTAAATAACATAAAACGGAATTATTTTTTAAATGCAAGCTCTGTACTAAATACTAGAGGTGTATCGATCGTAGGGGGGTGTTGGTATAGATATACCATGGAATTTTTTATTTTGAAAGACATTTTATGAAAAAAAAAAGGTTTTTTTGGAACAGCTTGAAATAATTTTGTTGTTTTTATTTATAAGACACCATGCACTCCTTGCAAGTAAAAATAGGTATTCCATTGATAGCGTTAATGACCATAGTTACCGTGAAAAGGAAAGGGCGATCGGTTTCGTGGTTTGAAGTCTGTTGGTGGGGTGGATTACCACGGAGTCGTCGTACACGATACCATAGTAACATCTACGTAAACCTATAATTATAATTTTATGAAAAACCAATTTGTATAACATCGTATGTATGACAATGTGTTGTCTTTATTTAATTTTGTGGTATTTTTACGGTGAAAATATTGTAAGATAATTATAATTTGTATTCTAAATATACAATGATAATGTTTTGTTGCAATTGAAAAGGAGACACCACATTAAGCCTTTTTCAAACTTTACCTTTATGTTTGTTAATAGTAATGAACATTACCATATAACATATATAATTTATATATAGGTATATTCATTTGAATAAAAAAAAATGTCTTCATCCCATTTTCACTGTGATAATTGTTTTGTCTCGTTATATCGTCGTCGGAAGGAAACGTTTAATTAATTTACCTCCGTTCTCTCTTCGCTACGGGTGAATTTGACGAGGGATGTAATTATAAGACAGGCGTTTGGTTTGAGTGTGACGTCACCGGCCGTTTTAATTAAGGACATTTGAGTTTTTGCCACGGAGACGTCTTCACCGATAATAATATTATGTAACTAGAAGGGTTGTCAGACCGGACTTGGAAATAATTAGCCTCCGAGATTCACAATATTTCCACGGTATAATAATCGGTTTACTTTCGTGAACAAGTCACGTACTCGTAAATCATAATAATTTATAAATAAATATACATGTATATATGATCTGAGGTACAAGTTGAGTGTTTTCACTACACGTATCGCCACAATCGGACGCCTTATAAATAGTTAAGAGAACGTGACAGTGACGACTTACGATCGGTTCCGTTCAGATAAATTATAAAGTATTTCTTATAGTATAAAGTACAGACTGACTCTGCAGGTCAGATGATTTCCGTACCTTAAACGCTCACACAAAACATAACTACGGTGAGAGGGTTTCTGTATGAAAAACGATAGCGGTTGTCCTAGAATAATTTAGATAATAATATAATTATATTTTTTTATTTTACAATAAAAAAATTTTATATCCGTTAGCCGGCGTGGTGTATAGGCAATTTTGATACAGCGACGAGTAAGTGGCTTGATTCCGCGCCGTCATCGGTAAACGAATTGGAATATATTTTTGGTACTACTCCCATAACGAATCGATCTATTATACAGCTACAGATTTATTTGCTATGATAATAAATTATATTACTACAGAAACGCCAATAATTCAATGTTAGTAATAATAATAAATTATTTGATATAGACGTGGTCCGTGCCTATTTTCTTTGGTTATACTTACATGAAAAAAATTAATTAAATTATTTTATAAGGCTATGAGTGGTTAATGTTTATTTATGCATGCGGACGTTTGTTATGGTTTAAATCGAAGTTATACCAGTTGTTGTTATTACCATAAAATAAAATAAAGTGATTAAATATAATGATATTATGTATTTTCTTATGAATTTTAATTAGAATAATACTTTGTAAATCATCATTTACAAGTATAAGTTTTAGGTTGTTGTTTCGAGAATAATTTTATAGAATGGAACATGACAAATAAATTAATAGCTTTTTACCTTTTAGTATGAGGACTTACGTATATAAAATAAGTTGAAGACTTGAAATAAAGTTAAGCACTCCATCGTGACACCAGGTCAATGGGATATGTGTCGGGAACAGTGTCCAAGACGAGCTGTCTCACGAGGATTGGGCTGCTAAGAACAAACTGATTTATTTGTGAGGAGATGGAACTGTCGACCTAGTATTTATTTATATTTATATTTTTGAAACAACTATATAGGTAATATTGTGATTAAAATTTCATATTCTTGATTGCAATAGGTATTGATAAACATTATTTTAAAGTTGAATTACAATTATCCATATATTTTGATGAAATATAATAGTTGATTAATTATGTTATTGTAAAGACGATTATATGTTTAAACACACGGAATATAATGTGTTGATTATACTTATAATATAGTCATTCTAATATTTTACTTGTGCAAAGATTGAGTGTATGGCTTGAACTATCATACCATTTATGATATTATGAATAAATATCACGATTACGTCATTCCTTCGAATATAATAATAATAATATTATTTCGAAATAAAAAAAAAATATCAAAGCCACCGCCGTCGATCGATTTTAAAATCATATTCGATATCGTCGTCTCAGAATGGAAAGGTTCTAACGTAGTTTTTGTAATTGTTCAGGGAAACGTTTTTAAGTTAGCCCATATCTATCAATCACGTATGAATTAGAACTTTTTCACTATCTGTATCTCATTGAATAGTCAACGGATCGATACGATTTCAGGATTGAATTACACAACAAAAAATATTAAATAAATGTTTCAAAAAAATTGATTTACAACCTTTTCATTCTGAGACGACGATATGTAGACAGTGAACAAAAAAAAAAAAAAATCAGCAATTACTAGGTAGATACGTGTCAGCCAAAAATTGCATTCGTACGGTCACAGCAGCAGTCGGATGTGTGGGCGCGACTCGACGACGGATATTGTAAGTCTTACACGACGACAAGTCGCAATATTATCATCGTACGTTATTGTACGCTTTTCGTCGGTGGTTTCGTTTGCGACGAGGCTAAAAATTAATTTTCCCGGAAGCCGCGTGGGGTTGCCAACAAAACGATAAACGTTATTGCGAAGATTGCGATGCGCACATCGTTATCACCGACTGTTTACGAGGCCGGCGATAATATTTCATAATATGCACACCGAGTCCCCCGCACAAGTGTAAGTCGTCGTATGGGCGTAATTATTATGACTTAAGACGAAAACGATACCTCCAAGGGATGAATCACTATCGCAGGTATTCCATGTGTAAAATTTACAAACGAAGAAATTTTATCGTAAGGTTTCGGCAGCAGAAATCAAAACATCGCGTAATAATATTTCATAGCTATTTGGACATTGTTATGAAGTGCACTGGGATATCGATGCCCTACAATTAGATTCCAATATATTCGCTCACTAATGACCTAAAAATTATATAGGTATTGAGGTATTCAAATTTGACATTCATTGAACACTGTAGAAATATATTGATTTAATAACCGTTTATCATGATAATTTCGAGATGTTATTGTGAAAAAAACGATATCGTTACCTTTACGGAATGAATCACTAGCATAGTAGTTACTAGCATTAGCATCGTATCGTACGGTTGCAGATAAAGAAATCACAATATCGAATAGACGATATTATAAATTGGATTGGGATATCGATTCCCCACTTTATGCACTTAATACTTAAAAATATATATATATAATAAAGTGTACGAAAATTTTTAAAATTTCACATTCATTGTCAACTATAGAAAATATATTTATTTAACAATTTATTTACCATGATAGTTTTGTGACATTATTAATTATTACGTACGAAAAAAAAACTATATCGTTAGGTACCCTTGTCTCTTACGGAATAAACCACTATGATAATTATTATAGTACAATATGGTACGGTTGTGGCCGAAGAATTCGCAAGGTTATCACATCATAATATTATAAAGCGGACTTGGATAGATGCTCTAAAATTATAAATGACCAATTCAAAACGCATTCATGTTTTAAATGTTTAAATGTACCAATTTATTATGAAAGCTTATATTTATTAGTGATAGGTATTAGATTATTGATTTGGCGATGCCGAATTCGGTTTATTTGTGTTCACTGATAACAAACGTATTGAGAATTCAGGTAGATAATTATTGCTAGTTGATCCGTAACAATAATTGTATTACGTATATATATAGTTGTTTGGTTTTATGCAATTTTAAATGCTAGCCGTGATACATTTGAATTTAAACATAAGTATAAAATGCCAAGGACATCATAAACATGGTACAAAAACTAAAAATCCGAAAAATGCAAAGTAAAATAATAATATTATATTTGACAATGAATGACACTTGTTTGTACCAAAAATAATATCGTATAACTACCATGTGCATTGAAAACACACCCCTTGTAATTACTTTAAGTTATAATATCATGGTATATGTATAATATATTATTATAATAACCACAAGTTCCGAGGAAAAAAACATCGAATAAACAGGGTATGTTATACAGAAAGAAGGTTTAGGTGTGCAGCCGACAGATGTTCATTATTTTTTTTTTATGAAATTGCAATACCCGATTATATTGGTTTCATATTTACACCAATCGTAACGCCACTCTGTTATCATTATCCTAATTATTTTCCTTATTTTTTTTTCAATAAATTGAATAATATTATAATAAATTATGGCGACTATAACGTTTAAAAACAAAATACCAATACGATATTGTTTTATGCTTGACGAGTTTTAAAAAAAAATACAAATAAAATATACTCTAACGAACTACCTATAATACTGTTTCATCGGCTATTAACTACCATATAGTGGTTTTAATATGATCATTAAAAAACTATACACACAAGAATCAATTTTTGTTGACGTTTAACGAAAATTAATTACACTTTTCCACACTATTGACATAAAACGATTCGATGTCTATCTATACCCATACATCTGGCGTTGGCAAGTACCTGCACTTGTAAGCGAAAATTTTATTGCCTAGAGGTAGCTATAACGGGTTGATTAATATTCTGCCTTTGCACCTTTTACTCATTTGACTTCAAAAGTCTGTACGGAGACGCTGTGTCGGCATTTTCCTTTCTCGATATTAAATTGTTAGTTTAAGGGTGTTGGTGCCAGTTTTTCTAATTTTCCTCAATTCTATACAATTTGAAAATTATATTTTATATTTTAGTTGCTACCTCAATAATAATACTTTTCCACTAATATACTGCCCAGTATACCTATTAACTATTAAGGGAGGAGGAAGGTCGATACTGTGTGTTATATCATCAACAATGACTACACAGGAAAAACTCTCACACGCCTATCATTGAACTGTCGAATTTCGATGTTTATTTTTTTTTATTTGATGGATGAAAACTTTTTCATGTCGGATCAAAGATCGAATATTCAATTTAAATAGTGCTAGAAGAATACGTTTGGAAAATATCAAAATATATTGTGCAGCATTACTCAAATTAATATTTTAGCTCATATAATAATTATAATTTTGAAAATCGGACTTTGATCTGATCTGCAATATTTACTCTTCTTTTAAATAAAAAAAAAAAATAATGGAATCCGACTAATCAAAAGGGCGTGAAAAGAGTTTTTCCTGAGAGATATGTTTTTATACTAAAAACACACAGGCATCAATGCCCTTAATATTCCGTTTTGATGATATTTTGATGTCTACACCGTTGAGTTCCATCGATCTCAATCATGCACAGTTCTTATATCAGAATCAAAAACAACCGTTCTGACTTAATAGTATTAACTTATAGGTAGTCCCTATATAATACTAATTATTATAAATTATAATAATATTATGACGATGGCGAACAAAAATAATATCAATAAAGTATACACACTCTGACAATCATTATATTTATATTTATATATATATACATACCTAAGGTGACTTATGTAAAACGAAACAGTAATTTTATTGGCAAATGGGTTTTTGGAACATATTTTCTTCACATAATTTAAATTCATTAAAATACGACATGTTTTAGAAAAGGTTGTCTCGTCGAGTGGTTTCAAATTAAGTAGACGAAATTAAAAAATATAAAAAACACATACGCGTTTACCCAAGTAAACCACTACTGTTCGGATATAAAATAATCATGCTATTTGATATGTCTAGTCTGTAATTAGTGCCATTTGTGGACTGGCTAATTAAATATTCACAGGTGTATATATATATATATATATGTATAGGTACGTGGAACCTAACAGGACTGTTCAGCCCATGTTAATAATTCAATTCACATCACTCTGTACACGTGGCAGAGTGTGTGAACAAAGAGCTCACACACATTCATTTAAATATAATAATACTGGGTTATGCATTATACACGGCGTGTGTAGGATCGTCGTTAATTCCAAAATTACCTAGACGGGTAGGGTAGGCGCCTTTTACTACTACTACTACTACTACTACTAATAATAATAATAATAATAACAACAGTAATAAGGATAAGGATAACAATTAACAAGTAAAACGCCGTGTAGTGGTTGTGCGATGTCTGGTTCGCCAGGAATGAAATTATACTCCAGCAACAACGTGCTACGTGATTAAAGAGTTAACTATGATAATATTATTGCAATCGATTCGATTCCAATAAAGTGACAGAAACGATCCACATTTAACGAGTCATATATTACCATATATATTATATTTTAAAAAAAACCTAAATTAAATAAACTTGTTTTTCCTCTTGTACACAGTGTTTATGACGTATACGACTGGGGTATTGCTGAGCTTCTCGAAAACTGTGGTTGGTAGGTACAAGCTTCGCCCTATTTATATAGACGGTATGTACGAAGTTGGTCAGTGATGAAGCGTGGAGAAGGGTGTTGTTACAACCCTCACCCTTGACCGTGTTTCTTTATGAAATTTATAGCTTACTGACCTAAAGTTAATAAAACGGGAAAAAATATACTGCTCGGTATTACCATTAATTTTTAATTCGTTTTACAAATATAAATATTGGCATTGGCTATTGCCCGATACGCTGTATTATTTTGTCTTTGAAGGTTGTTATTTTTGATAACCCTTCCCCCCACCACCGATAACGGGAAGCTCCTGGACACGTGCTGGACATAAGGTATCGGGTACGTAAGGTATGCGATCGTCATAATTAATGGACCGAATTTACTATGCTATTTATGTATATAGATATTCAAAACCACTCACATAATATAATATTATAACCGTACTCCGCAATCGGTTCATTATTTTAATCAAAAGATTCCACGTGCTCAGAGATAGACTCGTTTCAACACAAAATTTAGAACACGTAGCACAGTGGTCGAAAAACTAAAAAAGGTGGCCAAAAATGAATAACTGAAACTATGATATTTATAAATATACAATTATCATTGAAATACATTTTTATTGATATAAAATATATTACAATTTATTTTAATGATTATTTTTTTTCTGAAATGTATTCTGGTTCTTCATCACTGCAATAATTAATGTCTAGCAAAAGATCTTCGACTTCTGGGAGCAGTTTTTTTATATTATGTTTATCAACCATGTGTAGTACTATTTGTGAATATACACTCATGAATATTTCCACGTGTAATTTTATTTAATAAAGCCATGGTTAAAAATAAATATATTATTTCACTATAAAGAAAGATAATACCAAAATGGTATACATGCAATTTGAATCACTGGTTAAAAAAATAGCGCAAATATGCGCAGCTAATTTTTATTTAGTATTGTTCACTGGACTTTTCCCAACGAACTGATATAATTTTCGTCGTGTAACTCGATGAATAAACATACTAAATATCTACGTTTTTAATGACATATAAGTTTAATTTAGTTTTATGATAATATTTTATCAAATATAATATTATGGTACACACGCTCACGTACCTTTATCTATCATTATATATATACATATATATCTCTCATATCACATTTTATAAGTACCGACGATAATCACTCAATTTAATACCATAATTAACAGAGAACTTATGTTAATTATATTTCGACTATTTACAATACATCGATGTTATATCAACATTATATTTATGCTATATATAGCATTTTATGTACTTAAATTAGTGTTTTGTCAAAAAAAAAAAATATTTTTAAATACAATAGGACTTGTAAAAACATTTTATTTTTAGAAAATTAAAGTTTTCTAATATTTAAAATAATGATTTTTGGCCACCTATTTTAGTTTTTCGACCACTGTGCGTAGTTTTAAAAAGTGATAATCATAATAAGACCCAGATCATGGCCGACATGAATAATACACTTTATATTTTACAATTTTACAATTTTACATTTTCCCGAATAATAAATGTATCGCGATAAACTGCTTTGAAATTTAAAACGACTTTTGGCCAATATACGATTTCGATCTATCTAATTGTATATTCGTATCGATTGTACGAATTTCGAAAATGAATGCGTATATATTGTGTCGACCACTCGACTTTCGAAAATATTTTGGAAAGTTAAAAAATAATAATATGCAGGTGTGTAACGGATGGTAACAATACTGTAGTATCTACTACAGTTACCTAGGTATAATATTGATCTTGAACGTGTGACTTCCACCGCAGACACCCCCGACAGCAGTGCAGTAAATGCGTTATAATAATAATCCTTCAAAAGATTTAAACTTGTGGGGTTACGGAAATCTCCGCGCCCTTAACGAAATTATTCTTCGTAATTTTCTCAAGAACATAAAACCCCAAAAGCAATAGTTACATTATTATCATTGTGTATTAAGATTAAGGTAAACCCGATTTCCCCGAGGGGAAATATTTTGTCTTTAACGAGAAGTGTTCGCCGACCGAGAAATTCTAAGTGGTAGGTACCTGCATTTACATTTTGATCAGTTGGATATACATATAATACCTCGATATCCAATTTAAATAATAATGCGTTAATTTATTTATCATTTTTTTGTTACGAAATAATGCACCGGATAGGTACCTACCACGGGGGTTTAGTCCTCAATTATAAATCCTCGTTAAATGATTCCAAAACAATTATTTATACAATATGTGATATTTAAGCTATTCCAGATAATATATTATGTATTGTAAATCGTACAATCCAAAATACGAGTCTAACAGTACCTATACCAAATTGTAAAAAAGTTATGTATTTTTTTTAATCGATAAAAATTAATATACAAAACTTTAACAGATTGTTTTATGTGATTAATTATTATTTATTATCATTATTACTTATATTATTGTGAACAATAATCATTTACAATGTGAATGTCTATATTGATAATTGTATGGATCTATGTATAGTTTTAAAGATTATATTCTATAGAATGCATTATTCAAGTTAAGTTTAAATAGTTTTTTTTTTAATTTTATCCATACTTTTAGATTAAATGAAAGATATTAAGTGATGTCGATAATATTGTACGTAGGTATAATATTATTATATAAAATAATAAAAATACAAAATTTTTAATTGGTTTTGAATTTTTCTATAACATTATAATATTATTATTAAATCAAAATTAAATTATAAAATAAATTGTTTTGTAACTCAATGTACTATCATAAATCTTACGAAAATCAGGATGACATATATAATAAATTGCAGCATAGGTACAACATACTTTATACGTACAACAGTAAACGCATATAGCTTACCTTATTATTGTGTCGTAAACACACACACGCACCTTCTTGAAGCAATTTTTTTAAAATTAAAACGTACCTGAAACAAAAAAACAAACACAATTTGATTAGTTTTATTTTGATATGCCTGAGGCTCAATCTTATACCGATAACATCCGGTAGTTAGTCGTCATAATACTTATTATAATACCGTGCTCCGTTTTTAAACACAATTGCTACTTAGAGGGTGAGCACCCACCTAACTATTGGTAGGTTCAAATATCGGTTTCCAGAAAATAATATAAAAATCCAATTAGTATTTATAAATAACAATTAATAGTATATTTTGGACAGAGAAAATGAATAAATAATGAGCAAATCGTCTTAATTTATACTTTTTTTTGTATTTTAAAATTTTTTTTCGTTCTATAGGCCTTCCTTTATTTACGAGTTTTTATAATGGCGTTAATTAAATCAGCCATTACTCAAACGGTACGCTGAGTAATGGCAAAAAGTGTTTAAAATTTCAAGAGAATAAAAGACGACGAAGAAAAAAGTGAAATTTCAAATAAAGATACGAGCCGCGTCCTCTACAGCGGACGTCATCACAAAACAAATATTTAAAAAAGAACCGACGGCTAATATAAAAATAAAAATAAATTACTAAAAAAATACAGGGGTAGTAATTGTATTTGTTTTAAAAACGATTATAACAAAAAAAAAAAAATATATATAAATAATTATAATACCTAATAAAGCGATGGGGTGTTGTGGTGGCGGTGAGGTAGTGGCGGATGGGCATAGGTATATAATAAACCATGAGACGAAAACAATAAATTACAATTTTAAATATTCGTACTTGACCCAGACAAAATGTCAATAAGTGTTGTAGTTACTCTACTCGAAACGTTAAACCAACACCGAAACGAGGGAGGACGAGCACTGTATTATAAAGGTTTAGGTACCTAGGTATGTTTATTCCGTTAACCTGAATCGCACCGCAGAGTTTGTATTTGGTATTCAGATGGTTTGTGTGCACATACCACACTTGTCCACGCACACAGTCGTGGTACACAGGTATTATTACAATACTAATTGTGACATATAAGTACCATGAATGAGAGAAGAAAAAATGTCGCGAAATAAATTTCGCGACAGTCCGACGCGTGTGTGAGGTATCGGAATTTATATTCATTTAGATAATAATAGGTATTGTTTACCGAGACTATGCAATAATATAATAAACTATAAAGTCCGTGTCACTAGACGACGAAAATAATATAATATAATTATTACAGTTTGAGACACACACACAGAACACACACAGGAGCTAGAGCGGAAGTTATTGAAGTAAAATTTCTTTCTTGAGGTGTTGGTGGAAAAAAATTTGTAACAAAAAATGAAAGGACAATTTTTTTTATTTATTTATATATATATGTCCATAGCAACCGTTAATAAACAAAAATGTCTATTTTATTTATTGATATTGATATTGTATTGGTTTTTCTCACTCTCCTTAATTCACTTATAATTGTACGGCCCCCATTACTTATGAAAAAAGTTTTACTTCCCCAAAGTGTAATGCTGGGCACACACACTCTCTTACTTTTTTTTTTATCATTCTATCTATACCTTTTTACCATTATATAATACAATTATTAAGATCGAGAATCTTAGCGTGAGGGCACTATTAGTACTAACTCATAGGCATATTCCTAAATATTTTCTGCACGATAACCGGCTTTGTTTTTTTTATGAGATACGTGGTCGAAAATTGGCCACTAGGGGTTGGGTACAGATTTTATACTTGAAAAACGATGCAGATCTCCAAGTTGTATGTTCGCGAAAAGTGGTAAATATTTTTTCAGCGACGGGTGGTCGATCGGTAGAATAATAATCATTGCATCGCGATTATTGAAAAATGGGTGGCGGAAAAATAATATAGATCGACGGACGAGAAGGCACCGAATTAATATACTATATCGACTCAGTATAAAGTTATATCATAATATAATGCAAATTATAACGGTTGAGAATCTAAGGGTGAGGGCACTTAGTACTAATTCATATATTCCTTTTCTGCACGATAACCACATGACTATGTTTTTTTCTTATGAGATACGAGGTAGAAGGTTGGCGACTAGGGGTTGGGTACCGATTTTAAACTTGAAAAACGATGCAGATCTCCGAGCTCGGTGTTTGCCAAGAGTGGTAAATATTTTGTCAGCGACGGTTGTTTTTGCGGGGGAGTGTTAGGTTTCCCGAAAGTTTTAGATATTACAAAAAAAAAAATGCTTTGAAAACCATGTCTGAACGCAATCGACGTAACGACGTCATCAATTATCATGAGGTGTAGTGCACTAAAAAAAGTAATCTCTTCGCGTTGCGAGTCTCACGGGTATATAAATAATATTAAATAATGGATCAAAACTAATGATACACACTACAGATAATTGAATGCAGGAAACATTTTCACGGAAATTTGCATTTATTTTTATACGTCTGTGTAGCTGAGTATATATATATTTAGAAAAATATGTACGCTTGCGAGAAAAGTTATTTATCAAACATTTGTTTCAGATTCGACCCAAATAGCTGGTAAAAAACACCTACGTAAAACCAAAATGTTACATAATATAATAGAATTGAAAAACACAATGTTTTCATATAGAATAATTCTTCATAAACCTAAGTATTTGATTAAAAAATACAAGATAAGATTTATACGAATAATTGAATATCTATATACGAATAGTATTAAATATTATGACTTGTCGAACGTGTTAGACGTAATTATTATTATCGAAGGTTATAGTTGACTTCGAACTTGGCTTTTCATATTTTTATTTATTTTCCTAAACCTGCTGAACCATGGTAAATCGATGTCATACAGATTTCAATTCGTGTTAATTTCGTGTTAAGGGCGTGGACAAGGGTTGGCCGGAGGGGCAATTGCCCCCCTACCCTCATCCATAGCTAACAAATGTATTAATGTACGGAATTTTAAATTGTTGTGAAAATTTGGTTGTCCCAAATTAAATAATTTAATAAAGCAGTGTGTAAGAAACAAAGACTGGAACCTTTTGAATTATCGGTATCGGTTCAGGTACTGGTTCTCCAAAATTAAAATAAATTTTACAGTTCGGTACCGGTTTCAGATAATTTAGGTACTGAAAAGTATAATAATTTTAAATCCTATCCGGAATGCGGGTTTAATTAATAGTATGAGAAATATTAGAAAACGTATACACAAAACAATAATACCATTAAATTATGATAAAAAAATAATTTTATTTTTGAACCTGAAATAACCCATTTAATTTAAAAAATCTTGGTTTGGTTCAGGTAATTTATTCATTAAAAAAAAGGTTTCACTTCTGGTTCTGGGTCTTAATATTTTAATGGTTCCAGTTCCAGAACCAGTTCTTTTAGGTTCGGTTCCAGTCCCTTTTAAGAAATAACCTAGAACCTATGATTAGAGATGTATTTGTATATATTTATATTTTAATTAGCTTAAAAATTAACTCGATGTTAGTCTATATAGGTAATAAGTGTGTTGTGGCCACTAAAAATTTAATTTAGAAAATTGTACGCTACCGATCGCTTATATTTAATTTTTACTGGGCCTTTTTGCCAAATAAATAAACAGAAAACGTTAAACAGTTACGAAAATATTCAGACCAAAATTTTGAGTGACTCGATGCAATGAGAATACACTTTGAAAATCCCATTTGCATATGAGCAAATTTTAATCTTTTTTTTCAGAATCCTCGTCACGTAATCCTGCACCTCCATATCGTTGGATACGGAACACACGATTTCATATAGACACGTCAAGACGTGTCACGCGTGTGTGACAGATAAACACGGCACATTATATAATCCAATCCCCTTAACGCATTTGTCGTGGTAGTTGGTATTATTGTTTGTATAAATAAACCTAATATATATATATTATATTTAAATACCGAAAACCTCCGGTTTAATATTTATTATGACACCTGATGTTCTAGACGTTACAAATTGACTGTCGGATAAATGTTTTAAATACCGGTACAGCGTATATAATATTAATATCATCATCATCATCATCACTGCGACAGCGAAACGACTACTAACAAGTATCACAGCCGAGATGGCGGCAAGGCGAGTCCCATTGTTTGCAATCGATTATTTTTTATCTCGTAATCGTCTCCTCCGTAACAAAATATTATATAAGCGGCATGCCGGCCCTAGTGTATATATATATATACGGTCGTACTCGTAATTTATGGCTATGCTAAATAATAACAATAACGTGTTTGAATAATTATTGTTTTTTCGGAATATTTTAATACGCGAATGTCTTACAACTGTTATACTGTACTATCTGTTCAACAGACTTGTATCGATCGCGCATTCGTATTCAAATATGTTTTAAAATTATATTTTTCACAACGCCGGAGCGTATAGTATAATAATAATAATAATAATATACCGAACAGCACTATCTCCTCGCTCCGCTGCAGCGGACGGTGGTTTATATATATATATATTTTATATTTTTTTTTATATATATATATTATCCCTTTTTCGCCGACGAAGAGACGTTAGCGGCAAACATCGCCTTCCATACATAATCTCGTCCTGGTTGGTCTCGGGTTTTTTTTTCCACGCAACGAATTTTACATATATTGCCGTCTATAAAGCCGTCTAAAAGGCTCTCCAGACGGACGCATTACTATTATTATTATTATTACTATAACTATTATTATTATTTGGTTTGTCCCACCGGGAGATCGATACTTGTACACGAGATACGAGCATAGTGTTCGTCGATTTGGTTTTTGATGGTATCCGCACAGATCTATTTTACGGTTTATACCGCCGCGACCGCCACCTCGCCGTCGCGCCACCTACTCCACCACCTTCCCCTCTGGACTACGAAATTCCGTCTATTTTATTATTATCCTTCTCTGAATCGTGTGTTATTCTTGCTATATGTTATTTTTCTCACCCCCACGGATGCACGTGAAAGCGGTTCAGTTTCATTGCGGTATAAAGGCGACCTTGGTGCAACGGCGACCGCACTTGGCCCAGTCCGGTGAAGTTTGACTAAGCTCACAAATACAAATGATAATAATAATACACTGTGTACGCAGTTCCTTTGGCGATTAGTTTATATTCGTCTTCGTCGCAAGACATAGAAGAGATCGACCTTAATTAAAACCATAATAGTATGGCTTATAATATATTACTTTTATACCGACTGCGACGACGGAGGTCGATATAATATTATATAAAATAATAATATGTGATGTATGAAAATCCCTGATGGCAATATCTATTCCGAGTAATGCTTAGATAAACCGAACTTCTTTACTCAGATTATTATTTTCCAATTACAACTGAAAATATTGTTATAAACCGTCGTCACGCTGTAAGACGGAATATTTCGTCATTGCATTTTACAGAAGAATCGTTATAAATCTTTGTCTAAATACCGATATTATTGTCCAATTAAAATATGAACAGGAAGCAAATAACATTACTTATAATATTTTGAGCTGCAGACGTATTACACAGTAGCGATATGCGAAGTGGGTGGAATTTGTCTTACTTATAATTTTGTTATATTATTAGTATACCAACATATTTTACATTTGTAATTTTTTTCAAGAAAGTAGATACCTACCTGGTACAATATTTTCTTAATAGAAAATAGCTGATAATTATAGGTACTTTGTAATAATATACCGCACAACATTGATAGGACGATACTGTCACAAGTAATATATCATGATAAATCAATAGGCCGATTTATCACTTTAAACTATGGACACATGATCCAACTATGGACATATGATCCATATTTTATGCGATTGCACCATATAATAACACCATTATGGACCGGATGTCCTACACTGTCATCTTTACCCATACAGATTTACACACAAAGTCGACTCTTTGTGCAGCCTTAAAAAAGGGTGAAAGGAAAATTATCCCAGGGCATTGTATTTTTAAGAGGGCCCAGAAATTTGGGACAACTCGAATTTTGTTTAAACTAAGAGAACGATTAAAAATAAGAATTTGATGAACATGGAGGAAAAAATTAACTCCAAAACGTTTCCTGACAAAGTTAATGATGGGTGGTCATAAATAATGGGCCTCCCAAGGTATTACCCCCGGGCCTGAGTTTCTCTCTCCACGGCCTTGTCTTTGTAGTTAACCCATCAGAAAACGCTTTACAGCAATACTATATTTTAGGGGAGAGGGGAAAAATAGCACGCGGGTTACCGATTTTCCCGAATTGCAAGCAACCTTTGTCCCACTCACTGTATGTATAATAATATATGCTGGTCAACGGTCATATGAGATGGTAATTAATTCAAAATATATTAATTTACAACAAGCCGTTGCACATCGCACACTCGAGACCTGACGGGAGAGTATATTATTATTATCTGTATTATTATTATACACCCGGTAAATTCTGCATTAACGACAGCTGCAATTTGTCTCGTCGACTTTGTTTGATGTACGAAATACCACCAACCCTCGAATGCGGGGGTGTAACTGTTTACGGTGATGAACATAATCGAGGACCAGAGGAATGTGGGACGTAGTGGTCATTTTTTTTTTTAAAGAAATCGTATGAATTTAAGTTTTTTTATAACGAACAAAAAAATATATTATTGTGGTTTATTTATATAAAAAAAAAAAAAAAAATCAGATATTTCATTATAATAATATTATATTATATTTCACATAGGTATTATAATACATAGAGGCAATTTACTGATTTGATATAGTACAACTGTACTCTATAACAGGGTCCTATCTATGATTGTAAACCATAGAGAGGGGCAATCATGCAGACAGCTAATATTCTCATGATAGTTTAAACAGATAGGTACTGTCAACATGAGGACAATATGATTGCTACTGACTTGCTGTTACAATTTCATATCTGCAGTATATCTACGCTTAATTTTTTCACTATATTATGTAGTTGTTATGTCATAACTCTACCGTCCGAAAAACTTCGAATTCACCACAATCTTTTTTTTCATACGACAATGAAATTTATCAATCAATTTTTTACTCATCTCATATTCAAACTTGGTTCATAAATACCTTAAAAAAATTATTTTTTTTAATACAGATTAGGTATTTTTTCAATGATCACAAAAATAAATTAAGTATATGACAAAGTGAAATGCCTGTAAAAATTTCGACATAATATTTCTTTTACGAAAATTATTTATATTATACGTTTTCCAACCTTGATCCTGGTGAAATGATATTTGTACGTGATATTCCATTATTTTCATCGTGGGCCATAGATATTCGTTAACAAAACTACCAATAAATATTATACTTATTTGTATGACAGGTTACACAAAATGTACATAATACTCTTTTGAGCAGTGGCAATGAAATTAAGATTGTTTTTGAGCAAAAACATATTCTAATAGTGAGACTTTAGGCGCCATTGTGTGAGTCCAGTACTAATATTGGAAATACTTTGAAATGTAGTACATAAAAACGAAATAAAAATAAAATGCATAGATATAAGATCAGGGGTTAAAGTGGGGGGGGGGGGGACGCAAGGGGACTCAGTCCCCCTACCTCTAATGGTGGTTAAAAAGCGTCCCCTTTAAAAAATCATTCTTAAAGTACGTCGGAACGCTCCAATTATAACCAATTATATCAATATTCAATATAATTCAGAATTCCGTTGAGATTAAAACCGTGATTACCATGAATGGATTATGATATACAGCAAGGCTGGGCATTAACGAGTTACTTTTTTTTTTAGAAGTAACTTCTAGCTTAACGATTTACATTTTTCCCCATGTTAGGCCCGTTTCACATGAACGCGTATCATACGCGACGTATCGTACGCGCGCGTTTTCCATTTACATTGATTAAGTTCATACGCGCCAAACCGGCGAGGGAAACGCGCCATCGTCGGAGTGGCGCGTATGAATTTGACCAATGTACCTAAATTAAAACGCGCGCGTACGATACGTCGCGTATGATACGCGTCCATGTGAAACGGGCCGTTTATTCAGTAACTTAACGAGTTAATTAATTTTATTGGCACGTTAAGTTAATGTTTTTCCCAAACCACATATTATTTAAAATTAATTCAATTTTGTAAAATTAATTACATAAAAAAAAACCCCGAAATATTAAATATATTTTATTAAATTATAATTTATAATAATAGTAAGTTTTTATATTGCATATTCACAGAGAATATTTTATAACTATATTATAGAGGGAAATATCATAGGGGTAACCGCGTCAAAGAAAAATATAACAATTTACTATCAGTACCTATCCCATACACGACATATCACCTAACCTATACCTAATCATTATTAATGTCATTACTTAATTATATTTTTATTCATCCATAGAATTACGGTGATAACTTGGCCCGTCGATGTAAATAATACCCGAAGTAGCGTGGTATTTACTATTTACCTAATTAAAGTATAATACACAAAATTAATATAAGTACCTACAGTAACTAATTTTATTACAAACATTTATTCAAATATTGTAAGACATTTTTTGATTTATTGAATTATTATGTTATTTGTTAGCTTTAAAAAAGGTAGGTAGGTATAATTGTTAATTTTATTTTTAAAAAAAAGTAACTTATTTTTAACTAAGTTAAATTACTTTTATTTTCTAATTAACTAAAAAAAATGAAGTTAACTTTTAACTTTAAACTTAACTTACATTTTTCTATATTAACTTAACTTAATGAGTTAAAAAAATAGTTAACTTGCCCAGCCTTGATATACAGGACTGGACACTACAAGGTTGGAGGGTGTGATTGGTTGACCGCGAAATGTAGTATTATTCATAAAATAAATTAAAAATTTGACCATTATTCATGATTCAATGTGGGATGAGTATATGTTACACAATCATTGTTTATAAATTACATGTACCCACTATGACTGTATGTATATTATGCATTAGACATTATACATAAAACGATATATTATGGAACGCTTAAAACTATATGGAGACGTTAGTCCCCCCTGGGATTTTTTTCCACTTTAAGCCCTGTATAAGATGATGATTGCAATATTATTTAAAAATGTAGAGAAGTTAATAACTGTGGAATAACAATTTTTAATAATTTGTACTAAATTTAAATCCTCTTTCTTCAATAAATTCGACATGAATGTTATTTTTGAAAATAGGTATGTTTTGTTAAAATATCTGATGAAGGAGAATTCGGGAATGTTTGAGAACTTTTGCAGAACGTCTACCTCAGGTTTCTAGTTGATTGGTTCATACATCAGCACACTGAAAACTCACCTTAGAAAGTGAGTATCTGCTAAGGAAAGGTTCAATATTATAGCACTTAGTTTCTGTCAATAAATGATAGCTATCTAAACATTTTATTTATAAGCCATTCAAACTTTTATAAACAATTATTGTTATCGACGTATGCAGATAAAAGTATATTACTACGATTTTATTTTTTTTATATATTACTATAAAATATTATTAAATTATTTAGAAATAACACTAAATAGCATAAATTATATTCAATTTTAAATATTGTTTTCAAAAATAACAATAATATACAAGTTATCTCAGTCCCCTTCAAATTCAGAGTAATTTTTTAGCTCACAGCCATTGCCTATATAATATATACATTAATTAGATTTCTCACGATTTATTTATTACTAAAGTATTATCCGAATTAGAAACATTTTATGGATCTATCGATCCACTGTTGAAATGTGCACACAAAATTTATTTTATTTTTAACAAATCTATACTAATGAAAAAAAAATCACCAAATTTTAAAAACCATCACAATAAATATTGAATACAATATTCTAATATACATAGTTAGTTGATTGTACTTAAATGTGAAAGGGGTACTATGGACTCACAGTAGTTAAAATGTCGTGTAAATATGTCTTATTTTAAGTTAAGTAAATGATAATTATTGAAATAAGTTGATACCTGATAAAATCCAAAGAACAGGCAGTAATTTAATTAAACAACCGTCATCAACAATTGTTTACTAAACAAATGTCTTGATTTGACTGTTTTACGTGAGCCATGCAAAACAATGTATACAAACATGTTTACGAACTCATGATGAGTAGTGAAAACCAACACGAATTCACAAGTAGCTAGTGTACACGAATTTGTTCATTCACCTCAATTCGTGTTCTGTGATCTTTTAATTTTACCACCCTCCGGAGCGATCGATCACGAATCGTTTGTGAACAGTTCTCGGCAGATTTAGCAGGGCCACGAATGGTAAATGACGTAATGTAAGTCCTACACTGCACACCGAATTCACGAATTTCAATGAATAGCTATTAAAAGCGAACACCGAACACGTACATAATATAATGTGTAGCTATATGTAATTTTTATTGCAACCCCACTTACCTCCATTGAGCCTGAAGCTAAATCCTTCGATCATCAGGGTACACTGCACGTCTAATTCATATAAAACGTCAACTATTATGTATTCGTACATTTTTATAATACTCCAACAATATCATTTTTGTACAGTAAATACTATCAACTCAGATGTGTATTCGTATAGTATTATCTTATAATGTTATGAAAAAAGAAACAATAATGACGTATATTATCCATAAAACAATGATTAATAAAAAAAACGCATGTAGTTGTTTTAAAATACGAAATATAGTCAAAAAAAAAGTACAGGGAAATGTCTTAAAAGAATACATAATGAATAGAAAATAAAGAAAACTGGGTGAAGGTACATTTTTATACGACATGAGAAAAGTCAGAACAAATGACGAACTAAGGTCGGTAACTATTTCGTACGAAAAACTACTGCATAATATAATAATATATATTATAGTATGTACCGCGGTATGTCCGCGAAAATTGGGTACACTCTATAACTCAGTTACCTGCATTACTCAGTACCCTATACATATTTTAGAATACTGTCTTCGGGAGATTGATGATCCAATAGTCAAGTTTCATTTCCCGCGAACAGAATTTAAAAAAAAAAAATTGTTTAGGGTGCAGAGTAGGTAATTTAATTATACAGAGCAGCCCGCACACGTGGTATCATAATATTGTATTATTGTAGGCGCCTATCACAGTTAAGTTTATAACAGTTTCGCTACAACAATAATTTTTTTTTGGTTTTTTTTCCTGACCGTGTTCCGTGTCCATAGTGTCAACTGATAAATTTCCATGAAATGGCCACATTACTCGTACACGACGATCGCCAAAAACGATCGATGGCCAACACAAGACACATAGGCGACGATAGGGTATCGATTTCTCTATTCCGCCGACATTATATACTCTCTCCTATTATTATAGAAATTTCGTTCGATATACAACATAATATATTATATTATGCTGCACCAAGGTACATATTTCTAATACTCGTATATGTTATGATCATCGGTGAGCGGAGCTGGTTTTTTGCCAGAAAAAGCAGAAAAACGGTTTATATCTACTACATATAATTACATATATATAAATATATATATATATATATATATATATATATATTGACCAGGGTGGGGCGGGGGTAAACGACGGGGACCGTGCTGATTGATGACTATCATACGGACCCGGTCGGCACGATAAACTACGGGTCATCGTTTTAGCATTTCGCTCTGAGCTCGTATAAAAGGATTTCCAGAGGAAAAGCGTCTGAAACGATTTGCCATTACGGTACTTGCGCATTACACCACATCTTTCTCTCAATATCTACCTCTTGTCACCCTCCCTCTTCCTGCATCATCACTGTCTCTGTCCACTTCTCTCTCTCACTCCTTGTCTCTCTCCCTATACCCGTCACCTCCCCGTCTGTTTCTCTCTGTAAATGTATAATATTATCGTTCTATCCGTTCGTCTCTTTCGCGCATCTTTGAGATTACACGAAATTACTGATTATGCGTATGTATCGAATGTTCGGTGAAATAGCACGGTGCTGCTCGTATTGTGGCTTTTTTCCTTTCTTCTGTCTCGTTCGACTGACAACCACCGACCGAACCGAATGTACGCGACGCAAATCTCGCGATAAAATTAAATCAAGAGCTTTTCTCGAACGAATCCGACAGCATGTTGTTAGTCCTCTTCAGCCGTGGTTGAAACCCTAAAGAACATACGAAATCTTCCGCCTTTAAGATCGTATAACATAATAATAGTATACGAACATTCGCACAGCCAATTTAAAACGCCGTACCCTCGAGATTTATAGTTTAACAACTCACACTAGACACGTTATTGTGTATAACGTATTTAGGTGGGTACCTCTAAACGCGATAATAACTATTAAAATCCACTTGATTCGAAGTGCGTGTCGTTCTAACATTACTGCCTTTGCATGCGCACTTTTAAAATTATGACATTAAAACATATCATTACAATAATAATAATTATTGGTAAAAATAGAAGTGCTGTTAATGTTTTGGAACAAACATAATTGGTAGGTGTGGTAAGTAGGCAAAATGATGTTTCACGAGTATTCTTACAATCAATGAACAAGCTAAACCGAGATGGCACTTAATAACCACCCTGAATATTGATATTGAACAATATTATACTACCTATAGGTATTGATAGACACGCTTCAGAAGTAGGCATTGGAAGTAGGAACCCAATGTAAGTCCGATTAAATTCTACAACCATTTTTTTGAAAATTAAGGTATAACTCATTGCAGGTAAATATTAAAATTCTTAAAAATCCACCTTTGTTTGAAATAATAAAATAATATAAGGTTTAATACCTCGACTATAGGTTGTCTATTTCGAATTATGTGTGATATGAGCGAATGGGAATTTTTTTTTTTTTTGTAGTTGTATTGTCAAGTCGTATCCAAAACAATCGCGTTCGACAACAATGTCATAAGATTATTGATCACTATACATTAAAAACGGTTTCCTCTTTAAAAGTGTTAAACACAGAGATAAAAGTTGATAAATTAAAAGCGAAATGCTGAAAACGAACGAACAATATAATGTATACACTTTGACATCTGATAACGTTTCGCTGTACATTTAGACCGTATCTGCAACTATAAATTGTCAACGCAAACAATTGAAATTTTTTCTTTTTATTTCCAGATACTTTATTCCCGATCCACTTTTCGGTTAATCTTAATGATATACGCACGCCAGATAAGATACGTATTATTCGGACGATAGTTATAATTATTATTATTATTGTTGTGTTTTTATTACATGCATTTTATACACATTTTTTTTTCTACAACATTAATCCCGCGTATCTAAACAATAAGTGAACAAAAAATGATTATTCCCAATTCGCGGAACAAAAACGAGAACGGCTCTTCAGTATTCGTTTCAGTCTTTGTTTCTCTTCTCCGCCGTACATCCGAAATGAGCGTATAGATACGAGTAGAATATAACATACAATATATAACGCACAGTGAGGAAGCGACAAGTCGCGGGAGAGCAAAGAGTAATGACGCCAACGCAGCGGACAATATTATTATTATTAATGCGTTACGATATTATTATTATTATTATTATATACGCGATTGATGGATGAGGCGATTCGTACATAATATTACACGAAGTAATGACGTGTGTAATAATCGTGCTCGGTTCGGTAAGCGGGACGACGAGAAACGGGAGCGCGAAAAAAAAATATGATAAATAAATAAAATATTTGTTTACGGTTTCTGTTGGGGTTGCCCGAATGCGACCCGCCGTTGGTTATGACGAGGAGTAAACATTTTTCGATGAGAAACCCTACGTGACCATCCTGCCCATCCTGCCTATCCTGCCCATCCTGCCTGTCCTTTAAGTCCGAGTCGTGAAGTCGGAAGCGAACGTGTTTAGATGCAGTCGGACTATATGTAGGCAATTTTGTGACAACGTCGATCCCGTGATTTCCGTTATTTGACTGAAGCCGTCGAAAACGATCAGAGAAATAAAATCACAATAAAATATGTACAATATATTTTGATATACTACTCGAAACGCGATGTGATATTAAGATTATAATATTGGTGCTAGTGTGACCTCCTCAAGAGGATGTTAGCGCACCATATTTTGTTTTCTCCCTGTGACAACAACAACACATCTATGTTTAGCAGGACCAACCATGTGATGTTTTTACTTTTAATGTTACAGTGAATTCATCTATTAACAAACTTTGAGATAAAAACATAACCTGTCCCCCTTCTTTGGCTTTTTTACACTATTTTAACTTTTATACAATTTATAAGTATTCATCACTTTCATAAAATATAAAATATCATAAATTAGCCAGGGAAACCATAGAACCAGAGCAAATAGTGCTCTGACATAATCTTAAAACACCATAATATGTTATAATTTATTATATATTATATAAATATTTACGCCTAAAAACATACTGGATGCGATGTACAATGCCGTCTATGAATGATCATTGATGTCCCTTAAAAAAATGTATATGTATTACACTGCAGTTACTTTATAGTTAATAATATTGTGATTGAAAATCAAAATAGATAAAAATGACAGTCTTTGCAACGTGCACCTCATCGATATGTTTTTTGTATTCTACTATCATGGCACACGTCAAGTATCACACGACCAAACAGCACACATGATATAATATATATTTTATAATAAAATATTGTATAAAGATTGTCTAAATTAAATATAATTATTTAAAAAACATCCATAAATACGCAAATGTTCCAAAATAAATCACATCAAATATGATTTCATATTATGCATAAAAATCAAAACTGTGGTAACATCTGGAGCGTTACTAAAAAATTGTCTCAATTCTGTGAATTTTATATTGATATATTATTTTCCATCATTATAGAAGGGACCAAGTGCGTCATTAATCACCTTTTCTGGACTATATAAATATGACCTAAAACATATCATCAGACGTGATTGTACAGAGTTTGTATCACCCATAATCAGTTGAACTGTGAAAACTCTTGGTACTTATATTTTTTGATAATTGTTTAATATAAAAAATTTGATATATTTTAATCAAACTTTATTGTAATTATTTCGAGTACTAGCGAAAATCTATCCGTTCAACATTTGTCGGTATTGTCACAGTACAATATGGTTTAAATTACGAATTTAATCTACGAATAGTTCAGGATTACTCCAGCCCCCCCCCTCGGACCTACCCTTTTCGTCAGCTTGCAAGTGGTGAATTATATTGTGTGGCATATATAAGTAGTACATACTGCTATTATGTGTGTGTTGACTTGAACTAAGTGTGCCGAGTCTTATTTTTGAAATATTTATTGAGACACGACACTTACAATATTATAATACAATATACACTGAGAACCTTGTGATTTCGTTATTTTGAAAGACTTTACTCTCAAAATGGATTTAAATTCGATCG
The DNA here is from genome assembly GCA_949089665.1 of Macrosiphum euphorbiae. Classification (NCBI taxonomy): domain Eukaryota; kingdom Metazoa; phylum Arthropoda; class Insecta; order Hemiptera; family Aphididae; genus Macrosiphum; species Macrosiphum euphorbiae. Next base: position 94,446,041 of record CARXXK010000002.1, read on the forward strand.
AACAATGCTTACCTATAGAGTGCTTTTAACGTTTTTCGTTGACAGAAAAATACAAATTGAAAAATGCGTAAAAAAAATCATCAGGCTAGGTGCCTAAAATATCGCTCCTTCAGACGGGGTCGATTGTGGATTGTAATCGTCAGACATTTCGTAGACAAACAGTGTCATCGGGTGTACATAAATCGTGAATGACAAAAGCGGGATTTAAACATCAAAAGCGTAGTAGATAAATAAAATAAATACAAAAGTACGCACCGACGCTCACGTGGAGTCTGCGGATGCGTCGATGAACGTGACTAAAGAACATATTTTTATGTGAAAATAAAACATAATAATATTTGATTTAGTATTTTCAACACTATTTCTAAATAAATGTTTGTGTATTTCGTTCAAATATAATTTTTGAAAAGATATTGTTACGTTTTAAATACGTTTTAAATATTCTTTAAGCGATTGAGTGTATATTATATTATACATATTATATCTATCCATACACATTTTAAATACAGACAAAAATGATCTTATTACATCTTCAAGATAACCGACAAGTACCCAAGATTCATAATATCTGCAATGTCGCGATATTATCGTTTACACGCGCGTTTGATCACAATACTAATAATATCATCACAATTATGTAATATTATTTTAAAACTCCTTCGCCAATGAATATAGCGTGCTGTATACATCGATGGAGCACAGCTCGAGTACGGACATGATATCCGACTGTTGATATACTTTCAAACGGTTAACACGAAGTAATTAATTTTGATCGGGCCAGACACGACGTAGGTTTAGGTACCTTCTGACCGAAATAATATACGATAATAATGTACGTGTAATGATTTTCGGTTTAAACGCATCCGCGGACAGACGACCGATTCGCGTCCTGAGCAGTGTGATCGGATTAGATTTATCGCTCGTGAACGCCTAGCCACCGAACCGGTTATGGTAACGTCGTGTGGTACCACATTATTATTATTATTATGGTTACCACTTACCGTCGACGCCCGCGTGTGTGTCCCGGGCGACGACACGTCGACACAACCCCACAAAGGCGGGCCGTATAATATTATAATATCGTTATGAAAACAATATAATGTAATATTAAATAATATATTATGTTGGTTTTGTCTACAGTGCAGCGCATACTACGCCCGGTGGAACAGGTGAACCGCGGGGAGTGAATAAATAATAAAAATATTAAAACGTAGACGAGATTAATCGGGTTTCCGCCACGATCCTCGGCCCTAGGGCTGATGCGCGAGAGCGGATTAATTAGTTTTCGAAAATCAAATTATAACCGGACGGGATTATGTCGCGCCGGCCCGACCACGTGACGTCACGGACCGTCGTCGCAAGCCACTAGTGTAGATCAGTGGTCTCCAAACACTTGGTGGGTAATTTAGATATACTGCACGGGGGGGGGATATAGCGAGAAATAACGATAACATTTTGTTGTTAAAATAATCATGCCATTTTAACCTAACCTAACCTAAATTCCCATATTTTGGAGTTACAAAATTTGCGAGGAAAACGCATATTTTATACGATCCCTACTGCAATCCCGCCAGTTTCGTATATCACAACATCTATCTAACTATCTGCACATAAACTAATTGCAATGTTGTGACATCCTGATGTCGTGTATATAGAATATATACCTATATATAAGATTACCGGACGAAAACCGTGTGCATTTAAAAAAGTTGAAGTCTCCGCATCTTCGGGTCTGCGGGAGACAATACGTCTTAATATGTGCACCGGTGCAGTGTATAAAAATGTTGCACGCGAGTTAGCCGTGGCCGGTTTAGGTAAAAGAATATATCATGTGCAAGCATAAAAAACCATAACTCGAGCCAATTTATAGACACTCGTTCGCGTTTAGTTATCTAAATAATGTAATATAATGATCACGGAATTCGAGTCACACGAAATTTCTCGCCCTAGTGGGTGTATTACAATGTCATTATCCCCGAGGGCACGTTTATACGACATCTATAAATTATATTAGCTGAAGTGTATGCTATAATAATAATTCTATAGCGCTGAAAATAATATTATATTATGACAATAAGTCGCCTTTCTTACGTCGTCTGCTCCGGTGAAAATATTACGTTTTTTCTCGGTTTATTTATTTTATATTTTAATTTTTAATTAGTTTTTTAATTGTAAACACCCGCGACGACTGCTCGGACGATATATACTTACGTGTTTATAAAAATACGCACATTAAACAGACGTCTTGTAAAAGGTATTCTACGCTGTGGCCGTTTCTGCAGTGGAAAAGTCGAGTGGTGACAATCGATTTTACTTATTTTAGCAGAAGAATTTCTTTTGCCTTTTACCGTAGGTATACGACGACTCCAACAGCAGTGTACAGACACTGCAGCAGTATGAAAATAATGATATTATATTATATTATTTCCTTTGACTGCCGACATTGCACTATAAAATGCTCCGCATAAAGACATTTTCCTGTTCACACGGACGGGGTTCTTTATTATTCACGGATCGGGTTATTTTGTTACATATTTTATATTACCTATATAGATGCCTATATTATATACCTACTAGTACGCGCAGGGTTTGATAAACACGCCTATATAATAAACCTGTCGATAAATCAAATTGTTATAAATAATATAAAATAATTAGGTAGAATATTATGTAGGCACTTCAACAGCTCTCGTATATTTCCACGCGTTCGGTAACTGAATAATTTATTATTATCGTCCAACAGTCGCCGTCGTCATCAATGCCGACATAATTAAATACCATAACGTCCTACATCCAATATCAAAATATATGAAAATAAACAAAAAACAAAATGCCTATACCTACTATTATTATGTAATGATTTATTTTATCTCGGATGAACAAATCGATGAATATTATAATTAAAAATAATAAATGTTTGTATAAATAATTAACTTTAACGCGTAAAATCACCCACATCCTGAACAGGTATTTTAATTACGATCGTGTTTTACTTTGAAATATTTTATGGCCCATCATTATTTATTTTGATTTCAATAATAAATCCAACGATATTAAAGTTAGGGTGGTGGCTATAAAGTGCATTTTTTTCATCGATGGACAAATTATATCAATTTCTTAGAAATAAATTTATATTATAAACATTGAAATTTAATTGAAGTATACTATAACGAACCGCGAGAGTGGTATATGTTTTGGAAGCCTAATACTACTATTATATTAGATTCAAACTAGATAACTTACCTATATACATATATTTACCTAAAATATTTACTTATGTATTGGTAAATTATAATTCTATAGGGATATTATAGGCAGTGTTAAAATCAGGGTGGGTTTTGGGTGTTTAATCTTCCCCCCCCCCAATTTCTTTTCCACAATAATACATTTACTATTTATAATTTATATTAGTTATATACGAATACCAAACTTGGTTTCATTTATACTTAACACCTTCCCGCCATTTAAAATCCTATTGCTGCTCTACCAAATATAGGTACTATCAAAATTAAAAGTTGTTTTTTTTATTAAATCAGCTAAATAAGACTTCGACCGCGAAAAAATTAGCAAAATAGAATGCTGAGCTGTATCTCGGTTTTAGACTTTTAGTGTATCTCAGTTCAAGGGAAACTGCAAGGGTTTATAACAAATATGAACAGAAATCCATTTTGAAGAGAGATTCCCACTAATTCTTGGAGATGTAAATACTATAATGTTATAATTAGGTACCTATATACTAATGTAATCACTCACGTCAAAATATTTTGATTTGACGGTATAAACAATTATACTCGGGAGAGGTATAAGACCTGTGCACTATGAAATTCACAATAATTCTTAAAAAGAGATTTATATAAAATGTTTTATACTAAATCTCGCATTAAAGAAATCTCACCCTAGTTGTACTGCAGAACAGTTGTTGTAGCTACGGGACGCATTTCCATGCGATGACATTTTTATACTATTAATTTAACAAACTTAAACGCGAAAACGGAACTCGATTATAATAAATGTCTTGAATTCAAATAAAAATATCCGTACGAAAATGCATAATATTATTACGGAATACACCGAGAACACGTTATTTTAAATTCATTGAAATATCGAATAAATCCAAGTTGGCGGTACGGAGCACGTATTTTGTCAGCGAGCACTTTAAACACAAAATACGTAACAACATAATAGATATATTATATTAATATATAATAATATATAATATATAATAATATATTGTATATACGAAAATAAAAATGATTTCGAACGTTGGCAATTTTTTTGCGATTACGCTGAATGATAATGCAAAAATATCCGAACGTTCGCGTGTATACATAATAGTATTATAGCGATTTGAAAAAATCGCAATGTGCGTTTGATTTGTATTGGAATTATTGAAAGTAAGTACATATCACATATTAATAATAAAATAATATATATATATTATACACATTAAGTTGTGTGTGTGTGTGTGTGTGTGTGTGTGGTATGCGCTTTATACCACTCTGTACGACTGCATTGTGCGTAATTATTGCGACGATAAATCCGACGGTGAAGAATAATTTTTACTACGATATCACATATTATTATGGATGGTACATAATACGATAAGACCGCATTGACACGATTACCAGTGGCATACCGTCTCGTCATGATACTTTTTCAATACGGCATTGTAATCCTTAACGTATAATATTATTATTATGAGATTATGGATTTCTGCGCAGTTGCAGGAGACGTATATATTTAGAGTTAATGTATGTTGTGTAATGCGATACGTGGACGGACGTTGTCCCGGGAGACTATAAAGAACATAAAAAAAAAAGGCACGTCGAGTACAATATTTGTCGGCTTCAATGGCGAGTCGGTATAAACGTCATTGTCACGGACACACTTATTATTCGCATGTACTTCGCTGGACTATAAACCATTAACGTAGCCCGTGGGCCCAATAAACACTTTGGAGTAAAACGGTACGAGTCGACGTTTGACTCGAAAAAAAAAGCTGGTAACAAGGTCCTCGGATTTCCGTGTTTATGATTTTTTATTGTTCCTTGTACTGTTATTATTATTGTCGTACCTAATGATCAGTGGCTATAATCAATTTAAATTTTTCATCAAACAGTGCATTGGAGCAAATTATTTGTTCGCATCACTAAATAGTAAATCACTTATTATATTATTATGACCACAAGTAAAATTATATAATGATAATACCTAATATCATGATGTATGATGTGTGTAAATATGTATGTAATAAAAACATAGGTAGGTGTACATGAGTTTTTCGTGTAGGTTGTTAAGGGTTTTAACGTTTGAGTCATCTCAACAGTGAATGTTTAGGTGAAAATAATAGGTATATTAATTATATCATGCATTATAAACCCCCCTCCCCAATATGGTGATTAAAAAATTATAATAAATGGTATTGGTAATTTTTATAAGCATTTTATCTATATACAAATTGTCTGAGTGTATTAAGTATTTGACTAGATTTTAAATCTATCATATTATATTTTATGTAAATGAATTATTAATGATTATCCTAAGTAGGTACTTACAATTTAATAATTCTAAAAATTTTCGTTCAAGTTTTGGTATATACAGTAGAACTTCCATATAACGGCCACCGAAGGGACCTTAATTAATGACCGCTATTTAGAGGTGCCCGTCCTACAGAGGTAGGATAACACTAGGATAACACTCGACGGGACCAAAAAAATTGACCGTTACATAGAAGTTACCGTCTTATAGAGGTGACCGTTAATGGAAGTTTTACTGTATTCAATATTTGTTAACATTTAACTAAAAATATCTTTTTTTCCAATCTACAATAACATTTTTAGTTAATTCTTATTTGAAAAAAAAAAGATTGTATCGAAAAAGAATGATTTTTGAATGGCATAAAAATCGATGTCTTGAAAAATATAGTACGTATTAATTATTAATAAGTACCTACCTAATACATTAAAATCCATAGTTTGAATAAATGTATTATTAAATGGCAATTGAAGGTTAACATGGTCGGTGAATTGAATGTTTGATAATAACAGATAAGTTGTTGGTAAAAATATTACTCCAATTGAGTTACGCTTACCAGCCTTTATATGTCATTCATGTGTACCTAACAATACTTTGTCACTTATAAGGAATGGCCAAAAAACTATACCTATGCTGTCTGAAAATATTAAAACTTCTGCAGTAAATTTGAAAATTATAAAACTATTTATTTTATTATAATAACTCAATATCTTTACGTTAATTACTGTATTGTATTTTTTTTTTATCATAGATATGAAACATAGTATGCGTCTCCTATGATATAATAATTACAATAATATTATACACTCGGGCCCTAATATAGTCATAAATATTGTGTCTTTAGTGGCCTTCATCGGTTAAACCAACCCTGTTCGTTATATATTATATTATATATCTACATTGACAGTAGAGATATAATGATAAATTAAATGCGTCGTATATGACAATGTTATAATATATGGGAGCTTGCGAAAACTCTAAGTAGCAGTATTACAGTCTGTCCATGCCGGGCAGTAAAATATCCAGACTCATTACCATTTCCGTCGGGGAGAGGCGCTTTCGGGGCGGATAAAAAAAAAACAAACAAACAAACAAATAAAATACCGTCAAAACCTAACTGCCGGCAGGTCGCTATAAAATATAGTAAATAAGATAAGGCCTCTACGCGTTGTCGTCTACCTATATAATATATATACCTATATATATATATACATATAAATCCATACCACGATCGGGAGAGTAGTTTGCGGCTCGGCGGCGATTTACGTTTCCGCGAGCGGGAGGAACATTAAAAAAAAGAAAATAAAAAAATAATACTGCTAAAAGCACGATAAAGAATTTATACATGTATATAATAATATATTATGTGTATAGGTGCAGCGCGTATATTATATCCAATTGAAACCGGAAAGTCTGAGCGAAAACGAGAGCGAGAGAGAAGGAGAAACAGAGAGGGACAGAGAGAGAGAGTGAGAGAGAGTGAGAGACCTGCAGCGGGTATGCGAGATTTAAACGTTATCGTCGCCTGTTTAAGGGGGGTTCGAATTTTGTTGTTTTGTTACCGCCACCGCCGACCGAAGCGTTAGTAATATAATACCTAGGTACATAATGTTACCGGCGAATTATAAAGGAATCGATTCGCGCGAGATTACCATATTATTTTCCGTCCGTCACGGCGACAATAACCTATATTATTATAATATATAACGATATAGAACGTGCTCGTCCGCCGTCGAGGTTGTATACCTGGGATTTACACGGGATTTGACGAGAGACTTGTTCAATATTGTTAGTGAGACTATATCATAATGTCTTGCTCGGCAGCGGGTTTAACACGACCGGCTCTATTCGTTTTTTTTCTTCATACCTAATACTGGTCCATTATCAACAACGTGATGTTATATATGATCATAAACATTATTAATTACATAGTATACAATATACAGATGTACATATTATACAGTATATTATATCTATAGCACAACTACAAATTAGTAATTACCATGGATATGGTACAGACGTAGATAGACAGAACATAATATTGATGCAAACCTTTGAACCAAAAAATACAGTACAGTGATTCATTAAAAGGCTTGGAATCTCGTGTAAAAACTGTGGTCCAAAAGCATGATTTTCAATGGTATTAAATATTATTAATGCATCGAAACAAAATGATTAAACATTTTTAATTCTATTTTCTTACAATTATGTTGGTAAGACCGTTTTCCCATGCTATATGTTTCATTGTAATTAACAAAACGTCTGAACAGAAAAGTAGGTACCTACTATAGTGTTTGAATACGATAAAAGTATCAAAACCCGGGATTGGAACCTTTTGAATTTATCGGTATCAGTTCCGGTACCGGTTCTCCAAAAATAAAATAACTGTTCCAGTTATGGTTTCTGGTTCTTTGATGAAAAAAAATAAAGGTACCAATTCCAAATAATTTTGATTCCGGATCCAGATAATTTTGGTACCCAAAAGTATAATAATTTTAAATACCTCTCCGGAATTCGGGTTTAATTAATAGAATGAAAAATATTAGAAAACTCGTAATATGATCACAAAACAGTAATACCTTTAAGTTATGATGAATGGTACCTATTTAATATTATCTAAAAGTATCTATTTAATTTGAAAATTCCGGTTCGGTTCCGGCAATTTATTAATTAAAATAAAAGTTTCGGCTCTTAATACTTTAAAGGTTCTGGTCCCAGAACCGGATCTTTTAGGTACGGTTCCAATCCTTGAATTTAAAACAAAAAAAAAAAACAAATTAAAAAACAAATTTTAGCTCAAAACTCCTTTTATACCTAATGGTTAGCATGATGTATTGGTGGTGAATGTACCTAAGTACTAAATTATCATATTTGTATTATAATCTTTGATTTTCCTCACAAATTATAAAATATATAATTTAGGTTTAACCGGGAAGTGAAGTGTATACGTGGTTTGGCCGACCATAGTATAGATAAATTGTTTTAGATTATGGTATCACGTATCACGACGGTGCGTGTAAGTACGTCAGATTTTATCTGGAAATTAAAAAATAAACACTGCTCGAGTACAACAAACTCGTCTACAGTTTGAACATCGAATACTGTAAGGTCTCGATATCGTCTCTCTGCTCGTATGCCTCTCACACGTAACATAATTGATAATATTACATCCGAATCGGGTCGGTCATCATTATATCAGCCAATATGATATAAAACATGTTCGTCTATATAATTATCGGTTATAATATAGACTGTGGGCGGCTGTGGCACGCGTCTGGTCGCCGCCAAAAGGGTAACGAAAAAATCTCAAAACATAATAATGAACCAATGCGACGGCGACTTGGTCGTAGTCTTCGTGTCAGGTGGTGGTCGACGACAAAAGACGAATTGCGTACAATATAATGTCATATAGTAATACTCGCTCGAAAATATCTCGCGAAACAATAAATGACGCCGACCGCCAGAGATGTACATAACAATAATATTATTATAACGACACATACGCAGTCGCGAATCGTCACAATAATAACAATAATAATAATTACGAATGCTTGGGGTTTACCACAATGGATTGTCGTGCTCCAGAGAAATTATCCACCGGCGGCGGAATGATTACTGTTAAGACTCGCCTGTTGACAATGCGTGTCAGCTTCATTGTTCCCAGATATAGTGTGTGTGTGTGTGTGTGTGTGTGTGTGTGTGCTCGACCGCGAAACGAATCGCATGCGACGTGACACGTTGCATTGGACGACCAACCTTCACGATCTGTCATAATACTTAGGTTGGTTTTGGGCTGGGCAGATAACACTATAATAATTTGTAGTAATATTCTTTTACCACATAATATACAGACGACGACACGTCTTCGAAAACACACCGTCGTACACCTATATTGAATACTTATGATATATTATATTTAATTTCCTCGGTCGAGTCGACGAGACTTTTGGTCGCAGCAGTCAGGGTCGAAAGCGTCTCGACGAACTATTACATACTATAATTTATGTCGTACCTACTGCGACCTAGCGGGATATGACTCGATCCGATCGTCAGGTTTAGATGCCAATAATATTATATAGGTAATGCACTCGATCCTGCATAACTGCAATGGTTGTTAGAGGTTTTAATCACAAAATATTAATAACATGACGTATTAAGGATTTAAAAATATGGCAACAAAAGCCAGAGGAGAACTAAAATACTAGTTGAAACGTGAAAGCAACAGAATATCGATAAACAGGATAAACTAAGTATCCTTAGCAATATACATTCTACTCGATGAAACAGACACCTCTCCGACGCGTTCATGACAACGATTTCTGATAGTGATAGTCACTGCGTTTTTCGAGAGTGCGTCTGAAGACCCTCGACACTGATGTAGGTGTCGACCGACCACCATCCACCGTTCCGCCATGAGGAGAGTCCCTCTGAATATCATCTGTAGTAGCCGGTCAGTGCAGATGGGCGCTGGAATCAATCATCGGCAGTTTTCGATACATTTGGATTACTGCTCCGAATGTTAATAACTATAGTTAAGTACATTATTATGTGCTATTGTGACACGCTGCAACCTCGAACCACTCGATCGTTAGGGGTGGGTGCTGACACTCGCTTTAGCGGACGGTCGTCAAGATTACCTATAATATTATTATAATATGGATCGTATAGACAGGTATCACATATTATTATTATTGTCATTGTATCATTATCGCGACTTTGTTGTCATTGGTGTTTTTAGGTAAATTTTTTTTTGAGCCCATCGAACTTAAAATATATATATTGCAATACGCGTTGTATAAATTATAGTTTCCGCGCTTTCCGTTCCGGTGGAAAAGAAAAATAAGTCATTTTCGCCACAGTGTAAAATACCTATGGCGCATTAAAATCCGACCGACCACTCCTCCCCTCCCGCCAACGTAATCGACACACGACAACCCCCGTGAACCTTCGATGATAATTCCATGACCAAATAGCTATATATACACATAATATATTATATATACAGTAAGCAGCTCTATATTATATATACTCGGATTAAAGGACGACGGCGGGGGCGTTAATATATCAACCATTAAATTGTATTTATTTCTTTTTATTTCCTTCTCGCCCCCTTTTTATTTTTATTTATTTATTTATCTACTCTTGGTTTATCTGTTGTTGGTCCCACCGACGATGGTTCGAATTCCTATAACGTCCGGGCGACAAAAATCAGCAACAGCAGCAGCAGGTATACCAACACCCGCCACCCACCAGACACCCGCCGGCCAACACCGGAGACCGATTTTCCAATTCAAAAGGTTTTCCACGTAGCTATAGATTTTGCCGCGAATTCCCGACTATATTTTTCGATTACAAACTCCAGTACTTTTAGTGGGGGGGGGGATCAGAAGTCAGGAGGTAGTTTTTCTTTTTTCCCGTTTTTAATGCACCGGCGACGAGGAAGGGAAAACATACTTGTACGGGCACACTCCAAATAGAAATTGAATACCTTTTCCTGGACTTCTTACTTCTAAGTATATATATATAACAATATATACCTACCTACCTATGGTGTTGACTTTGCTATATATTATTTATAAAATAATAATATAGTATATAGTTTATACAAACAAGGTGATTCTTCTAAAAGTAAACACTAATTTTCGAGAAAAGTATTGACTTTTTTGAAAATATTTTTTTCTTCACGGATAATAATTATTTGAAATCATCAACAAAACAACTTTATGAAGAAAAAATAAATACATTTTTTTTCTATTTTCATCGTCAAACTTTTTAAGATATTTACTCTTATCTATGGACAGTAAATTAATGGTAGCATTCAATGTACGTGTGCTTATATCATTATGCCAATGTTGTCGGCCGGTATAATATAATTAGAATAATATTATGTATTACGGTGTTGTCGTGGGTTTCTAATACCCTCGAAGGTTTTTACCCCCGGAGGTAAATTATCCTAGGATAACTTTTGCGGGAGGTAAAATAAATCTATGATATTTATACTGGGGATAAGTTTAACCTAAGATAATTTTACCCCCTTAAAATTTTACCGGGGGTATAAATAGCCTAGGTGGTTTTTACTTTCAGGTAAATATATCCTAGGTTTATTATACCCCAAGTAAAAATATACTAGGTTATAGGGGGATATAATAAATTTACTAGGGAAGGGGGGTAAAAATCGCCTGTTACAGTGGGACTGATGAAACGCGTATTATGATGCTCTCTAGGTTATCCGACAAAGATGATGAATTGGTTTCAATATTTTAGACATATGGAATAGCATTTGCCTTATATGATAATAATTTGGATTAAATTTTTAATAATAATATTATTCAAATAGTTAAATATGCAACTTATGTAGCGTTTGGATCACAATTCCAGTTTTAACAGTATTTCCAATGCTATTACCATTTCTGTGGTTATCTTGCTTATCTTAATATTCATACAATACACAATAATATGCATAGTATAACCTCGAATGGTGTCTAAAAATCATTAATTTGTATCAAACTTATTTTTAAGAAATCAATTTTTTACAAGACTACATAATATTATTGTTACTTTTTGTTATTGTAGATAAAATTTACATTTATATTAAATGAGCGAATGCTGCGTTTATTTATTATTTTACTCAGAATAAAATCATAAAATTATAGACATTCATTTGAAATGGTAATAATAATAGTCCACATATTATGCTTTTTAATAATTTTCCTAAACTTTCTTTTTATTGAGAAGTTAAGTATTGATGATAATTTATAACTTTATAAAACAAGTATTAGCGAATTTAATTTAATTGTATTGATTGATGATGTTCATGGAATAATTTTTAAATTAAAATACAAAATATATTGTATTGAAAATATTATGTTTTTATTTAAAAAAAAATGACAATTGTATGCAAAAAATAATAATGGTAAAATAAATACTCAATCAACAATTTCGTTATTTATTCCCTAAAATCAAAAATATAGGTACCTATAGATAGCTATAATGGTTAACAGTAATTTAATTTTTTTTAAGACAAGTTTTTCAACGTGTATTTAAAATTCGAATTACGGCTGATTTAAATAATTACCAACATTTCATTCTAACCCATCTACGAGTCAGTCGATACGAATGAATTATAACTAATTTGATCAGGAAAGAATTTCTCAAGTATTTTTTATTACTATTCAAATCGGAGATACTGCAGAATATTGTAAATTATTATCATAATATTATTTTCAAACATTATAATTATCTACATAAACAATTATAATGCAAGTATGATAAAATCACTTAAAATTAATTAAAAATGAAATATTAACCAAACGTTTTCGAGCTATTTTGATGAACCCCTAATAATTTGAATGTAAATCTAAATTCTAATAAAAGTATGGTTTAACTCTTGTGAGCGTACTTTTTATGATGAATAAAATAAAAACAATTTAAATATTTTGTATTTTGACACAATGATTTTCTACTTAAAACATGGGCGGATCATCGTACTTTATTTAATATCGTACAGTGTTTTTTTCTTAGTAAAATATTAAAGTTGTAATTTATACAGACATCAGACATTATTAAGTTACTACAATGTTTATTTATATTGAGTCAATTTTGTCACGTAAAATATTCATCAAGCCGAACCCGTGACAACACAGTGCAATATTATTATGTTTATATTAATATTCATACCGAATTAAAGTTTTTGGTCCAACAAATTGCCGTCTATATTATACTCCTTATTAGAATATATACGTGGAATAGACTATGCGGTACCTAATACAGTGATATCTTCGTGCCCCGAAACGTTGCCATTATAATTATTTAAAACCTTGTGAGGATATTGTGCTGGAGGTTTTCAAAAAATATTTAAGGCAAACATGGATTACTGCTGCAGTATTCTAATATACCGGAAGTACTGATAACATCGAAATGAGCACATGCTCAGCATATGCGCTTGCAAATCGAAGTGTTTATAGTATTATAGTAGGTGCTTTATCTATACATACCTTAATTTATGGTCCTTAGATATTATTCCAAAATACGGTCCGTGATCAGACGGACTAGGTTGGAGGTCATAGGTCAAATTAAGAGATTGGCTTAAAATGTTGATAATAGAATAGTTCATATGATATTTTATACTGCTTTCAATACAATGTATGACATGTCATGTCGTTACAAATATTTCATAATTACTATATTGTTGTAATGTCTAATAAAAATTCACGAAAGTGCGTTTGTTTTTTACACGAAAATACCTATAAAGTTAACACGGCGTTTTAGATAGGCAATTTAGGTACACCATTGCCGACATTTCTTGATAATATCGTTATAAAAAATGTTTTGAAATATTCGATCACGCGACGTCTGCAGCTGTGAATAAAACGAATTGAAATAAATAAATCACAAAAAAAAAAAAAAAAACAAATAGTGCCAACAACCATTGGCATAGATGCATCGGCCACACAATCACACAGACGATGTCCTAAGTGACCAACGGTTGTCTTTATTATACAATACTACAATCTCGGTTTTAATAATAATATGATAGTTAAATTATTTATCGTTTAGCCATTTGAAATTTGAAACGAACTCCAGATCGGGTAGAACTCGGTCTCGACACCCACGGTTATGCGATCAAGGAAATATTACTCTATTCCAGCAGTGGTTTACTCGGTATACTCGGCAGTATTCCGAGAATGGTCGATATTATATTATTTTGGATTGGACTGTGTGAGGTCAATCGTTATCAAGCTTTGATAAATTTGACAAGGGTGTTAAACGTAAATCAGTATCAGATTCCCACTAAATTAACTGGGGTTTAATTGAAAACCAACTCGTACATTATAATAACCATAATTTGTCGATGTAAATACCGTTCGGTGATAAATAATACGAATTTTTCAACAATGAACATTTTGGACAGTCTTTTGGATTAATAATTGTATATTATAGTTTTATGTCGAAAATGAAATACAAATAATGATAAGAAAATACAAATTTAGACAAGTAAATACAACTAATAATGACAAACTTAAAAAAAACCGAAAGCGTATAACATTGTTTAGAAACAAGTGAAAACGTTTTTGTTAAAATATTATGAAAAGACGAAAGAAAAATATTAAACTTGGAAACTAAACAGAAGGTTGTTAACTTTAAATGTAATCCCAAAGATTAAAATATTCTTTTCAAACTATGTATGCATACTTAATAATATAATATACACAAATAACACAAAACAATTATTATGTGTATATTAATAATAATCAACCTTTCAAAACGACTTAGGTGACAAGTATCCCGCTGACAAGTTTAGTGTAGTTTTCGAGTTTTGAGTAAATCTGATTGGTGTGTGGTAATATTATCTGTTTTAACCGTAGTCACCAATAAAAATATTTCTATTGAAACGTAGAATCAGAGTGTATTGAATTTTTTTGTTATCGTGGGTACACATTTTTCAATTCTAACTAGTAAAATAAATTACTCAACTCATTTCTATAATATATGTTATCATAATTTTTCACTAATTACACCTTTCAAGTAAGACCATAAAAATGTAGAAAATTAAATAACCAACCTATACAGAACTCACTACATTTAATACCACTATATCAGGATGGTTCACAAGATAGGAACTCACATTAAACAATACCAAAATTGAAGCAAATATCGCTAGAAATCCATCAATTAAGAGCCCTGTAATCAGTGTTGAATCCAGGGATACTTCAGGGGGGGAATGCCTCTCCCTAAAATTTCTTTCAACCCCCTGACAAATACAACTTGTACAACTTGTAGTCATTCGTGATGAAAAAATATAAACCTTTAAAATACACATAGATCAAAAAAAACCCCGGTCTACGTCATACGAATGAAAATGTTGTACTCCTTAAAAATGTATAGTTCAACACTAGAAATTAAATGCATAAATAATAAGACCACTCTTAACATACATAAGTCCAGTGTAAGCCGCCGCGTTTCAAACAAAAATTAAAAATCTACAAACAATACAAAATTCATTTCTGAGAATAGCGCTAAAAGCCCTCTGGTTCATGCGTAATAAGCAACTCCAATACGACACCGGATTAATGTTCTTGGAAATTTGGATCAAAGACCAACTCATCTGAAGGAGCTCTCCACTATAATACTGAAAATGGGGAAAAATGAAAAACAGCCGATTAAAACCACGCCTCCTTCAAGGTTTCCCGCTGTTTCCTCCATCATCATCGTCAACTTAATTTTGTAGAATTTTGTAAATTTACATTTATGTTGATAATATTTATCATATTTTAAAGTTACATTTTCGTTTGAAGGTTTAATTTTAAATTCATTAATTTAAAATAAATTGTTATACATGATTTTTGTTGAAAAGATTAAAACCAACACAAGTGTCAAATATTATAATATTTATTAAATCATTATTATTGTCATTGTTATATTTTAAATCATTACTCGATTATTTCACTGGGTACGCCAAGAAAATTTAGAACAGTACTTATTAGTGCCTTGACTACTTAAAGTTATTTAAAGCATTAAAAAAAAAACACGAATATTTATCTTCATTGCGATGCCTACAGCGTGCACAATTACGAAATCGACACGAATAAAAAAAAAAATACCAATTACTTATAACATTTTTCTTTCTGAAAAACTTTTTAAACGCCTTCTGACGTTCAAATCCTTTCCGTGTTAAATTAGCAATGAATTTATGTAATTAGACATTCCTAAACGTATATATAACTGTTATTTTATTCACCATCGCCGTATTTCAGATTTTTACAAAGATGGTATGAAATTTTATTCAACGGTAATAAACATAAAAAATGTACTGCAATAAAACTAACTTGCCTCGAGTGGGGGTGAGGGGTGGGTTATTCCAGCTATGACACCCCTTCCACCACACATAAATATTCGCCACTTCCGAGCACGACTATGGAAATTCCAGACGAAAACCATTAAGCACCGTACTGCACTAAATTATGTTTACAATTAGGATTTTATTCTCTGAGCTAAGGGAGACGTGTATAATTCTTAATATTATTATGATTTGTTTTCAGCATTTTAAATTTGTAAAATTAATGTTTGTCATTACAATATTATAAGGTCGCGTATGACCATTCTTGTAAAATTGTCAATTGTATTTAATCACCAATCGAAAGTGCTCAAGCCCGTTAAAATTGTTGTAAATAAATAAAAAACAATTATTATTATTTCTTACCATGGATATCTTATAGTATAGTGTTTCCCTTCCCCTCTTTAGAGTACAACGCGAATCTGTGGGAGCATGTCAGTTTACCGGACAAATTGTCTAGGGGACTGGGTATAGCAAGTATAAACTGCAATTAAATAAATACTATCGTTCAACCGATGCTTCCATCATCTGTACGCACAACAATATAAACCAAAATGTAAAGGCAAGTAATATCTTATCCGCGTTTGTTTTTGATTGAATATTATAGTATGGTAATTATTATTATCCCCAACTAATATAAAATCGATAGTTGTAGGTACCCATTTTATAATTGTAGTGTTAAACGATACGACGATAAATCTTACCCAATGCGCCGCCGTCGCAGAGTGTTCTTGCGCATAGGTATACATACTTAACATAGGTATATACATATTACATACACTCCTGCAGCAGTTCTTAGATTAAAACGTACCTGAAAAAAAAAAACAACACATTGTTAGTTTTAGTTCAATATATAGCTGAATGCCTAAGTCAATAATTTATTTATACCGATAACATCCCGTGAATATTCCTATACATCCACTTTCACTGTTGTCGGTCGGAAAAAAAAAACTAATATAGTTATTACGAAAAATATAATTATTATTTGAAGGGGAAATCGGTATTTAATATTAAAATCTAAAAAATCCAATTATAATTTGAATAATGAATAATTTATTTTTGACATAAAAGTTAATAAACATTGAGCAAGCCGTTAAAATGTACACTCTTTTACCGAGTTTAAATAAATAAGCTTAAAAAATTGGTTATCTGAGATTGTTATCCATCACAAATACAAATGTTGTGGACAGTTTTTTTTTTCGGCAAGGTACACTAAGAAATATAGCAAAATTAAATCATGTTCGTCATTCATATATTACTAGGTAATTCAATTACTTTAATAACTAAGTTGTAAAATATAAGTATAATAAATAATATTATATTATGTAATATTACAAATTATAGGCATGTGTCGAAGACTATAATCGCTTATTATTATTATTATTATTATTAGTATTCCGTTTGTTTGTTTGTTTGTTTGTTTGAATGCACAGAAACAATTATAATATTGCATTATAAAAACCCTTTCTTTTCTTCAAAACTTTTCTGAAAATTAATTGGTGTTTTTAAAAACGCCTTCGTAGCTCATTTGCATTTTTTTTCGTGATTTTCTCAAATTTTTGATATTTACTGACTGAACTCTTTTTAAAGTTTTTTCGTCCAAAATTTGTTTTTGTTAAGAATAAACAAACATAAATTAAAAGAGGAAAAACCATATAGATAGCACTCTCCGAATTTTTTCTGTTCGTTCAGAATCCATACAAACGAGGTTATAAAAATATTGTTTTTTTTTTTTTTTTAATAAAAACTATTGAATACAATACTATCGATGCACGCCATGTGTTGAAACTTTTCTTTTGAAAAAAGAACAACCAAACCACGAAAAACTGTGTGTTTAAGCCGTGTGTTGGGTATAAATAATCCAAAATGCCGATGGCCAAGCGTACACTTGCAGGGTTGAGTGCAATTAAATATTGTTTTACTTCAGGATCTTATTTTATAGTATATCTTTCACAAGAATTTAATTTGTTTTTTAAACATAGTGTTTTGAAATGAAATTCTCTTTTTTAATACAGTAAACTCAGGTTATACCAAGACTCTCGAAACCCAAAAAAGGAACAGAAAAAAGTTTGAGATACCGAGTTTTGATGTAATAGTAATTATTTTTCAATCGGGATTTTAATCGAGTTCGAGATTACGAATAATTTGAGATATCGACCTTTGCCTTAATAGGAATTTACTGTAATTAATTTGACATGTTTTAAATTTATTTTAAATGCGCCGTTTGTTTAAAATATAATTAGTTAACTGAATAGATACAATAATATTAAAATATCTTCCAAATTTGACAATAATAGTGTTTGGGTAGCTTCTTTCATCAGCCTGTCATTGTGCAATATTCATTCTCTCGGCTGAACATATTATTGCCTATTTTACTACCTGCATGTACAATTTGTAAATACAAAATAATGAAAAAAAGGTTCAAGAAAAATACATAAATTAACAATGCACTGAAGTATTATTTCGATTAAATTACTCAACTAACATGATTTTAAATTACTTTACTACAAACCATATATAGTTTAGAATTCAGTTTAAATAATAATAATAATAGAAATATTCGATTGCGTTAAAAGCGCACTGTTCAGTCGCTGCAAACGTTTTAGTCCATTGTTCGGTGATATATTTGGAGTGAAATATTACTGTAGTAAGTATAAGTATAATATTTATGGGATTTATTTTCAAAGTAAAAAAAAAAAAATAAAAAAACAAAAGTAAATTACCTACTTTACGATATATATATTATATTATATTACAGTACCTCAAAAAGAGGAGAAAAAAATATTGAAGGATATTAAACGTGCGCCGTCACCAGCTTATGATTATGAATGGTACACTCGCTCATTTTCACTCAGTATATTTTATTATCTTTTGTAAAAATATATATAACTCGTTTGGCAGTCGATACGTTTTTCGCCGTATATATATATATATATATATCAAACGACACGACAACTGTATAATATGACAAATGGACCAGCACGGTGGAAAGAAGTCCGTCAAAGCATATATACCATTTTCCGTAACAATATTATATCTATACGATTATGATATCCCGAACGAAGTCGATTTTAAATTTTATTACTGGTGAAAATAATTATTTTTATCCTGTAACGTGGAAGTCGCACAGAGAAGTCTGAACGCCACTTCCGGAATAACCAATATTCCGAGGTCATACGATAGGTAGACAATAATATTAAATCATATCCTAAATAATAATATAATGAGTACACCTTCTGCTGCTGAGTGATAGTTTCAAGACTACGGAAACTCTGCATTGTGTAGAAAAGTACCCGACTAGATAATCTGCTTTAATTTATTTATTCAAAATTTGAGATACGTTCAATTCCGTCGTTGTATACGTTTCACATAATATTATGAATAAATACCATTTTCCGTAACAATGTCATATCTATTACTACGATTTCCCAGACGAATTCGATTTTAAATTATGCACGAAAATAATACCAACAATATTATTGGTATCCTGTACTGTGGAAGTTGAATAGAGTATAGTATTGATTCCACTTCTGGAATAAACAATTATAGATACCCTAAGGTAACCTATAGATATAGGTGAGCGTTGTACCATAGTATTAAATTATATCCAAAAGTATATAATACACACAATGATGACGCTGCAGGGTGATCATTTTAAAACAACTGAAATTCTGCATTGTTCAGAAAAGTAACTCGACTCTTTGATAATATTATTCTCTTGTTTATTTAATATTTAATTTAAGATACACGTAATTCCAAAGTTTCAAATATTTTTGCACTTATTCTGTTAATAAATCTTTTATATTTTGCAACAGAACCCTTTTTTTTTTTTAAATATTTCGATATATTTAACTACCATATTAAACTTAGTTTCTTAGCATGTATTAAAGGTTTCTTCACGTGTTTGAGTGTTTAAAATTTAAATGATATATTTCTTTACCCAGTAGCAACCTCTGCACTCCTCTTATTTAAAATTGAAACAATAATTACCTGTACCCTATTTTAAACTAACCACAGGTAATAAACAAATGCAATAAATAATACTATGTTTAGAACACCTTATTATATCCCCGTTGAGTACGTCCATAAATACGTTAGTTACCAGTAGGTACATAGTTGTTTCGATTGTTGATATTAAGGTATTTAATTGTCCGTAGGTAGTTACTGTAAGTACATAAATTGTATATGGAATTATAATTTATTGTGTTGTATTAAAATACGTTTAGAAACCGGGAATTTAGTACTCTCGCAGAGTGAGCTGTACAAACTTATTTATTTATGGTCTACATTTACCAATAATAATATTATGCTCCTTACTCAAATTATTTTTTATTTATATATAATAATATTATATTAGTTTCCTCCTTCTCTCTTGATTTTAAGAGGACTTCACACGGCACAGTTTTAAAAACCACAGTAAAATAAGAGACAAATTTTGATAGTAGGACAATAATTTACTCTAATGCTAAAATAAGGAACAACACACAATCATAGGGAACTGCTAAACACGCATCTTAATTGTTATGTCGTACGTTTGTTAGATGGGTACAACACGTAGGGGTGTAGAGTCCTCGTAATTAATTATTTATATTTATACATAGTTTATTATAAACATTGTACTATCATTAACCATGCATTACAAAATGTAATGTGAATAATATTATTCCAATTTATGAAAACTAATTGTGAGTAGCTGTGTATCATTAAAACATCATAAATAAAATAACAGGTATAAACTATGATGTTTTCATCGTTAGCACTCTTTGTTAGACTTTTTTAATTTATTATACTCGAATGAACTTTAGAACAAACTACTCTCAACACTTTAAGACTTATGTCCACATTTTACCGCAGTTCGCTTAGGTCACTGTGGCCATACAGAAATGTTCTTTATTTTTCTCTACCACTTGTTTTTTAATAATATAGAAGGTTATTATTTTAAATGTAAACACTCCTTTCCTCGAGAATGATTAACGTTTTCGGAATTATAATTTTCCCATACCTAATTAAAAGTAAATTCAAAACAATATATTTGCAAAAACTTATATGTTTACTATTTTTATCATTATAATAAAACTGTTGAAGTATTTTGCGTTTTTGAATGACTGCGTACATTTTTAATTTCATAACCCGAAGTAGAATATTACTATTCTTAGAAACGTATTTCAAATGAATAGTCGCAATTATTTATAACTTGAAAATATATACATATAGGTATATATAACTTATATAAGTATTAAATATTTAGATGTGGACTCAAGTGGTACAGAGGTACCCCGCCAAATGTAGTTTTGGTCCACGCTCCGCTCATCAAACTTTATGGTACTTGTAAACAGTAATCCATTCGTTAAAAACTCTAAAAATTCTGAAATTTTAATATGAAATTAAACCCCAAGTATAAAACTAGACGACTCAGTAGGTCACATTAAATGGATTGCTTATATTATACAACACGTCTATACAGAAACCAGGAAGTAAATTTGAGTGTGATCCTCGCCGTACACAAATATTTTCTTCGAATACGAGTTGGATGTAACATATACATATTATTAAAAATTTCCAACGATACGGTCTTCAACCAAACTAACTATTGCGTTTTATTACGGTAATCCGTCCTGGATCTCACGGGGCTGCTAAATTTTCGCAGAGTCCTCTCACCACCAACTCGTAGGTATGACACACTACATAGTGTAATACAATTTCTATCAAAGTACTTACCTATATCGAGCATGATAACATTTATACATAATAGGGATTATATGCACAACATACACGAGATATAGATATATTATAAGAATTATTATAATGAAGGAATACAAAACCCAGCGGTGGGGCGGATATAATATGGTATAATAATACATATCGCGCCCGCACGTGGTTTTGGCTTTAATTAATTTGAAGAAAAGTATACGGCGGCGGAGTATGCGATGCCGTTCTTTTGTTCGTACAAATGACATTTGTGAAAAGCCCCGATGGCAAGTACCGGTATATACCGCACGCGGTATTGTGCATAAACCGCGGTCCGGGTGCCTCGTGGTGGCGATGAAAGGCGCGACGAGGGAAAAGAAAATGCTCAGTTTCTTTCATCCTGTACTTGTTTTTTTTTTTTTTTTGTTTAATCCTTTCATTTACCCTCCCCATTTCACCCGGGGCCGTCACAATAGTCGTGACAAATCGAACGCGACCGTATACCGAGGACCGGTGTGTAGTGTGATCTCGAGATTGATAAATGTATTAGCGTATTAATGTGTTGTGTAGGTATATGATATTGGGTGTATAATTATAATACTACTGCGCAGTATGAAGTATCTGAACGGTCGTGGACACTCTCGCCGAAATCGTATCAGATATTCAAGAGTGTCCGCTTTGCAAAGGGGGGGGAGGTTCAGGTGAAATGAAGTGATTAAGAATATATTGTAAGTATTAGGTGGTCAATTAATATATGTATTTGTTTCTTATGTATAATGTATATACTATCATTTGTTCTGAAAATTGATTGTTAGTTTAAAAATAACATATCGAATACATTAAATCAACAGGCTGGTATGTGCATTGTAAGCAGTGTTCGGATTAGATAAGTATTTTTTTTATCTAGATAAAGATTAGATATTAAATGTATCTAAATAGACATGGAAGATAACTTTCATATTTATCTAGATAAAGATAACGATAAATACTTTTTATCTAGATAAAAAAAAGTTACAATTATTTTTTAAATGGTTTTAAATTTAGGTATATTTTAGTTGGGCAATGGGAACTAGATTTTTATCAATAAAAAATGTATCTAGATGAATTTATTTAGATTAGTAAAAAAACTATCTAAGACGAACGTTTAGATACCTTGTAACTATTTATCTAGATAAGATAAAAGATGAACAAATAATTAGGTATCTAGATAAGTCCGAACACTGATTGTAAGTGATCCGATACTTTGTTTATAGTATTATAACTTATAAACTATAATATCGTATTATACTTAATATATACATAATGGTATTGTATGTAAACATAACATATTATGTACAATGACATACCAACTTAAAGTATTTTATCTTTGCGTATTCTACAGGTTAGGATATTACTTCTATTTTACGACTACTCTAAAAAAGTGTACGTAGTTTCTGAGTTTCTGTTATTTAGAAATTTCCCTTTCAAAAAAAAGTTCCGAAAGAAAAAACCCGTCCGCTATTGAGAAGTATATAGGTAGGTACTGTCTGCTATTAGGTGAATTGTCAGTATGTACATAACATAATCGATTCGGTGCTGAGTAAAACATATTATGTATTATATGGTATCATAAATGGATCACACTTGGTCGGTTGAAGGTCGTGACTTGGAGTTTACGACGACTTGGACTTGGGATGAAAATATGAAATGATAATTATGTCGCCAACGGAAATTGATGTATCAAACCGTTTTATGTTGTTGTCCGTTTGTTCGAGTCTATACAGAGTTATAGACGTATATATACTGTCGTATGTAGGTACTATATTATATTGTCAATGGGTTGACGACCGAGGGAAATACAAATAACAAAAGCTGGTGAGTGGATGTCGCTCTGCTGTACAGTAGGTTACAAGTGGGACATTGTATAATGGATTGTATTAATCTTGAATTCAATGATATTCTATCACCGTATAAGAAAAACTATTCTGAGCGGAGGCGGTTTGTCAGTCTGGATATTTTATATTATTATTAATTATTATATCATATATAATTTGAATTAATATTATAATATTATTATTTTTTATTCGTCTCTATGGTATTAAACAAAGCGTTAGAAATTAAAATTAAATTTTTAGCGGTTTTTCGTAATTTTTTGGTGGGTTTTACCGTGGCATTAAATGACTGTTGATAAAATCGGAAAATGACCTCTTTAAAGTACCATCTTGATCCAATTTGATAAAAGATAAGGTACTATATGTTGAAATCGAAGAACTCCTTCTGGTGGAAATTTTGTATACAGGATATATAAAAAAATAAAAATAAACAATAATGTAAAACCACCATAGCTTCCTCGTTCCGCTCAGAATCTAAAATGATTTAAAGGGCATGGTGGCATTCGAGCCTTACCGAATCAAAATATTGTCAGGATAACTGTGTAGCAAAGTAATGGTCTAGAAATGATCACAAGTTTAATTTCAATATTTGCATTTGAGGACCAAAAACGAAACTGAGATCATTAAACAGAATAGTGTTATGACTAAATTTTTACCTTTTTAAAATATAATATAGTTTTCATTTCATTTTTATGCTGTGTGGGTGATACAACGTCATCGTACCTATAACATCACTAATTAGTGCGCATTAATAGAGACTGTACAATGGACACAACTCGCACATAACTACCTACTAACCAGGGCTTGAAACCGATTTTCGATACCGGTTTTGAATACCGGTTTAAACCGTTAAAAACCGAAACCGAAATCGAAACCGAAACCGAAATCGGAAAAAAATAATACCGGTATCCAAAACCGAAACCGAAATCGGAAAAAATCGATACCGGTATCTGAAACCGAAACCGAAAACGGAAAAAATCAATACCGGTTTCCGAAACCGAAACCGAAATCGGAAAAAATAAATACCGGTATCCGAAACCGAAACCGAAATCGGAAAACATAAATACCGATATCCAAAACCGAAACCGAAATCGGAAAACATAAATACCGATATCTAAAACCGAAATCGAAATCGAAAAAATAATACCGGTTTTTGAAACTTAAGACGAAATCTTAAGAAATAACATGATATCCGAAACGGAAGTCGAAAAATTATAACATTAATATCTAACATTTAAAAAGTTCTACGCATTTAAAATAAACCTATAGACTATAATTGAATTTCTGTTTAAAAGCTATGAATAATATAATTTATAATGCATATGGTAGAAAATAATAAATATCGTGTATATTATGTAAATTTGTTCTACCCTTCTATCATACAATGTGATCAATATTAAATATAATATTATAACTTATAAGATATAATTATTTATTATAACATCATGTGGATGATGGCAAAGCTGGGCAAGTTAATCAATTTTTTTAACTAGTTAAAGTTAAGTTATCCTTAAATAAAAAATAACTATGCTAAGTTAAAGTTCATTAGTCTTTTATAAATTATCATATTAAATTATTAATATACTGTATTAATACGTCTGGGGTAATTGTTTACTCCGTGCGCAAAACGAAGAATTAAATTAAATTACATTTTTTTTACATGGAGTTGACATAGTATTTTTGTTGGTATATTATTAGTTTTTATAAATGATCATATATATATTATATATTATTATTTATTTTAATAGTTTATAATATTTATATTGCCGTTTCCATGGCGCGTTTATAATAATATTATTAAAAATTATTAATTTGGTCCATTTATTAGACCTGTAGCCTAGGTCATGTGCTATGCCTTCTTTTTTTTTTACTTAGTTTTACTTAGTTTTTTACTGGATTCTAAAATATTAACTCGAAAGTATCTACCTATATAGATATTTATATTATTATGTATACTTTCTGAGTTCTGCAGTAATACAATTGATATTAATAATGATTAATGGTGCCTAATATATTATATTATTATAATTAATATTTTATAATATAATAATATATTATTATGTAAGTAGGTCTAGCTGCACTGGTGCAGTAGTCTTCGTCTGCGGGCACCCGTATGTTTGCATAGGTAATTTCACAGGGTATATAAATTATTAGACGTATAATATATTATTATTATACGCAATATAATAATTATTATATATTATTTTGGTAAATGGATTAATCGTATA
Source organism: Macrosiphum euphorbiae (assembly GCA_949089665.1). NCBI lineage: Eukaryota > Metazoa > Arthropoda > Insecta > Hemiptera > Aphididae > Macrosiphum > Macrosiphum euphorbiae. Next base: position 94,472,197 of record CARXXK010000002.1, read on the forward strand.
ATCGTATTCTAAAACAGTATACGCAGAAATATGCTATAATAAAAATTGTATAACAATAATACTATTATTATTTACTATATTATAACTTATAAGCTGTCGTGTTTTTCTGCCGCCACAGACGATCAGAAGACAGAAATAACTATGTGGCATAATTTTCCTACATTAAATTAACACAATAGCCAACAATAAATTATGAAATACTGAGTCAATAATTATAGTATAATTATAGTATAGTTATAAATAATTTATATAATTTATAATTTATTATAATACATTATAAGGCCTTAACATAATATTGTCTGGGTTTCCCTAAAAGCCGTCGACTGAAAAATGTGCTCCCTACCAACCCACCACCAACCATACTATATTGGATTAATATACCTAATCTAGATTGGTATAATATAATCAAGCTGTGATCAATTTGATTAATGTGGTGGGTGGGACACACATGAAGTTAGCCCCTCATTGAGAAAATATAGTTTCAACTTATAAACGATGAAGTTACACAAACTCTTAAAAAATTAGGTCGCAAAACATTTGGAAAATGTGTTATGAAGTGGAGAGGCTATAACTATATACGTCATAATTACGTATTCATTCCAGTGTAAATATTATCATTGATTGCAAATACTATAGTACTTGTCAGGCAACCAGACGCCAAATCGTACGCCACGCAATGTTTGGCGATTGGCAAGTAGGTTCCTACGCCAGTATTTTATGTCATTATAAATTATTATAAATACAGGGATTAAAACCGATATTCGATACTGATTTTGAATACCGGTTAAAACCGTTAAAAACCGAAATCGAAACGGAAAAAATGAATACCGCTATCCGAAACCGAAACCGAAATCGGAAAAAATCGATACCGGTATCCGAAACCGAAACCGAAATCGAAAAAAGTCAATACCGGTATCCGAAACCGAAACCGAAATCGGAAAAAATCGATACCGGTATCCAAAACCGAAACCGAAATCGGAAAAAATTGATACCGGTATCCGAAACCGAAACCGAAATCGGAAAAAATCAAAACCGGTATCCGAAACCGAAACCGAAATCGGAAAAAATCAAAACCGGTATCCGAAACCGAAACCGAAACCAGAAAAATTTTTTTCGGTTTCAAGCCCTGCTACTAACACACTGAACAGCCGTTTCAGATTTAAGAAAAAAATAATGAAGTTTCTTCATTGTTTCCTGCAGAGTTTTCACGGCGGCGGTCACCTCGTCGTTCAAACAACTAAGTGTCTCACACATAATAATGGTCGCTCGCACGAGGTACGAATCCAGCTGCTGAGGGTCGTCGACCGGAAACACCCGATCCCATTGAACACAATAGTAATAATATCCAGCGGTGGCGCGAGGTAAGGAAAAAAAAAAAATTTCCGTCGCCACGACAGCGTGTCATGTTTGAGCAGAATTTGCCCACTTCTATACCACGTACATTTCGTGCTTTTATACGCAGTTCGAGTGGAAACCCATATTGGAAACCCATCAAAATACCAAAAATCCTGTGCAGACTATATTATAATAAATTCTAAAACAATTATGTCAATAAAGAAAACTAAAATCGAACTTTTTTTTACAAGGAGCATTGTGAAGGGCTTTTGTTATGATATAGTCCATGCGCTTGTCCAGGGACAGGAGCTATCTGTATTCACCCCCACCCACTCCCCCCCTTTGACATAGTGAAGTATTCAATAGATTTTCAAGATGAAAACATACACGGGCGAAGGTTTAATATAAGTCAAAAGAAAATTAATTAACTTAATTTATTTTTATTATTGTCAAATTTTTCATGATTTTTAAAAAATATATTTTCTTTGAACTTCATAATTAATAAAATTATGTATATATAATCTTTCTGATAAAAAGTTGAGCCCCCACAACCCCAATTCCACGTTTCAAATTTTGTGACTGGTCGCGTCATTGATTTACGGTTAGGTTATACAAGGCGTAACATAATATGACCTGAGCAAGTGAATTTTGAAGTAAGTAATTCGAAACATGATCACTTTTTTCAAAATATTCTTTTTGGAAATTTTCAGACATCTGTAAATCTTAAATTATTTATCATCCATATAATAGTTATGATTTTTTGTTTTTTACTTCTGATTTATATTTTTTTTTATTTGTCAACTCTTTGTGTTACACTCTGTAAATCACAATAAAATCACTATAAGGGCGGTATTTACAATTTGTGGAACCAAGCACCGCAGCGATTTGTCCAATCTTTATCGACCGGAATATCAATTTGACGAATCGAACAATGAAGTCGATTATATCACAAATGCAACACAGAACGATTGATTTCATATTGTTCCTTAAGTGCAAATAAAAAAAACCAACCTTGACAAAATGTATTTTATTCGTAAAAAAGTTATCATTTCCGTCTGAGCAGTTAAATGTCAAAGAATTATTATATATTACTTAATTATATTATATCATATAGACGAAGACAACTGTTACCCTCTATAATTGTGCTGCAATCGGTTTATTTCGATTATCAAGTTTAAATTTTAAATTTAATTTTTCTTACTCTTGTTCCTATATTATTATAATTTTGTTATTTAAATATTGTATCTTAAACAATTATAATAATATTATAACGACTTTTACAGGGTTTCGCTGTGTAAAACTCATAAATGGTTAATACATAATTTGTTTAATTTTAACAGCAGTAGTTAACAGAAATATATACCAAGTATAATTCCAATACATGACGAATCTAATAAATTTCAAATATATCTCAATAAGAAATTAAAAACCGTCAGTACGCGTGTAAAATAATATTACAGTGATAGTACACATTTCGATTTCGCTGAAAATGTTTGGTATCGACTATAACATAGATTTCCGATACAACGTCGTATACCTACTACCCGGTTAATTACAATAAAAAGCGATATACCAACAACCTAACCTATGACGTAGACCGGGACTGTTTCGGTTAGCCGACGGGGGCGTGGCGTCTTATTGTACATTAGTAATTATTTAAATATTATTATCATACGATGAACATTCCACCACCGTCAGCCGCAGCCCCGCGAGTCGGTCCGAAACGCGTCGAATATTTTTTTATTTCCCCGTCCGTTTGGGCTATTGTTACACGAGCGCACAACAATAATAATAATATTATTATAATGATATTAGGTATATAATAATATTATGTAGGTATATATCATGTATATAGGTATATGTACGTTCGCACGTATAATATAATAATGCCCGTTACGGTGCAGTCGTTTTTCGGACCCGAGTACATTATACTCGGCGTGTGTTGTATTATAATAATGATGTGATATATTATACGTACATAGTTATGGTGCGGTGTGGGTAAGCATTTTTACGGTCGCGGCGTACAGGCGCATAAATCGTACGACGTATGCACTCCGGCGCGGCCCGTGAGGGTGGAAAACCGCATTGTCGTCTCGCCCCCGCGGTCCGGCCCGCGGGGTCGTTGTACAAAACCCAGAGAATATATTATTATTATTATCGCCGCGTGCGTGTGAGAGTGGACGGACGCGTGTATTATCATTGATAATTCGCCTAGTCGACGGGGTGGCCAGTGAAGGTAAGGGTGGGTGGAGGGGGTCATTATTATTATTTTTTTTTCCAACCGTATTTCGTACGAAGAATATTGTTGAACGAAAACGTGTATTATTGGGTCCCGGTGTATTAAATATATTATGTATAAATATAAAAGCGTTCGTCGTTAACACGTTCATAAAAAAAAAAATAAAAAAACACCCTTAATTTTTAAAATTATACCCGTGATATACTTTCCAGTTAATTTACAAGCATCAGCGCGCCCGCGCACACACACACACAAGTGTACACGAGGGTGCTGCATATTGTTATATGTGTGTGTGTGTGGGTGGGTGAGTGTGTGTGTGTGTGTGTGTCGTGCGTGTACATGACGTCGGCTCTCGATAAAAGGCCCGACCGAATAATTTATCGGCCGCCGCCGCCGACGACCGACGAAGTAGAGAGAAAAATATGTCGGACGCCGTTTTATTTTTTTCGTCCGTAAAAATTATTATTCCGAGACGATTTTCCCATGTAGATTTAATTTTTTTTTTGTATTCCCCTGCTACACGCGTGATTATCTTGTCGCACGCCCGATAACAGCGCGTAATCCGTCCACTCGTATACAGAAACACGTAGCCGTGTCGGCGGCGGCGGCGTCGACAGAGTCTCTTTGGATTGGATTTTTCCGTACCACCGGTATTATCTTTTCATTCTGCCCCTCACCCTCCCCCCATCCGACACACATGCAAGCCGCGCTTTATTTTCTCGGCCGGATGCGATTATACGACGACGATAATGATAATATTATAATAACGATAATAGGTAATAATATCATATCGTATTTTGCAGGGACAACGATCGGTGTGTCGCGAGGCACGGTGGGTTTAGTTTCAGTGTTCGGTCGGAGATTTGGGGATGTAAGCTGCGAAGGACGCGGCGCTCTCGTCGGGAGTGATTGATGACCCACAACCGCTCTGTGCCCGAATATATGGGCAGCAGACTTGGAAATAATAATAATAATAATAGGAAGAAAAATATAGTAAATAATAGAACCGATCGACCGGAACAAAACGAGGTCGGAGAACCCTGCAAATGCATATTATATAAACGAGATCTATACAGTTCTACCTAATTCACTTATAATATACGTCATAATCGCATTACTTGTGTGTCACTATTAAAAATCATAAAAGGATTTATTTCCATTGAAACAATATAAATAATGCATTATTATCATCATTTGAATCTTATACCTAATAATATATGCTTATAGCATATGCCATATATGATAATTATTTTACTTTTTGGTATCATTATTAGGGTGCAGAGTGTGCAATTTTCCGGTGACAATTTCTATGCATAATATAATATTATTTGTTGTCAGCAAATTTTATCGATCTACAACTGCATATTGTGGTAAGTACCTTCTCCCCCAACCCAAATATAGTCATTATGTCTGCTGAACAACATTTTTTATGAGCTGAGTCAAACAATTGAGACTTCTTATTTACGCCGAAATCGCTTAAGCGAAATTCGGGGGAGGGCGAATTCTAGGAAGTCAGTAAGATGTATACAGCCTGTAGATAACCAAGTAAACTCGTGCAGCCGATGTAGATGTAGCCAATACAATATTAAATGTGTTCCAAAATAATCAGATCAACATAAGCTAAATTTTGAAATATACGGAGTGATTCGCCAAACATGCTCTCCTCATTTACTCTAATCACACACTTATTCAAATTCTGATTCTCGGAACTTTTAGTATACTAAAATACCATATTTTCAATTACGCAGTTTTTTTAGTTCTATTTAAAGAGTGCCCCGTGGCAAACTTTTGTTTTTCAAATTAGAACCACCCTTTTTTACTGTAACATTTTTTTCAGGAGATTTTTTTTTGGAAATGTTGATGTACCTAACTAAATTGTGATTTAAACAAGTAGTTTCCGAATTATGTACGAAGTATAAAAGTAAATGATAATGGGTTTGAAGATATCATTAAGCCCCTTTAATGATATGAAAATTATAGTAATTATTATTAATATATAAATATTTTATACTTTATAAAATAATGTCTGAGTAAAAAGTAAGTACCAGATTAAAATATATTACATAATACATATTCTCCTACTTTCATATTTTTTTAAGGAATATCCTTAGTATAAAAATTTTAATAACTCGGAAACTACTCGATGTCGAAATCTACTACTTAATGTCGAAATCGATTCCTCATACCTACAATTTACATCGACATTATCAACAAAAATTATATACCCGAGAATTTTTTACTGCAGAAAATCAAGGTTCTCATTTTAAAAACAGAAGTATGTATCACCTTTACGGGACGTATTAAGTAGATAGATTAATTGAAAATTCCAGTAATAATACAATTTGAATAAATTCACTATTAAAGGGAAAAGGGGGTAGTTGCAGGGGGTTGGAATCACTGCGTCTATACTGAAAGCAGGTCGTATAATACTTTACTGACTGATAATATTATTACATCGCTAAACACGTTGTGGTAAAAACGCAAGTCTCCCTCTTCATTGGACGTTTATCTCGGGCTCCGTCATGTCCATCGTTAAAACGTCGGCGAAAACATTGTAGGACAACGAAAACGCGTGTTACGGTATTATTATACACCTGTTGTGAGTAATTAAAAGGCGTTTTATACCAAGCATAACCCGTCCAAGAACTTTACATATTTCATATATCATAATACATAATATAACGAGGTTATATTTAATGAATCGCTTACAAAGTTCTCGAAGTAAATGTAATTCTACTTTTGTAAGCATATAATAATAATAATAATAAGTTTATGAAAGTAATCAACATTGTTTATTTTGTTGGTTAACAATATGATGTTTAATAGGAATTTCAACCACTAATATCTCCATGCGCGCATCTCTACGGAATGCTAAAATAGAATGCTTATACAACTATTCGTAACTTACAATACAAATGAAAGACGAATTAATTTATGACGGGTTTCGAAAGAGCTATCCCCGGACATATTATTATGCTAATTCAATTAAATTAAAACCTACACGGAAATACTGGTTGCCGTCAAATATGAGATCATTATCGATTATCGTCGCAGGAGAACCCGTTTACCGCAAACGAAAATTTAATAAAGCTACCTAATCAATTCGGTTTTAATGAGCAAGTGTGCATGATAATAATGTGCGTACGAAATCGTTCTGATAGCGATCGCAAGACGAGAAAATTCTTTACGGATTGTGTGGTTTTAGATTCTTTGCGGAAACATCACAGGTACAACATTTGATGCGTTTTTGTTTTTAAGTGATCCGAAAACTATTTGGCTAGGATATTAGTTGTGGGCTGGAATTCGGAGGCACACGAGATAAATTAGTGTTTCTATAGTCGTTGTTCGGTTTTTCAGAAAAAAAAAAAAAATAAAGAAATAATTAACGATTCACCTGGTTAAAATATTGTTCGAAACAAAATATTGACCTTTTTTGGGGATATACATAGGTAACCGAGATTTTTACAGAAGAGTGTTACCCAAAAGCGATTAAATATTATTGGGACTTGCAGCATTATCGACTATCGTTGGTTATAAAATAGTATTATATATATATATGAGCGACCCATTGGACGTTCAGCACAATAATATATAGGTGTTTCGTATTTACATACACCAATAACTATTTATTGTTTTACAAAGATCATTAAATTTCGTATATTTTTTGCAGAAGACGAAACCCTAAACAGTGTAATGTTGATTTGTTTTCTAAAATTACGTGGAGAAAAAATTAAAAAATTGGCAAGGCAGAATATAAACGATGAACATTGTCAAACGTCGCGGTCGTGTCGACTTGTCATCCACAGACATTCGAAAACCACAAACGATAGAACCGCAGACAAGAAATAAATATAATAATAATATGTATATTATGTGTATACGACGAGAGGGAAGTATTATTATACTTTTGACGTCCAACAGCTATAGGGGGGGGGGGGCGGATCAAAGAGGGAGAGATCGACGTAGGTATAGTTGTAATTATTTGAAAAACGTGAGTGTTGTCCAGGTGAAATAGTCGCGTACGACATATATTTTGTATAATATCTTTGGTATTATAACTGTGCTATAATATGCTAGAGATGTTCCGGGTACCTGGCAATTACTGGATGGCTGGGTATTCGATATCATAATATTTAAGACTCAGCTCTTACACGGGGTAATACCTACATTTTTATCCGGGCCCTTACTAGGTACCCGGTGAAATTCTACATATTTAATCGAATCATATCCAATGGCAAACGCTGATAATCTATTTGTAACTATATTCAAACCTATAATACTAATATAACGGGAAAAATCTAAAATTCTAGGGTAATAAATTATAATTTATTTTAGTACAATAATATGTTGGAATAACTGAACCGATTTACAATAGCCAGTTGATTATAAACGAATCATGTTTTTCCTCTACGAATTATAAACATAAATCTCGTGTTTACTGTTTAATGTTTATATATAAATTATATTTGATAACAATCTGCAATCAAAACCCATTATACGTACAATATAAATTATTCCTATACAAATATTCTCAGTTACAAGTAGTCGAAGTAATCACTCTACAGTCTACAGCTCTGCACATCGGCCTATACTCGATACACGGTTAGTGTTAACATTTTTACTCTGCCAATACTCGGTATCTGGTTAGTATTACAATTTTTACTCTGCCAATACTATCGGTACCCGGTTTATACCAGATTTTCTACCCAGGATATCTCTACTAACACAATAAAAATATATATACAATAAGTGTATATGCGGTGTATAACTATGTGCCTATGCAAGTGCAGCTCACCTAAACGTACTATGTGAATATCTACTGACCGGATATAACATAGTATTGACTTGATAAATTAAAATTTTTAAAATAAAACATTTATTTTGCGATTAGAATTTTATTTCATAATATCTGTCAATTGGCATGTCCTAATAAAATTGTCTAGTTTCGCCTACGCCATTAAAGCGACTTCCTAAGCGCGCGCGCACATCTCTAAAAAGAAAACGACTAACTTATTTATATCGGACGGAGGAATCGGCCGAGAGGGTATAAAAGTTTATGAAAACGTCTGCCGACGTATTGAAATCTCTCTTCGGTGCTCTCTCGCAATACTTTGCGCCGTCGATAAATCTAATTTACGTGTTTCTTATTTCGTCGTACCGCGAGGCCGTCCACATATTATATATATGCACAGTGTACACGTATAATATATTACATTCTCGAGGCACCTACGCCCACCCACACCCTGCACCCACCCTGCACCCACCATCCCACTCACACACCCGCGTACGCCCGGCTCACACCCAGCTGAGCTGTTCTTTACGAAGGCTCTGAAATTTTTCTGATTTCGGTTACCAAAAGTTTCCCTCCAGCGACGGATTTCCACCGCGACAATAATGAACCCTGCACGTTCACGCATTTGTCTTGCTGGCCGCCGGTCGACCGCAGACCGCGAAGTGTGTCCGTTGACACCCGACGAGCAGCCGTCGTATATTTTAATAATATAAAACTCAGTCTTTCCGGCCACGAAACAAAATATTATATTATAATAATATATCGTTCTGGACGGTAGCTGCACAGCAGAGCTGTGTCATGCCGTTCAATATGACATTATAGTCTTTGAGTGTCTAATTTTTTTTATTTACACGCCGTTTTATGCGCGCATATTTTGAACTATCATAACTATAACTCGGGGTGACCCGTTCGAAACGGTACATCTGATCTGTCAACGCTGTATTATAATATTATTATTGTGTTATTTTAATGTGACTGCTCGATTAATAATTATTACTGATTAGATTTTTGTAAGACGAAACACTTGGAAAAGTACATATTAATGTAGGCATACGCAATGTGCAATAAATAAACAATGTTTTTATTATTAAATATTTAAATGTTCAATTATATTATAAAATTGAAAATATATTTATTGGTTATTTATTTCTATAAATGCGTATTATGTAGTTACAAAAAAAAAAAATAAAATATGTACGTTTAAAACATAACAGCTCTGATATTTTATATTTACCACGCGAGACGTCTCAAAAGTCAACTCCATATTTTCTTCGCTATTATACCTTGGCGTAATGTATTGCCTATTTTGATGTTTTGTAGTAAACATTTTTCGGATGCTTACTACATATTATGTGAAGTGGTGCACCTAAACATATTATTATCAACATTAAAACATTACGTTTTTTCTTTTCCCAGGGCGGGGGGAGGGGAATCAATGGATCGGCTTAGGCTATCGGATGATTGTTGATCTATGGCTATATTGCTATAATTATACTAGCTCTATATGTTTTATGCAGACCTCTTTGGTACATTATTTCATGTATATTATCCCCCAAGTAAATCTATCAATATTCAATACGTATCCAATACTGTCGATAAAGAATATCTGCAGAGTGATTGTGTAATTAATTCTACTAAACTGTATTACGAAACTCTGTTATATAATAAATTCAAGATTTAATTGGTTTAACAGGTACCTACTAGGAAATTTCATTTCACTCCGATTATACTTCTCTCGGAAAATAGTACCTAGTATAATTTAATTTGCATGAGTAATAAATAAATACCTATGTACTCTTATACCGAGATCAAGTACTACTGTTGTTATTATCTATACTAAAGGGTATACTTTTACAAATTATTATACTATAACTAGGTAGGTACAGTGTATGTACCGTTTATCAGCCTGCAAGTGGAGTACACAGACATCTCCGACTAGGGTGAGGTGTTGTAGATATTATGATATTAAAATATAATTGACATTTTGACGTTTTTATTTAGTGAAAAAATCCATTTGGGGGCATGAGCACTTAAAACACCACTGGTTCGAATACTATCGTGGCAAAAAAAAATATATAACTGACCTCTCAATACTAAAACAAATGGACCATCGTTTTCTAATCGGCCTGCACTATCCAGTGATATGCATTATATTAAAAATATTTTTATATACAAAATAATATTATTTAGTGCCTAATAGTGCTCGTCGTGTAATCGTCTCGCCGGTGGCAAGTCGAATGAAAACATTTATTGCCGTTTTTCCTTGAAACCCATTTAGCACGCGTGTTCGATTGGCCATCGTTTCAGCAACTATTTATTGCGGAATTATAAGTTGACATTATCGACGCTAATTTAATTAGAAGAAGTTCGGTAAATAAATTCAATTTAAAATGATTGCTTTTCCCTGTTTGAAATCCCTTCATATCAGACGAGTAAAGTTTTCGTCCAACTGTTTCGCAGTGGCCTACCCTGCTATTATAATAGTGCTTACTGCAGTGACGTATATCTACAACACTGCAGTGTACTAAAATATATTATCATAACTTGGCGTATATACATAATAATCATCGACTTTTTATTTTACTTAGCCACCTGGTTACAAACGCTTGTCCACCGCTGGCAACCATTTGATGCCACTTGACGTCTTTTGGTCACCATTTGGGTACCACTTGTTCACCAAATTGTTTCCAGCAGACGCCAAATGTTCACAAAATGGGTGGCCAGCAGACGCCAAACGGTAACAAAATGGTTGGGAGCAAACGCTAAGTGGTGACCAAAGGACGCCAAGTAGACGCAAGTAGTCACCAAATGGTCTCCATCAACACAAAAAAATAAAACACACATTATTGTAAAATCAATACATTCAACTACCTCCGCTTAGAATCCAAACAAAAAAAAATTAATAATTCAAAATTGGAGCTATGCGTTACTTTAATCATAATTCGATATTTATTATATAAGTATTGACCATTTTTCGGACAACTGCAGCAGGTGGGATTAAGTGATGTAACACAAATATAGTGTATAGGAACTTATATAGGTAATTTATCAAAAAACTGTGGAAATAAGTTTAAATCATTCAAAGAAAAACAACTGTTTAAGATTGACGTTTTGAAACATGATTGAAAACCGATTGGGTACTTACATAAACGATATTGACGATGATCTACGTAAACAATATAAAAATTATATTGTATATTATTTGACATTCAAAAGTTAAAAAATATTATTATAGGATTTGATGAAAATAATAATATATTGTATAATAATATTATCAATAGAAAAAATTATTTTTGGTCTATAAAATAATTGTTGCAGGAAAAATCAATGAGACATTTAATACCCAGACGCATTCGTCTCGTATCCGCGTCGGACGGATAAAGAACAATACAATAGAAGAAGATACGCACTATATCAATTTCGATTGAAAGAGTGAAAAAAACCTAGAGAAATAAACGTTATGGCTGTTGAAAGGCCGTCACTATATGTGGTACACCGGAACCATTAAAAAGACAATATCGGGTTGGACATATATTACAGCAGCTGCAGCAGCAGTGGGTGATGGCCGCGAGCACATCTGATCTAGTTTCATAATATAATACAATGTACAATAATGTTGATAACGGGACGGCTTATGAAACTTGAACAGTTTTAAGTTGTAAAAATATTTTGTTTCCGCCCTCTGCACAAAACCATAATAGACAACATAATAAGAAACCGCCCGCGGAAAGCGCGAGTAAACTAAATTTTTAAAACTTTTAATTACATTATACTACAACATTAAACGTCGAATTACGAGTTGGCTTAAAGAGTGTTCTAACAGATAGTCTTACTCCACTTCTCGGTCATCGTGGATATAATATAACCAAGCGCAATATATTATAGTATGCTAACTATGTTCAATTGTTGTACAACAAAAAAAAAAAAATTAAAATAAATACAACGTTGAGATTACAAGGAAAAGAAAACCATTTAAATTAAAAACTAATGATATCGCCGAGCGTTGAAATTATTCAAATGCGATCGGACGAATCCACGGGTTGGGGGGGGGGGGTGGTGATGAACGTCCTTTCAGGTAACGACGGGTGGGCCACCGGGGATCTACCGCACCCGTACTGCAATAATAATAATAATAATAATAATATATAACCGTTTTCTTGGTCACAGAAAATATATCTCGGGCTAATATTCCAGACACAAAACGAACCATAATATTATTATGCAGGGGAAACACGTCACCCTAAATTACGACAAAGTTATCGGCGCGCGGACCGAAATGTCGTGTCCATAAATAATGGAACCGACAAACGTCTCCGACCCGGAAACGTTCGGCTTCCGTCGTGCACCGAACGCCGTTTTCTTCGATTAACATCGCGCCACGTATAAATGTTGCGTGTTGCAATATAATACCTGTTTGTGCGATGCCGGGAAACTGTGCCAAGACACACATTAACAAAATTAAAGTTTTCCGGTCCAAAATACACCGAACCGTTCCGAAATAAATGCGTTCGGGACCACGCGTGGACTTCCTGACCCGCTGATCAAAAACATTGTTCACATTATCGGCGGCGGCGGCGGCGTCGTCGTCGAAGTCTTCGAGCACTCGAAACGGATACCACTCGAAATATATTACTGCGTACACTTTCGTGGTAGCCGAGTGACGCAATCACCCCACCGTCCATGGTCATAACGATCCACTAATTGATTGTTCGACTAATGTGGTAAAAAAAAAAATAAAACTATTCCAAGTATAGACACACTGTTTCACAAGACTATACAGCTGTATGAAAAATAATAAACCTATATATAATATATTATAGAAATGCACTATACAGTTTAAGCGATTGATTCGTTTTCTTTACACGTGCAGGAATTTAGACGTCGTGATCTATTTTTGGTGCACCGATCGATCTCGTGATTAACAATTGTGAAAACTGATTTTAATTTGTCTATATATAGCTACTAAAAGATTCACTTTCCCTCCTTTTCGACTATTGTTTGCATCGATTTTACCAAAAAAATTGAAAGTTCCATTTTCTTCAAATCGATTCGGAGCGACTCATATGTTATATCAAAGATCAAATTGTAATAGGTTATCCAGTAGACATCGCCACAAAAAATATTAAAATATGATTTCAGAATCCCTATCGTAACTTAAGATTGATCGGTACATTAGAAATAGAAGGCTTCTCAATACCTATATTGCCCGTTTGATAGACAGACGGATAGACAACCACGGCTTTCAATATTTTTAAAGCACTAAACAAAAATAATAAATATCACACTATACATACAATACCCATGTGTATAATAGTTATAACTTATAGTCGTCGGTAAGACAATATAGCATGATATGTATAATATTATATTTATTACGAATAACCGAAAATGAAAAATTATTTTATATTACTGGGATAGAAATTCCGCAGAGATCGATGTACTTAGGGTAATGTACGATGTCCTCTGACCATACTTGGAACAACCAAAAGATCAAAAATAATACTAGAGCGTGGGTATTCAATTTATATATTTTAGAAATTAAAAAGCTCGTTCTTCTAACAAAACTATGTTATTTGGTTTTACTTATTCATCATTGCAGGGAAGTTTAACATGATTGATACAATAATTTATCACAATGATAGATTAGTGAATACATTACAAGTATACAAATATTATACAGAATTTCGGTGTTCTTTTTTATGAAAATATAATACAAAATAATAATATCAAATATTTAAAAATAAAATTGTATTTTGATTTTTAGCTTTATGTATAAAAAAAAACGTGAAATCGACTTTTTAATATCAGTTTTAATATCGTCCTAAGTTATACATTTATAATATATGTTAGCATAGGTTACCTATAAAAGTTAGGTATAGATAACCTACCTACGTACTGACTGTAAAGCGACGAATCGTAATAATATGCGCATTTCGAATAATAAATTAATGTTTTCTGTTCGATGGAATTTTAAATTAAAATAGCAAAAATGTCGAATAAGGGTTGAATAAGAATAAATGGCTAAAGAGGGTGGATCGTGGACAAACGAAAAAAACACCTGTCTGAACGTCATTGTTGTCCGTTTGTTGCATATTTGGCGTACGTGTGATTGCAATAATAGCCGTACGTGTTTCGTTGCAGTCGTCGTCGTCGTCAGTGGATGAAATATTATTACCTGTATAATATAATTTATGTTTTATATACATTTTATTATTTTTACTTTTTTATTTCCTCTCCAAACCGAATTTGACATAAACTGCAGCACTTCGTGGGAAATACACCGCGTACATGATAGGTCGGTAAAGGTATTACTTTTGTAACGACAACAATGTTAGATATAGTCGTACAAATAAATATTATATACTGCACCGTAAAAACGGTACAGTGTGTCCTAACAAATCATCATCACTCTAAATATTTTCATAGAAAATCAGTGTATTGTAATACAGGTTTTGTAAACGGCTATTTTTCTAACAATTAAAAAAATCTATTTAAATCTACCCAATAAAAGCAATATCTTAGTTTTTTACATATTTTATGAGAACTATAATATTACATTATTACTATGTTAGCAACAATTTCAAAATATTTCATTTTACTTTACAAAACCAATCTTGTTTGTATGCGGATTACAATAAGTAATTGGTATTAAAGCAAAATTAGAGCAATTAAAAATAAAATAATTTTTATGACTTCATAATTAGTTCGTAGGTACACTACGTGAACAACGTTTACCTAATACAATAATTATGCTTAGCCCTAGAATTATCGTATTTTATTGTTTTTTTTTTAAATTAAAATTTGCTTGGACGAATGTATAGTTAATTATTATAGTATTATAGTATTTTGTTTATTCTAAATATTATTGATGACGTTCTATAACGAAAATTCTAAATTAACATACAGTTTTAAATATTATGTAACGGGATGTAGTGGGTGGGTAATTTTTCAAATACACATTTCTTAGAGTTTGAAATATTCTCGCCACGCCTCTGAATTACGGTACCTATACTATAATTTCATAGTAATTATTTTTGTTAACATTGTGGCATACAGACATCTAGTGATCGTAAACTTGACCTAATCTAACTTGATTCATTCTCAATCGATTTGATTATAATGTTTAAAAAAAATAATAGATAAAAAAATGAATATTCAATATTTTACAATAATTATTTTATTTTCAATTATAAATGAGATTGTTATTGTCATATATAGATATTACTACCATTGGAAAATCACATGCGATTAAATGCATTTAAACATTATATCGATTTTCAACGGAGATGGTGATAAGTTGGACTTCCAAGCCACGCTGTACAGGTTAAGTCTGCAACGTACATTACACAGACACACATACACACACACACACAGGTATAATATGTAATGTTCTTTTTTGACTCGTCGACAATGAAAACGACGAGGGTGCGTTGCGGGGGGGAGGGTAGTAAAGGGGGCAGACGGCCCAGACGTCGTATATTATACGCGGGAGGAGTGTATATGAGAGAGTACAACTGAATAGGTATTTTTTTTTTTAATTATTGTCCCCCCATAAATAGCGTTATCCGAAAACGACATAATAATATATTATAGGTAGACGTCACGAAGGGCGCAGTTCAGAAATCTCCGTTTCTAGCGAGCAGTCCCGCTCTCACGCGTGGGTGAGTAATTAAATATTTTATAACAATATTAACCATACACCGGTCCGCGGTCCAACATAATATACAAATTATTTTATAACAAAATTATAATATGTGAGCCTCTGTTTTCTCAACGCGCCTACTCGCTTGCGGTAGTCGTCGGTAAATTCTAATTACACCGGATGTACAAACATTGGATTAAATATTGGATATGATCCAGAATCACATACGTATTTATGTTATAGTGTTACGCGTCATAATGTTGTACGACTGTGTTTTGTATAAAACCAATCGGTGAAATATAGTGGGTTTATAAAATATTACAATATACAGAGTCCCGGGGGTGTGTTTAAAAATACTAAACGAAGGGGTGGTCCCGTCCAAATATTAATCAATTATTATAATCACAATCGTCAATTAGGTAGGCATATGGGTATCCACTACTCAAAATATTTAAGCAAAAAAATTAACAGCCCTACTATAGTAATAATAAATAATCAAAAATATAATGATACGCATAACAAAAAGTACTTTATTGTTTGTAAAATAGAGTACCTACCTATCCATAAATGTAGCAAAAGTTGTGATGGAGGGAGGGTGGGAGAGCATGGATCCCATGTGCTCTTCTCTTTAACACACCTGGATCGACAAATAAAAAACTCGGAGAATGAGTTCATAACATTTTCTATATAACATAGTATAAGGTATGCAAGTGATTATTTATTTTTTTTTCAACGCCTAACATGTTTTTCGAAGAACTGACGCCGGTAAATATTACCTTTTATTATTGAAATAGGTGTAAGTTCAAAGCGATATTCGCCTCATAGTAAGTCCATAGAAGAAAAAAAAATAAAAAAACCATATCACGCTACTTGATATTTTTCCTCAACAAGTAAAATCTATGAATCATAAAATATGTTTTTGTTAATAAATAACCATGACAACGAAAACGTTTTGTTAGAATAAAATAAAATATCAGTATCCCAGGTATGTTAAAAAATATATATTTACCATAAATAGGTGCATTCTGATCCAAATTCAAATTTTTATTTCATTCTAAAAAGTAATCACGAAAATTGTTTGTTTTTTTTTTTTAATGCAATTTTCGACCTTCTTCTATTCATGGGTTTTCTGATGATTCGATTACCTATTTATAATATTATTGAGATTATATTCCGAATTGAAGTCCGATATGACGTTGAAAAAACGCACGTTATCACTTCTCGATTAAAAATCAAGAAATAGTGTTTAATAATATAATTTGAAAACCCGGCAGATATTCGATATCTCGGAGTTGGTTTTATTAAATCGTGTTGCACGTGGTGGTATTGAAAACGAAGATATTATCGAGTACTTCTTAATATTATATAATACGACCTAAGTAAGAGCAGAGAAGATTTTCAACTCGATATTGGATTCGTTGCATTGTATACAATCGAGCTGGCCAAGTCCACCTGTTTGCCGATCCGTCATGATACCATGATTATATTATACTGAACGTGTCCAACTATAACTTTGTGATGTCTCTCTTCCCCAAACCACTATACGAACCCGATGGCTAAGAATTTTGGCTATATTATACTGCTGTATTCAACACAGCGCAGCGGGAGATTTTTTATCGCTAAATAATTGTGTTTTTATTTTTTACATATTTGTAAGTAGGTACCAACTTAATTAAAACACAACTGTTTTGAAAATACAATTAATTTTTATGAGTTTCTTAAGTTTTAAAATACAAACGAAAAAAAATTTACCGGTAAAAAAATTGTTCAGTGATGATATTAATATAATATCCTTGTGCTCTTTTTAATGTTCACTCGTAACGAATAATGAAAATTTTTTGGGAATTCGTTATAAAAGCTTGTTGATTAACAGTGAAAAAATTGAAAAGTCGAAACGGATGGTTTTTTTTTTTTAGTTAACACTTTAATATCATTATACCTACTTGTTTTGAAGTATGAAAATTAAATGTACATTTAATTAAGTGACCATATAATATATATTTATGTAAGGCTAAATAAATTGTTATAGATGTACCATTTAGTTTTAAAATGTTTAACTGGACGACAAACAATTTTTTTCCATAATGGAATGTACCTACTTAAAAACGAAATATTCGCTGTGGAATAATAATAATGTGATATTGTGTACGAATTTTGACGCGTAAGAGCTGTAATAAATGATTAGGATATCGCACATAGTATGTAACGCATTTGTGACCTTAACTCCGATAATATTTTCAATAGAGCAATAATACTGGAATCTGTTAAATAAGATTTGTACAATATTTGATGCAGACGATTGTAACGAAAAAAAAAATATATATTATTACTTAGGTAAAATTTGAATAAATCACTGTATTAACGTCCCTTGTTGTTGTTATCACCAACCAGTAACCACATATTATGTTTACATAATTATACCTACATAATATAATCCACACGTCACTACGTCAGTATAAATTATCTCAAGTTAATATTTTTATTATTATTATTATTATTATTCTGTCATTATAATATAATAATGTATTTATCTTTTTAATATGTCTTTTCGTACTGATATTGAATAGTTTTTATTAAGTTTCGTGGTTAACTTTTTTCTTCGTCAACATTGGTTTAACAAAAAATAACATGCAACGAAATAACATGTAAACTTATGACTCACTTTTTTTTTTATACTTAAGTAATAATTATATAACATAGCTGCAATAAATTACGTTTTTCACAAAACTAATGTTTGATCATTTTTCATGATGAACTCATTTTAAATAAATTCACAGGTCCTGCAGGATGTTCCTTTGGTAATATTATACTGCCGTGTACTCGTGTAAAATGTTTAAGTTTTTTAATTAAACTTTTCTGTTGGGTCACGAGAACAAATAAATCTCAATTTTTTTTCTTCGAGATTAGAAAATTTGTTTGTGTTCCAAATAATTTACTCTGCGAAATTCAAAGATTTGTACAATAGTATTAAACACTTTGTTTATATTGTAATTATATACAAGTATTTTCCCAATTTGCTGGTATTAGACCTGCAGAAAAACGAGACGGACCATCCTATGGTATGATAATAAACATCTGACGTGTTGTCCAATAAATTCTTTGAACTCACTGTTTATTATTTTTATGTTTTTTTTTTTTTAAATCATAGGTTAATTTACTTTGAAAGGTTTCAAGACGGAACATAAAAATTAAAAATTCAGACATTTTTAAACGCATATACAGCCAGTATTTAAGTCTCGTCAATTATAGTACCGTGTCCTCGAGGTTGTCAAATGTTAATGAAAGCATAGACATTCGAAAAGGAACGGAAAAATATCAATATAATCTAATTAACCTCTCTAACGATATATGAAAAAAAAATATATATCATACAAAGCTATGAATCCAATTTAAGAGTTCACTAATTTCGTGTGCACCGTAAAGATGACACACCACACAATTATCATCATATCAAAATGGCTAAAAGTGAATTTGTCTATAACAGTTCTTATTCACGCAATCGCAACGACCGTAAATGAAAAACGCATAAAATTGAAAACGTTTAGTATAATATGGTGTCCACTGAGTTGCAAAAAATCTACTACAATAGGCTCTCACACAGCATAAAAATATTTAATAACTATGGTAAAAATATTTTCAGGAAAATAATAATATTATAGTTATCAAAATATTTAAGAAAGTTGCGTAAATAATTAGGAAAAATTTTAGTTTTATTCTTTGGCCATAAAGTTCATATTTTTTTAAATATTTTATAAACACATTTTAATCATATATTTTCAAAATAAACTTTTACAGAAACTTTATAAAAACATTAAGTCAATATTTTTATGCAATCATATAGTTCAATATTTTGTTATCATGAGAAGAAAATATTTATAAAATATTATTAGTCAAATATTCATTGTTCAAGCACTTTAAAATATTCACGAAATATTTTAATTTCCCAAATGCTGTTTGTGCCATGTAACACCACTTCAGCTTCACGCGTTTCAACAATTTTTGATATTTATCGGATAAAAGTATGAACGGATATGAATTTAAAAATTATAATTTAACATCGACACAGATTTCTAAGTGATTTATAAGCGTTTAAGCATTAAACTAACCATTTGGTGTTTGAATTTATCGTTATGTTTATTCAGTGATGTGACATCGCATTGTTATTTCGTTTTTATTTTAAATTGTTATTATTTCATTAATAGTTGCAAAAATGTTGAAGTAAGAAACTTTTCTAATATAGACCTTGGGCACTAATGTTAATAAGCAACAATAAAAAAGTTCATAAGACAATAATAGGTCCTCTACATAACCTACTAATATAATAAGTTACTATAATAAAGAGCAAACACTAAGCTAACTAGTCGATGATAAATACAATACACCTTGCACTAAACATAACTTTGTGATAATGATATGATAATATTAATAATAATTAATAACAGTCATATTATCATAGTTAATGTTTTAATGATTATATTAACCATAGGCATATGTAGATCCATGCCGTTATAATTTGGCACCCAGAGCAAAATTAAAAATATTCACCCCCCCCTCCATTAATTTATTATTTAGAACTTTTTGACGCCCCTTTAAAATGTGCACCCGGGACACAGACCCCTTGTCCGACTCCCTCCCCCACTGTCCGGCTCTGGACATTTGGACCAAATATTAATAGTCAATGATTGTGATTTAATAAATAACAACTATTATGAATTATGAATTTATTAAATGATAAGTGATAACTATGTATTATCTAAAATACTATAAATATTATTTAGAATATATTTTTTTCGATCTGATGGGGATGGGGGTGGTTAAACCATACCTATCCTCCCCCTGTGCATGCCACTGTATATTGCCAAGGCTCTAAATAATAGGTCAGGTGTTCGGGTATAGTTTACGACCACTGTATAAAATCAGTGCATCTCTCTATGTGCGCGTATCATGGATTTCGTTCTGCAATATATTTTTGTCGTCTATATTACATTAATAATGTGCAGGCAACGCCGCTCAATCATTAATAATTGTTCAAAAATCCGTACAGTTCCTACTCTGCTCTCAACCGTATGGTAGGGTGGGTACAACCAGGAGGGTAAGTCACGTTCGATCGCGTATTCCGCCGATTATAATTATTATACGATTATCATACCTCCTGCCTAGCTTTATTAGAAAATATCTCGACGTCCTAATCGCGAGCCGTTTCCTGTCCGAGTATCGAAATAGCTGGACGACTTTCGCACATAATATTAATATTTCACACGAAACACTTTCTTTTCCGTCGTCGTCGCCACTATACACTAACACGGTTCCTCCGCCACTGTCCACCGTTTAAAACGAAAACCACCCAAAACTTGTCGTCCTAGGCCCAGCACAACGTGAAATAATGGGCACGCGAGCCATTATAAATAGGATTTCGTTTTGGGCCGGTGGCGCCCGTACAACAATACACGATATTGTAATATATTTTATAGTAGTCGTAGTGAACTTGGGCGCGGTGGAAAGTTAAGTTATTCACGACTACCTCCACTGCCGACGCCGAGTCTTGTCACCGTCGTACAAGGGTATGGTTTCGCTTGAAATCGGCATAAGTCCGTTTAAACGGAATTATATACGCTTTATACAATATTAATGCATAATATGCGCAT
Source organism: Macrosiphum euphorbiae (assembly GCA_949089665.1). Lineage (NCBI taxonomy): Eukaryota > Metazoa > Arthropoda > Insecta > Hemiptera > Aphididae > Macrosiphum > Macrosiphum euphorbiae. The sequence continues at coordinate 94,493,850 of CARXXK010000002.1, forward strand.
TTAAGGGCACGTTACAATACAATATAAGGGGATAATGATATGCGCGGGCGGTGCCGCCGTTTAAACGAAATCCGATAACCATACAACGTACAAACACCCGACCGATAGTACACATAAAGATATAAGTACGCGATAATAACATTGAAAAGTCGCCGCTTGTCACTAAACAATATAATATACGTCATGACGTCTCAGCACCTTATATCTATACACAAGAACAGAGCCGGCGGGGTGTTCAAGAAAATCACAGGGCCTTTCTACTTATTGGTATGTAATTTTTGGGGAGGGAGTCCGATTTTGTCACTTCCACAAGACAAATCATAGCAAAGGCAGCACTAATAATAATTCCACCCTGCCACGTCATTGTCGGTAGGAACGCTAAAAAATCGGTCCGCGACCAGTTTCACCCAAAATCAACCTTTCCCGATTCGACCGAAGCCATTTTAGTGGTATTAAGCCTGCAAATTGTTCTTAAATAATATAATTTAATCATTTTTTTTTTTAATAGTTTTTAGTAGAAAATTTTAATTTGTTATTTCTATTATATCTATAATAATGTTGGTATAATTTGATATGAATTTTTTAAAAACTTTTCCGATGGCTAATATCTATATCGCTCTAAAATCGAAGTGTGGATTCTTTACCCACCATAGTACTTAGAAAAATATTTGGCCCTATTTATAGTATATGGAAATGAGAAAGTACGAAAGAAGACACAATAATGACTTACAAAATTTGTAAGGAAGACCTGATATCCTGTCATATAGCAGAGCCAGGAAGATGGAGTGGGCTGGAAATGTTTGGAGGGCAGTGGGAAAGACTATATAAAACGTGTTACAGGAGGAAAAATTGTGGGGAAAAGACCTTTAGGAAGACCTCGAACAAGATGGAAGGCCATACCTAATAGAAAAAGATTTAAGAATGATCCATGAAAACATGAAAATGTAGGATGCAAATGATAGGGACCGATGGAAGGAAATAGTGACTGGTACTAAAACGTTTGGTATTCAATACTAAAAAGTTACTGCAATGTTTTAGTAGTCACTACTATATTATAGTTACAATAGCTATAATAATATAGTATTATTAACTAATATTATAGCTGTCCTATATATAACTATAAAATATAGTTCGAATTATCATAATTCTAGTAACATCAACTACATATTGTACGTGTATAAATATGAAATTTACGTTTCACCTAATCGTCAGAAGTTATCAAATAATTATTATTTTGATATGCATATAAATAATAATATAATAAGTCGTTGGAATATGTAATGACGAATAATAATTATAATACGCTTTCTGATAATTTATAAGACTGTTAGCATCACTTCGTTTAGAGCATATTATGATTTGAATACATTTTTTTTAACCAAATGTGACAAGCGTGAAACTTTTATGCCAAGGATGACACCACCGAAATATATATCGACATTAAATTTGATAATATGATCATAGATGGCCGGGTTAAGATATTCTTAAACAAATCTTGGATATTTAATCGACTTTTGCCTTATATTTTTTTCCAACGATAAATTATTTTTAATTAAAACAATTTTATAAAATTATTCTTATAATATTATACATATATTGTATTAATTATAATATGATACATTTCACAAGTTATCAGAGTGGTATTCTGCACAACAAATGACGCACAGTCGAATGCCATGTCACAACAGTAACACAATAGTAATCATTTATATACGCTCTATAGGTACGCTTTGCTGTCGCATCACTCAAAAATTACTTTTAATTATATTATTTTATACAACGATACAACTATACATCAAAAAACTATTTAACCATCAATAACAAAATACCTCAACGTCACGATAATATTATTGTATGCATTCAATCATTATAGTCCGTGTTATTACATCTATGTACCTATACTTCCAATAGCATAGTTTGGAATTCTAGTACTCTCATATCATATGTATAATATAATATTATAATATCTTATCTCTCCCATACCGGTATCGAAAGTCCCATAAAGTTTTGTTCCTAGTGTGCTCTACATTAGGGTTTCAATATGATAAAAAACAATTCCAAGAGTATCCCTCATTATCCATTGACAAGACGTTTCTTCTGAAAAGTATTTCCGTAGAAAAATCATACTGCAGGAACGCATTTGAATTTAAGAAAGGTACATTGCAAATCTGACAATATCTGACACATAATATAACCGCCAAGAAATAATAGACGGAAGTTGATTCACGAGCGCTTATAAAGGTAAATCGTATTAACGCCAATTATTATAGAAATTGGTACCTATAACACACGTGTTGTTATTTTACATTATTAAAACGCACTTTATTCCATTGATTTTACGAGAAAACAAAAACAATTTGATACTTTTTTTTTTAGGTAGGTACCCATATGAATATCAGGCCTCATCAGGCCAATTATAACAATATATAGGTAGATTGATATAAAAAAAAAAAAAAAAACTATCACATTTGATCGACAATAAACCATTACTGTGTAAGTTAAACAATTATTTTTAATTGTATGGACAATTCTTTGAATGGATATCATCATATTTATGTATACATTGGTATTGGCTTATTATAAGTTAAGAACGGCTACTTAGTAAATTACATGGAACAATTTATTAATAATTATTATTATATTATATATATTATATACAGGAGATCACCATATAAATACACTAATAAACTATTCTACGATACTTTGGAATTGACTTATCATAAATAATAACTATTACCCAGTAAAATAGATGAGTTAAAATTACAATAATATTTGCTATATTATAATTAGATACTGTGTGAGGGTTGTTTCCAAGAACAATTAGTTGAACTTACCGTATTAATTATAAATTCTAGCAATATAAATACATATTAATACAATATCTTTAGAAACATGCATGTCTAACCTAACCTGACCGTACGTCTCCGCTCAGAATAATGTTTTCGTACAGAATGATTTGTCATTGAAATAAATTTGACACATCTATCATCTATGACCCATTACAGTGACCTATTCTATTATGTGAAGTACATTTCGATAAGATTATACAGATAACTGACCTAACTGTTTATATACATTTTCATTGGATCGGCGTAAACACTTGCCACAGAGATTTTGAATTTTTTTGTAACCCAATGGTGTGGTAACGAAAACTTCGATTTTCAAAAAAAATTCCCCCTAAAATAGATTTTTAATTAGTCGGTGGGCACGTTTGTGAAGAGAGAAACTGTCGGTGTGGAGACCAACGGACACAATCAATGTCAACCACGGACCTTCACCCCTGCAGACGAGGGTGCCCACCCCGGATATACGAGCTTAAATAACTATATATACGAGCTTAAATAACTATATATACTTACACGGTCGTGGTAACCCGGAGATCAACCACCGCGTTTGCGAAACTGCCCGTGAATATTGGCGTCCTGACGATGTTGTATAACTATGTATAGGTAGGTGTGTATTCGATCAACCTACACAACGCCCTAACCACACTACAAACAGATCGTCTATCGAATTACACGTGCAATTTCCAAAATGTGCGCGACAAACACCCTCCGAGCTTACGGATCACTTCATCGCCATGTAAACGATTGAGTTAATCAAAATAACATCATCGTCGTGTGCAATAAAACCAAAAGTGTACTAATACCGTCGGCGTTCCGGTAAGTGAGAGTATTCGTAAAATGTTAAGGTACCTACCTGACCTAACCACCTGGGTACCTGTGGTACCTGCCTATGTATTTTTTCTTGAAATTAAAAGTACATAAATCGGGGCTTCTCAACCGGCGATCTATATAGACCCCTAGCCGGTCCGTAGATATGATTACTCGGGGGTCCAGAGAGTGGCCGAGAGTTTTTTTTATTTTGTTTTTTTTAACTATCTCAAAATATGAACAAACTTCGAAAATGAATATTAATATTGTGAACTTTATTGAATGTATAAATATTATTTTCGTAAATTAGAGCGGATGTCCATAGTTTTGTGTGAATTTTCCGATAACGAGCACCCGTATTCCGACACTCTCAATACAACATTGAGACAAACCGTAGGTGTGACCTCAAATGTCACACTAAAACCCGTATGTATCCTAAACTTGATTATTCACAACAATGTACTAACTAAGTCTTAGTAATTAGTGTTAAAATAAAAAATAGTAGTGATTTATTTTTTGGCTGGGGGTCCGTGGTTATACTTTAAAGGGGTCCATGGGACTCAGAAAAGATTAAAAACCTATGATACAGATAATTATTATTATTAGGATGCGTAGTGCAAGTTCAAATTTGGTGAATTGTATTGCAGATTGGTCGTTTTACTTTATGAACCCGTCGAGAAAGGCGATGTTGGCCATTGGTGTTGATGGTTTGAAAAACGTTCTCATGGTGGAAAAATATGTGTGTCACTATAGTGCTCCAAGACTATTGATCACGGTGACTTGCCGAAGTTTTTACGCTGAAGATAAACGTATATACAAACAATACGGTTCGGTATAATAATATATATATATATTATTATGTTTAAACTTTAAAACAAACAAAATGTCAATAAAATATGTCAACAATGCGTAAGAAAAGTATATATATCAACTTACTAAACATTTATAAAAAACAATATACAGTCATTGATGTATATACATTCTGCTATGCAGACCATGTTTGGAAAGAATATTGCAAGTAGTAGTTGAGGTTAAAAACTTGACGACAGACAAAATCTATTTGGAGACTATATTTCAAGGCCTGAGAGCAACAACATCACAATTTTTCAGGAGACACTTTAAAATGTTTCAAAAATTAATAAAAAATGTATTTAGATCAAACTTAAAGTCGTATAAGTAGTACTCGGTGAATATAAAGTTAAAATCCAATTTGAATGAACTCAAAAGTCAAAACAAAAAAAAATTAAACTTGGATATGTCTTGTTGTTGCACTAAAATTAAAACCAGACACCTCCATTTCATTTTTATTTATTAATAAAAATACCATCGGAAAACAAGTTTTCTTACATAGTAGACTTAATTTTAATGATTGAGAAATACAAATATAATATAATACTATTTTACCACCATTTAAATTATATCTCTGTATTTAACAAATTGATTTGTCTTGCACCGAACGACTCAATTTTTATTTCTTAATAATGTGCAATCGAAAACGAAATTTGGCCATAATATGGAGGTTGTTGCACCGAAGTCTTCATTTATTGTTAGGTAACCAATTTTAAAATGACATTAGACGACTTTCATCGACTACATCGCGTCGGCATCGTGCGGCGATAACAAAATTGCTCGTCTCGCCGCTTTTGACCACGTACCATGATAATATTATAATCGAGTACCTGTCCAGGGTGTTAATATCGTAATTTATCCTTAGTGAATTATACCATACGAGCACGTCTATATATGTAATATTACGAGGATGGAAGGTATTCGAAAGTATTCGACGGATTCCGTCTTCGTGGCCGGTCTGACCGTTTGAAAAAAATGTAAAAAACGTCGCGACCACCACCACAGACTCGTGCACACCGGATTCTTTAAAGTCCATCGGAAATATTGCTATTCTATTATAATTATTTTTATGATTTTTATGACTATACGTATCTACTACGACTACTTATCCGGCTTGTATCTAATTGGTGATATCATCTTTAATTGTATCATAGTAATAAGACATAGTATGAGTGCATAATAAAATAAACCTTTGTGTTTTGAGCCCTGTCGACTACCCATCTAATATCAATAATTAACTTCTCGTAGTTTCCCCCCCTCAATTTCATCACCGAGTATCGTAAATTATTTATAGAATAATTATATATAAATGTAGTATATTTATTTACAAAGACACTCGTTATTTTTATAATAACGTATTACCTACATGGCTACATATTTACAAGTTATTAATATAGTAATAAGTATAATTGGTAAAAGAGTTTAAGCTTTCATATAATATTATAACAACAATATGTGGAACATCCAAAATAATATAGTAAATCCATGCAAATGTATTATTTTGATTTTTTGTCTAATAATGTAAGTACAATCTATAGTTACTATTTATATGTATATTACTATGTGCAATCAAATAATTGGAGCTAATACTAAGTTGGGCAACCTGAACATGAATTATTGAAATGCGATTTCATAATTTTTTTTGTTTATCAATTGTAGAGTAATAAGTCTCTACTCTCCAGGCTAAGTACGACTTAGAAATCGTATTAGATTACCCGGTAGTATTGGTATGCAGTTGGCAGATGATTCTGTTGTGATGGTGTTTCATTTTGGAATAAGGTCTAGACGAGAATAGGAAGGCGGTGTTTTTTATGGTTTGAACTTTTAGGTCATTATGTAGGTAACAAGTCATTAGCTTGAAGAGTCAATTGAAACATTTGTAGAAAGCTTTAGCGACCAGCCAAAGCCAAAAGAATTGGAAGGCTTTGATTGTCCTGACGTTAGACATTTTTGTTTAACCTTAAAATGGCAATACCGTATGGCAAAATTGGCTGAAAGAGGCTTTTGTGTAGTATTAGTCGATTTGAAATATGTAAATTAGAATTTATATTGTAAGAAAATACCAATAATATGGTGAAATATAACATCGTTATATTCGTCAAGCTTTTTTTTTTGGGGGAGGGGGGGAGTTGGAATCTATACAGAGGGTTTGATCTCACTTCTGATCCCGAAATAATTGCGTTTTCGTGTTTGCAAGTTCTATATCTGTTAATCAACTCGTATTAAATAGGGGGAAAATATAATGATATTATTACTATATTTTTAAAATAAATGTCTTTTACATTAATCGGGCTAGTCGAAAAACGGATTTATTCCTCAAATGAGTCACAGCGGCCACTTTGGTTCCCAGAAATTCGTTCAATTATGTTCTTATTTCATAGTTACCTACATTATTTTTTTTTTCATTAAAAATTAATTATTTATTTTTCGATATCAGGTACGAATTTCTCTACTTATTTTTGTCTCCGTTAATTACAAAATATTATAGTAAATATATAGGAACCTCTATTTACATCTAAAATAAAATAATAGTCACTATTATAATAATACATAGGTATGTAATGTCATGCACACAAAGAGTACACATAATTCTGCGACACGACAAAATATTATAATTTAATCAAAAAAAGGTGTTCTGTTCTTTAGTAGAAAAACTACTGAATAAACACCATTGTGGATAATAATACAAATAATAATAATAATAATAAAAACGATAAATGCGTTTTGTCCCGTTTTATGTTTCTCTGCCGCTAATCTACTGTTATCCGAGGGTATACGTAATTATTCCGACACAAACGTATATTACGACATTATACGGTACACTTTTAACCGAAAGAAAGCAAATATTTTCGTTTTATATACACTTAGTCGTGTGCATCTCTCCGAATAAACATTTCACGCTCGCGAAACCTTTGAAATTCATATTTCAGAAACGCGTGACATGTCCAACCGTTTTAAATTCTTAACACGCCAGCGAGTAAAAATAAAGGCCATTGACGTATTTTAAACCTTACAAATTATACGTACGTGCATCGTTTACCTACAGAATATATTATTATTATTATTAGCTGAGCCCATCACCGCGACTGCCTCCGATATAATAATAATATCGTCTCGCGAACGAGAAAATATTATGTCACTTGGCGTTCAAATCTATCGCCCACCAATCGTTAATATCCAACTTTCCGACCGATGTACGCCATTTTTTTTCCTCTTTTCTATCCTGCAACTCTATGTATAGATTATATTGTACGATATACACCGCAAGCATAAAGCGCCCGTTGAAGCGTCGGTTCGATTTTTTATTATCATTTTAAACTTAAAAGTGTATCTTTGTGGGGAAGCTTTTGTTGCGATTTGATTTACTGACGAAATTAACTCCACTAATGGTTGCTGGTAAGTATACCGATTTTGATTAACAAAGTTTTTTTTTTGTTTTTGTTTTACCATACCAACGTCATTATTCTTTGTCTTGAAATTACATTAACTATATTTTTTTCTGCGAAATGCCAAGTGTTGTGATATGGATCGAACAGATTCTGATGCACTAAACGTGATTGGAAAAAAAAAACGCAGTGAATGATCGAGTGCACAAAAAAAAATTATAAAAACGTCGGTAATCCGATTAAAAACAACACATAAGTTATATTTCTAATTAGAGAGCTTATAAATCCACGACTTTTCCTAGATCAACATCACAAAATAAACACTATTTTGTAGGATAATATTGGTTATATGGTCGGTTTCTGGTGCATGCATGCTTAGACATTTGTAACATATTATTATTACATAAACTCGTGTGGTGCAAGTTCACATATTTTATTTAATAACAATATTACTGTACAATGCATTATTGTGTGCATTTTTTACTCATAACTTGTAACTCTCTGTGTACAATATAGGTAAGGAATAGTGTGGATTTAGGTAATATTATATGATATAATGTCTATTTGTATACCATAATAATATGTAATATTGAAATAAATCCATAATGAACAAAAAAACTGTGCGCCATCGAAGTTTTTGACTGGTTTTTAACTGTCATTGAATATTAAAACGACAGAAATGTGCACTTAAAACTTTTACATTTGACTGACAAATCAGAGATAAGTCAATTTGAATGTATTACATTATAATACACAGTTTAAAACCATTGTTTTTGGTGTGAAAAAAATAATAATACACCTATCTGAAAAGAAAATATTACTTAGTGGAAAATAGGAATATTTCTCTCACCACATGCCATTTTCAAAATGCAATAAGCGCGTACCAGTCGAGTGCCATAAAGGTATTGTCGTATTGACATAATATAAATCCAACAATTGCAGCATACCTCAATCCGAACCATAAAATAATATTCAACCACATCATACGAGACCGGTATTACCGTTTATACCACGATCGTGGTTGAAAAATAGAACGGATTTAAATAGTATAATATATTATTGTTATTTTGACCGCTACAATAATATGATAAAGTATTTTACTAATAAATAATAATTCGTCAAAAATGTAAGCACTGATGAAATATTAAAGACGCTTGTTTTACGGTCCTGTTAGGTTAGTGGTTTATGGGCCGTTTGGTGTTTAATTTTTAATATTTATTTAAACGAACTTCATTATGAACATTTGCGAGCCAAACTGAATAAAAGTTATGAATATACAATGGCTAAAAATATTTGCATAACCACAGTTTTATTAATTCATTAAGTTCTGTTATACTTTGGCACTAAAATTTGACGTTCTGAAACTAGTTTTAAATAACTGAGTTTTAAAATTTATAATTTATAGTGGGTGGGTAAAATAATATATTGTCATTTGTTAAAGTATAAAAATCTCGTTTGTAACCACTAACCTACATTAAATAACATAAGTACCATAGCTATATGGCATTTGATATAATTTATTGGAGCTAAGCAACATTTATTTAGCAACTTTATTGAACTGTATTATTTATAAAAATAAAAACTCAAATATAGGTACATTCGATTTGGTTAAAATCACTCAAGTAGAAGTCGTGATACCGCGTTTGAGGTACAAAAGAATATAATAAATATTTAAATTGTGTAAGTAGCTTTTGTTTCTTTTAATCATCTTCATTACAGACAATATAATTTTGATATCTTCTATATAATGTAAATAATTGTTAATTTTTCTTATGTTTTTGATTCAAAGTTTCTAGAAATGTTCTTTCATGTAATTGGTTTTCTTGTCGATGATTTATTCAAAACCTACTGCCTAATGATTTGTACTAATGTAATAGGTTTTTGTAACTTTTTAAGAATGATGAAAATATATATACTATCAGCTAATGTCACATATCGAATACACCCTTGAAGAATAAAAAAATAATGTTATTGAAGAAAAAAAAAAGCTTCTATCTATGTTGTACATAGTACACTACAGACATAATATTTGTTCGTCAATAGAATGCATTTACTTTGATTAATGGTACAGCCAACTGTAACATATCACTCTTAAGTCTATTCTATAGTTGGTAATGCGTTTTAATCTTAACCCGTTTTTTCGACGTTCCTTTGCAGCAGCAAAGTAATGAAATGGCACACGGGAACAGCTGATATACATCACGAAACCGTGGACGTATCATCGCCATCTGCACATAAATAAAACGTGCCGATAATTTAAATTAAACCGTCTCGAACGACTGACGACGTCGTCGAAATAGGTCTAACAAGACATAATATTCGAACGATGCAGAGTATTACACCTTCGATACGGGCACAGCTCGTATTTCATCGACGACGTATTTGAATCTACACAAGGAACAAAAAATATATAAATGCCTGAATAAACGCCAACGGTACGAATGGTACTACATATACACAGTATACGGTTCGACCAAATCGACAAATGAATAAGTAGGTATGCACAAGAACCAGTGTGGATTTTTGAGGTTTTCGCGATGTATTTTATGATTTAGTACCTGTAACTAATAATAAACGTTATGGTTTGACGGAGTTTAATGAAAAGTGTGTCGTACTGTGAAACCTCTAAACACTCCCGGTCGCTGAAATCGTGTCGGTTATTCGCGGAGATCGGGAGATGTCCGCTATTCAGAGGGTTGAGATTGTAGAGAGTTTGTAGTTGGCTACACGCTACAATATTATGACTGTTTATTGTGCAGCCTCAGCTTCACTGTACGACACTTTAAAATCGCTACGACTGGTACAATACCGGTTCGACATAAATCGATAAATGAATGAGTACATCAAAACTCGCTTGAAATCACATTTTTAATATTTTTAACATTTTCATAATATTTAGGTATCTGCGGTATACAATTATGCGACCGCGGTGTGGACCCTTACATTTGCCCGTACTCGGTACTTGTGCTCTGATCCGCCATTTAATACCTACTTATATAGGCTATAATAACAATATTATAATATCATTGCGGTATTGTGGGGCCGTCGAGTTGGTACATTCGAACTGCCCGTTGTAGGTATAATCTCTATAATATTAAATACCCACTCATTATTATGAAGAGCGTTATTTAATTAACGTTTAGTCGCATTATTATCGCACAAAATTATTTCTTGATATTGCATGTTATTGGACTAAAATCGTAATAATATTATACATCGATACTGCCTCCCCCCCACCACGGCTTGCAGAGTTGTAAATAGTTAAGAAAATTGTGACATTTACACGATATTATATGGAATGGTATTTTATTTTCACAGTAGGCACTGCAGCCATTTATCGGAGAATACTTTTTTGATATCTAGTTCTACATGTTTTGAAGTTTGAAGTCGAGAAAAATTCCAGGGAAAGTTCATGTTTATCGTATATATATATATTAGTATCATATTTAGGGAGGGGCCTTGGTCTCCTATTTTTATTTTTTGAAACCAATTACAATTATATATAATAATAATAGTAATAATAGTATGGTTGCAAGCGTTGTTCAAGCTCCTTACTCGAGAACTAACACTGAATTTTTTTATCATGTTTCTAAACATTAATACTGATAATTATTAATAATATGTGCGCTAGTATGACGTCGTCCATATTATAGTCTGTTTTTGTTTAAGACAGGATAATTTTCTGAACGGCGTTGATCCAACCGAGAGACGACACACATCACTATAATATTTACTAGGAATTCGATACTTGGACCGATATCGTAGTTTTTGCCCGACGATACTGGTGAGATTAAATAGCTCTGTCAATTCAGGGTTCTGATCCAGTAGCACTAAAAAGCGTTAACATACCACTCATAACAGTATATGTAGGTAGGTATATAATAATATTATGTAATTTCTGGTCATTTGAACGCAATAATTTCAACGCATATCACTAGTGAGTTTGACCGGTATAATTAAAATTGTATTTTGATATTGTGATTTAGGTGATTTAGATTAAAAATTAAAAATCATAATCATGGACATTGCACTTGTATTATAATATTATAATAATTCTATCAAAAACACAAAATATTTATTATTTTTATTTATTTGTATTCATATAACTTTCAACTGTACACAACACCTGCAAATTATAACATACTTCATCAGTTGGCAAGTCGTATAATATTATGTTCCCGACTACATTATAATGTATAGTACCTAAGTACTTTGACGAATCTTTGTATTTCATTTTTTTTTTTTTTATTATTATTACATATCCGGCAAGTAATATTGTTATTTTAACATTATAGTTAAGTCTCGATCTCTTTTATATGAAATATTTTCAAATGGCTGGTTTCGTGCAATAATATTATTAAAAATAGTAAAAACAAGACCTTGCTGACTTTTTATACGCTCCAATATGGCATTTTGATTAGTATTAGTTCGTAAGGTCTCTTTAGTCTCTCAGAAAATACTCAGTACCGCGTATGTTATATTATTTTTCAACAAATGCGTATTTTGACGTTTGTAATAAACATTTAACGATAAGAAGGGCAGTAAAGATAACATCGACATTTTCCAAATTTAAACTTGTATATCGTTAATATAGGTACTAATAATGTGCAAAACAAAAAGAAAGTTCGTCGGAATGCGTCGAAATACCTAGTCACAATTATTTCTATAATATTACGACCATGATTGTTATTGTAATTACCGGGATAGGATTTATAGTCGGTCAGGTCGGTGTGTATTAAAATTACGATAATTCCAAATTCAAATTGCATTTAACGATAAACGGGCAACGTCGGAAACGGACCGGTAAACGCGGGAAGAAAATAATATAATATCGTCGTTTATTTTTGGCGGCCAAAGGGTTGGAGAAACTTTAAGTTATTATAATATATTAACAGTGATTCCTCGTCGCACCGTCTTTCCGAGCGATTTTAACGGTAATATTATTATAATAGCACTATATAGTCGCTATTGTGCGACCCGAAACACAACAATATTGTGTCACGCCGTTGTTCGCCGCTGTAAGGTTTTGCAGGATTTAAGGAATGCGGATGGCACTATACCCTAAACGATCCGAAATACTGCACTGCGCGCAGACACTTGACACCCCCCCCCCTCGGTCGTTATACACACAACCCCCCTCACGCACAAACGCGTCTTATTGTTTCCTACTGTAATATTATGTTTTTCGCCCTCATAATTTCTTTCTTTTTTTTTGTTCTCTCGATCTCTTTCAATCGACTGGATGAACGAACGTCGAAAAAAAAAACTCTTAAACGACGTAGGTACCGATATAATATAATATCGTTATGCGCATATTATAATATAGTGTCCTTCGGTAAACGGAATGTCATTATCAAATAGCATGCGACCCGTAAAATCGTGCCAGAAATCAAAAAAGCTGGTCAACATCGTCCAGCGGGGAGGTGCGGGTCACTCCACCAGGAAATCCATCGATTGCTTATTAACTCTGCCATACTTTTTTATACTTTGATCCGCTAAATATTTGTCAATTGTTTATTTTAATAATGACAAAATTCAAGTGGCATACATTTACATTTATTTTATGTTAATGGTATTTTATGATATAAAATATTATGTTTTATTTCATAAGTATCTATAACTGTAATCATATAAGATAATCGTTTCAATAACAATAATAGATAATATGCACTTACTCATAATTTTACATTGTATATTTAATTATTTTTATTTTATATAAATCTATTAAAAAAATTACATTTTTACTTAGTTTTGTATGAATAACAACCACTAGGTATTTGAGTTATATTATGTTATTGTTTTAACAAATTTTACATACTATACTACAATATACATTATATATAGTTGGTTTATATATATATTTGTGGATGACAATGTTTGAACTGTTTTTGATGAAATAAAATTTACTCTTATTATTATAATTACATTTATTATTGTTATTATATACCTATACCGTTACTTAAAAAAAAAAAAATTCTGTATATTACTACGGTACATTCGTTATTTTTTAATAAACAATCGGTGGCATCAACATAATATATAAATATCCAGTGGAATCAATATAAACAAATACCTGCCAAGATCGATAGTCAGCGGAATCAACATTTAACAAATATATCCGGAAGGATCGATACTCGGCGGAATTGATATTAAAACGGCGGAATCGATAAAAACCCCACTCTACTATACCTATCTACCTCCAAAGCAAGAAATGATTTTTTTATCTACAAACGAGACTAATTCGATGTTTTTTTTTGAAGACTGAACAAACATGCTCATAAGCTCATAATGTTCACATAACCATAGCACGTTTCTTTCAAACGGTTATCATATATTCTACTATAATTTATATTATGAACTATTTAATTATTATAATATTAGGTATAGGTACTGTTATTATTACTACATCGAACACCATGTTATATGTTTTGAATACAATCGTTGATGAATAAACTACAATATAGGTTTAGCCGTTTAGGTAGGTGTATGGTCGAGCACTCAAGGCGTTTACTCAAAAGCTTTCAAGCCTATATTGGCCAGGGAGGGAGAAAATCAGAAATGTAAATATTACATCAGCTTTTTCAATTAAAAACTCTTAAGCTATGTTGTAATGCGTAAGCACAGTTATCCATTTACACGTCTTAACAACTGTGGTGCAGTGTAAATAAACATATTTTTTTTAAAATCATTTATTAGCTTATCTCTAAAAAGTATTTAATTGAAACAAAAAATAGAGGATTTCGGGAGCGTTTAAGCATCGCAGGCTTTAATAAGGGTTTTTTTTTATAAAAAAAACTGAGCGATTTGAACCCAGAAAAGCTGCTCGGGTTTTATTTGGATGAGTTTTTTTGTGTCGATCCTGGTATACCTACCTATTACCTGCAGATTTAAATTATTCAGAATTACATTTGTTGCCAGAAATATTCCAGGTGAAATTAAAAAACGAACAATTTTAAACTGTTAATGATAGATACCTATATCTGCGCAACAATTTAGTGGACGTATGTTAAGGTCCATCAATGTGGCACCAGCTATAGTCATCCGGTGAATGCAATATGCAATACTCATAGCCATCGAATTAATAAAAAAAAATATTGTGCAATTAAATGCATCGGGACGCTTGGCATCAGCGATTATCTGCAGGGGAGGCAAATATGGGGGAGAACGATATTACTAGTAAATTTTAAAATTCGTACCTAATGACCGTGTTTGCCTATCGCTGAAACAACTGGGTTTACTGTGATAATTACCCAAGTCACCCTCCAAATTCCCGAGCGATAACCAATCACGATAAATCGACCGTAACGCGTACAGCATAATTATTATATAAAGGTACTTACTTTTAAATATGTTTCATACCCTTCCCATAGGCACAATTCGGGTAAGGGGGTGTGTGCTTAGCACACCCCAACCACGAAATTATCACCCCCGAGTGTTTTCACGTTTATTTACATTTTAATAGTCATTATGCGGGGATAATAAGGTACCATAAGATAATATCAAAAAAAAAAATAGTATATTATCACGATTTAAACTCTCACTCGTACTCGTATTTCGATACGTCTCGGCACAATATAATATAACAACGGTAAACGATGGAATCGGAATTTAAATAATTGAACGTGTCGACGGGAAATAATTTCGTTTCTATCCCCACGAACGTAAATATAATAAAATAAAATAATATTATAAACATTATGTTAATTCGTAATGTCTTGTCGTGGGCGAGACGGGGGGGGGGCAGTCGGTCGAGTTGACGGAGTAGGTAGTAAAGGTAGGTATTTAATGAGTATATTATATATTGTTACTATCATTATATTATTGTAATTCGGGGGCCACGTTTTTCATCGTGCGTAAGGCCTAAAACAACGTCGCCGCTTTCCGTGCTTATAATAATAATAATAATATCATAATATCGCGACGACGATCGCCGGGCGCGACATTCAATAAACATTTAAAGATGACTAAAAAAAATCGCGTTTCCAATCGTTAAAAAGATCTCACGGTCATGGCACGGTCGTGGCATGGCGATTTGAAAAAACTGCAAAATAATAATAATATGTTAATCGGTGGGGCAACACACACACACGCGTGCGGGACCGGTGCGAAATATAAAAATTTTTACCGTCATAATCAGCATGGCAATTATTATTTTTATTAATATTATGACGGGCCAGTGCGAGTTTCCGAAAACTGCAACACCTCATCGTCATTCCAGTATGGAGGTAAAATAATCCGTTCGGCCGCTGTGACGTTTTAATTTATAGCCACGCGAGTTATCTCCGTCGGCCAGACGGCTTTTTTTCCATCCTATTTTTTTTGTATTTACCAGCGACGTGTTCGGACCCGAGCTACAAATACGACCCTCGAAGGTGGTGCGAAATTATTTTTTTTTATTTAAGTCCGACGATATGATCATGCCTTTATATTATTATTATAAGAAGACCCGTCGTAATCGCCGAACAGAGTCCTTTAATGATATTATTATTATTATTATTATTATTATGTCGCTCGCGGGGGTGATCGATGGGAAAAAAAATTTCGAGTATTTTACGAGTTAAATTATTGACGTACTATAATATTATTGTGATATATTGCGCACACGATTCGCAGGGGCGAATAATCGGATATTTCATTGAGATATTATTTTGACAAGCAATATTATTATGGTTTTTATTTTTTTTTTAAATCTGATTCGCTTAATCTGGACGTATAAAACAAAATATTATTACGAATGAATGCAGAAATAAAAAACAATATAGGAACGTTCGAAACTATCAAGTTGACTTCGAGATCCTAACTTAACATCCGTCCTAAAATATGACTTTTTGTTTTTCCAACCACTGATTTACAATTTACCAATTTGAATGGGATAATTGAGGGTTATTATTGCTAATTCATCATTGGTATAATACAATTACGGAAAATTGCTGCTGCTAATTGAACTGCGACAGTTTTGAAACATAAATCATATCGCAGTCGCACATTATTATCCACCACGAGTCTCTAAAACACCAGTTGGAAAGTATATTATTTAGAAATCATTTCATTATTATAATTACTTATTATTCATGTTCAACCAGTAAGATTTCGAGGATGTAAGATGGTTAAATATTTTAACTTCAGGTGTTTTGACCTAATGGAAAAATTTTTAAAAAAAAATGTGAACAGTATACATATCTGTCTTAAAATATAATTTTAAAAATGTAGTGTACGCGGTGTCAAATAACCGATGACCCTGTTCTCGTGATCTATTATTTTTTAAATATATTATATTAATGAGAAGTTAGATGAATTTGAAAGTCTATTGAAAACCAAATTTTATTAAACAGACGTTAAAGGCTTAAAAAGTGAGAGCTTAGATGCTTGGTATACGCTTGGGAGTGTAACGTTATCACCTCTTAGAAAATGACAATGTGTTTTTGGCAAGTTTTGTAAAATGCGTTTAGGCAATAAGCAAGTTCCGTATACTTAACGTTGTTTGGCCATGGGCGGTTGTTTTTACGACCGAAATAAAAAAAAATTCGGATAACATATAGATGCAATTTACAAACACATATTTTATTATACGTATGAACCGTGAGTGTACATTAACAATATTAATAATATTATCCACGACACCGTAGTTTTTACACCGTTACTTTGTACTTCATGGGTTTAGACTCATCGTGGACTATGTTTATAGATGTGGTTATAGCCCCCAAATTCGACAACTCCTTATACCTAATTTATAATATATTTTCATCGGTTCCCTATAGTGTGGTATTCTCTGACAGTTCAATAAGTTACGACAATATACTGCATAAACAATATATTAGCAATATAATATTAGCAAACTATTAACTTGTAACCCAACCATGTTCTTACCGTTGAACGGACTTGACTAACTCGAGTTATACATTTTTTTTCTATGAACCTTCCACCTCTGTAACTTATTGTGTTACTCTAAGCTACTATTCTATTCAAGTAAACACAGTTGAATCGATAATATTACAACAAAATATACACTGGAAATAATGCTCAAATTATTGGTATACAATATATATATCGATACATAAATGTAGTGTGGAATATTGTTTAAATATTATTATCATATTATTATCATATTAGGTATAATTATATAAGTACCAATTTTGATAGAGCAACAAATATATTGTATTTTCATTACAATCATAAAATAATTATTTAGATTTATATGATACCAAAATTATAAATATTTTGTTAGGTTATAACTATTTGACTTCGAAAAATCTACAATATATGTATAGTGATAAAATTGAATATAAACTAATGTACCTATAAGGCTGCTACAATCAGCCATTTCATAATACGAGTGTTGGAATTAAAATATAAAACTCGTTAACTCGTATAATATTATCATAACTTATCTTTGCCTGGATAAAATAATATAAGTGGGCTCCGTGCGTTATCTTTATGGAGATAAAAAAAAATAAAAATATATATATACATAACTATTTTCAAAGAAAAAACATGGGTTAATAACAATAATATCACGGGATCGGAGACGTCGGCTGTTTTTAAAGCCAAGACCATAATAATATTATTACTATACACTGGTATTAAATCATTACAACTTGCTGCAATTTGCTCGAGATGGAACGTGGGACGAAAAATTGCCAAGGCTCTACCTATTCAGGGTGATAATAATTTGATATATAATATAATATTGTTGTTGTAAAAACATTAGAACGAAATCTGCACCGTTAAGAAATCTGCGAATCAGACGAAAGCGAATGGAAAAAAGCGTTTCAGTCATTCGCGATGCTAATTATTACGTGTGACAATATGATATGATAATAATTATAATTATTCGTCCGACCCATAAAATAATAATAAATAATAATAGTTATTCAGTAGCTTTTAAGTTTTTTACTAAACAATTGGTTTGTATAATAATTAAAATTTGGTTATGTTTTTTTCTCTGTCCAGTGAGATAAATTGTTGTGACCTTATAATATATTAGCAGCACGCGTGGCATGTTCAGTTTTTATAATATGTATTTCATACCCATTCTCGAAAATAAAAAATAGGTATTAAAAATCGTCAGCACAGGAATTTGAAAGGATATAATATGGATATTAATTTAGGGTTTATTATATATTTTTAAGGCGCAGTTGATGACCGTGTTATTACAACCAAACCTATATTTTACTCCACCAAACGATCGAAGCTCGTGCGCACAATAATAATAATAATAACAATAATAATAATAATAGTAATAATAATGATAATATTATAACAATATAATAATAATATCTGGCATTCGCCGCGGTTGTCGCAAGCGCGGGCGGTTGGGCCAATGTGTCGACAAAATATTTCATGGTTGGCGCCGGTAGTGTTTTTATGGGCAAAATAAAAATTTAAAAAATAAATACAAAACAAAAATATTATTTTTACGTATCCCTCCCCCCCACTCCACACAACCACCACTGTAAATGCAGCACAGCGCTTTGAGCTCGTAAAGTCGAACACGGATTTCGTTATTTGCTTTTGTATTTTTTTTCCACATTCGTACGTATATTAAAACGAAATCTGGCTTCGTCGTAATTGTTGTGCGTCGGCATAATATCGTACTGCGCAATCATAATGATAATAATAATAATAATAATATAGTTCGAAACGTTTCCACCAAAACCCACTTACCCCACCACCCACCCACAACATCATCAGTCAGGCGGTCGACAGCAGCTGCAGCTGGCCACGGTACGTGGTCATACGATGTCCCGGCGGGCGCGTGTGCAGTACAAGTCTCTCGGGATATTTCGTGTTATTATCAATTCTCGACTGGACGTGTTCGGTTGGTCTAGACGAAACCTGTTTACACCGTTGACGTACTCTCACGGATTTATATTCGTTTTTCTTAATTTTTAATTCAAATTTTTTTTTTAATTTCTGACACTGTCTATATGCCATCTCTACCATATTATATTATGTAGGTTATACAACTCTAGTTGTCTGCACCGTTATTATGACGTTATCGTTTCTCCGGAAATTTAAACTTAGTCTGCCCCACAAGCCAAATCCCGGTGCGATCGATCTTATAGTAGCTGAGCATTGGTTTTTCATTTTTTCAGTTGACCAAAATAATATATAATATGATAAATTAAAAAAATAAATTTAGTTAGAATGTTGTTATGATATGGTTCAAATGTCTGTATAATTGGTTGTTGTAAAGGATACGGTCATTCGAAATTAATACCTATATTTAAATATGTTTTATTTAATTACCTATTTTAAAACACGATCACGCGATATTATGATTAAGGTTGAGCAATTCCCGGGAACGTAAAGAGGTCAACATTTTCTGGATTGACCGGAAATATAATACCATTCACGATAATTAATTATACTTACTAGTTACTATTAATAATTATTAATCAGTATGATAATTTGACACATTTCAATGAAAAGTTATAATTATATTCAAATTTTTAAAGCAAAACATACAATATACGCATACTAGGTGGTTTCAAATAGGGTATAAAATATGAAAAACGAATAAAGTTGTGATATTATGTTCAACTTTGTTTTTACCATATTATTTTAACGTACCTATAATATTATTTATATTATAACGAAGAGGAGTGAGGATCATTTAGTTGCCGAGGGGATGTTCAATTTCTTAATCGAGCTTTTGCTCTTTAGTAGAACGTCATTAGTGTTGTAGGTACAATATATACATACTATAATATTATTATGTATAACGTTACCTACATTAAGCGCGATGAGCCGAGAAAAAAAGTCATTCACTAGGGGTGGTATAATAATATTATAAATACAGGTATTATATAGTGAGGTGGTCCGGAGTGGGATGTGCTGAAATCCTATTAATACACCCTCCTAATATATACATATTTTAGTTAGATAGCATCTAAAACATAAGTAGGTACCAACCTATCTATCTAAAACCGTTCCGGAAAAATCCGGAAATCAAACTGCGAGTGGATAAAACGACTGCGGGGGTTTTCCGTTTGCGCATGTCCACACGCTCCACGATAATTTTCTCTCTCTATCCCTCTCTCTTTCACTCTCTGTCTCTCTAGGTATCTATCTTTCTGTTTCTCTTCCTCGAATAATAATGACCGTAATAAAATTATTGCGCACACGGAAAATTCGTGTGTCGGTGAATTTTTTCTCATCCTCCGCTGACCCGCCGGAAACGGAAACGCTCGTGTGGAAGACGGGCTGCAGGGCGTGCCGGGAGGGGGCCGGGGACGAGCGTATAATAACACGAAGCTTATATTTTTATTACTATTATTATTATGACTGTCGGCCGCCGTTATGCATTTGACAGATGTGGTGGTGGTGGTGGTGGGGTGGAGGGATAAGGCGTGAAAAGAAAGGTGGCCCCGGATAAATTGCAAAAATGCTTCCCATTCATATGAAAACGCGGGTGGCAGCAGTGAGAGACGAACGAGCAATATCATAAAAGCTCGGCGGTCGTATGTGTATATGTATAATAATAATATGCGTTTATATTACATACACACACACACACACACACACACACACACACACACACACACACACACACACACACACACACACACACACACACACACACACACACACACACACACACACACACACGAGGAGGTATGCAAGAGTATAACACATTATATACATTATGTTCTCGCGAGACTCGAGTGAAAGAGTGGACAAAAAAATAGTCGTTACTTATTTTCTTACGTGTGAAAAAATAAAAGTATTACACAATCATATATTATATTTTCATAAACGTAGTGCGACCGTCGTCGTTGTCGTTATATTGTGTAGGTATGTAGGTATAATATCATAATAATATTATATACAGAGTGATTCGCCGAGCCCGCCCTCACCCCTTTTTTTCGTTCAATAATAATATGCCGCAGTTATTCGAAATCTGATCTTTGGAATTTATAAACTAACCCAAAAATCGTACTCTTCCGAACTCTCGAAATGTTTGAGACAATGTGGACAAATAAACTTATGTTTTTCAATAAAATTATGATCGAATTGTTTATGGAGTCGTTGAACTTGGTGAACTACTGACAATATGAGAGATTTGGTAGATATAGTGGCTATGGTAAATTGCAAATTTTAGTAATTAATATTAATCCATCAAAGTTAATCATTTTCGAAAAAGATTTAACTATAATAAATACTATATTAAATATATTTTATGCTTTTGTAAAATCATTAATACAAAAGTTTTATCAACTGGGAAACTATACTAGTTGAAATTTTAAATTAGGTGGATGAATATTTGTCAACAAAAAAATATCTACTATGTAATGTACTATCAAAAAGTTTAGAAGTGATGGAAGTGTAATATTATCTTAAAACACAATAGACCCTACTTGTCAAAATAAAATGATAAACTGTCGAAAATTACTAGGATATTAGAATCTAATAATTAGATGGTATATAGGTGCGTGGTACTGATAAAGCGTGTAAAAATAAAATTAAACGATTGATCGATAAAAATCATAAAACATGTAAAATATTACTTTTATAAACATTACCGTAAGGTTCATTCAAATGTAGAAATGCTAATTACATTAGTATAGGAAAACTGGAACTGCAATTTAAAAAAAAAACAACTTAATACATAGAAATTATATTATCTCTTCTATCAATACAAATTTAAAAATTATTAAATATACTGACATAATGGATGATAAGCTGATATTCAATGAAATTATGAAAAACACCTATTTCTATATTTATAGACATTGAAGATGTTGATGATCGGTTTTCGCAAATACTATTAAAATTTTAAATTATATTTTAATTACTGAAATGCATTGAAAGAGTTATCAAAATATGATGAAATACTGTAAAAACGTTCTTAAATTTGCATTATGCACTTTGCAGTATATCTAAGTGAAGTGTTTCATAGTTTGTTGGAATAAAATGATTTATTATAATATCATATATTTGTATAAAGACAAAACCCGTCGTTTATAAATGTATATTTGTTGAAATTCTCACATTCACAAAACTTAATTCATAATAATATCATTAAATAATTGAAAGAGTAATAAAATAAAATTAATGATGCCTTACGCTTACGGTGGTAATATAATACAGCCAGCCTGCAATGTCAATTTGTTTTCCTGGTTCGTTAATGAAACCGCCTCTAATGATCTCAGTTATTTAACTTCAATTATTACTACTGTAGTAGTAAAAGGTATATATTATCTGTTGTCACATTTCTGACACGATGAAAGCCCAAATGTAAATTATTAATAATATAATATACCTGTCTATGCGGTACTAATCTAGGCAATACTATGTCAATATATACGACAATAATATACAACTTAACTGTCCAGGTAACGTTTTAAAGTTCAAATTCGGAATACTCTACAGCCTAGACGAGGGCAGGTATACCTATATATACGTATATTATTAAAGCAAAAATTGCAAAACCTATA
Organism: Macrosiphum euphorbiae; assembly: GCA_949089665.1. NCBI lineage: Eukaryota > Metazoa > Arthropoda > Insecta > Hemiptera > Aphididae > Macrosiphum > Macrosiphum euphorbiae. The sequence continues at coordinate 94,517,178 of CARXXK010000002.1, forward strand.
TTCTATGAAAAGTAAAATAATATGAAAGGCTTTATTAATTTATCCATAAACCAGCACCAGCCCCATATTATACTCTATATTAGTATGGATTTGAGTCTATCTCATTTTTGGTGTACCTCAGTTCACGGACAAATCGGCGTACCTATAGCTTTGTGAAATAATTTGGCCTAGACGAGGCAACCACAAGTCGCGGATTGGAATTGTTTCTTGTATATTTTTTACGTAGTTTAAACTATACTAACTCTTCAAACTTTTCTTCTGATATCTGTAACCAACGATCTCTAAAAATTTCGTCAAAATCAATCAAACAGTTTTTGTGTATAGAAGTTACAAACATAAACTTGGTTTTAAGATATAATTTCTTCAATCAAGGCCATGAAACAAGACCGTTTGGTTTGAGGAACTCTTTAAAATGAGAATTTCGGAAAATCTTTTTTCATTGAGTCTCCACTTCATAAAACGAAACCAATGACCAAATTATATACTCATCATAGCTTTGGAGGTTATAGCTAGGTGGATGATGAATCAGTCAGTCAGGACAAGTTATTTTGTATATTATTATAATATAGATTGTTAAGGAATAAGGTTTTAAATATTGATATTCTTACAATAGTAATTATAATAGTGATTTACTTAATTAAAGCAATTCAATTGGAAGATATTTGAAATAATATAATATATTTTATCAATAAATCACCATAACCATATGGTATCATATTTTCATGTTATGAAGCCATGAATTAGAATTAATCTATAGGTATCACATTATAATATTAAAATATACCGAAGGATAAGTGGTTAAGACTAAGTCGTCATATTATAAAAATGATTTGTAACCATTAACCGATAATATTGAGCTGATAAACGGTGGCTAATCCCATTTGGTCAAAAAAAAAAAAACAATACCGAATACATATTATAGTTAAATCTATGGGCTAACTTAAATATAACAATATGATAAAACATAGCTGCGAACTCGTAATTTAACATGGCGAAACAGCTGAAACACGACGCTTTATGCAAAGTTGAAAAGTCGTTAAACAAACATTATCAATATTATCAATATAAAGTTTAGGTAGGTAACTATTTTGTTGAATTGTTTAAACTTTTAACATTACTAAATGAGCTGTTATAACGTCAAGTTATTTTTTTTTAATACTATGAACTTAAAATATCACTTTTTATTATTTTTATTAGTATATTATGTTGAAATAATTTGTCGAGTACTAACTGTCGTAGATACTAAATGTATCTGTACTGTATAATACGACTTTTGTGTGAAGTCATGGACAATAAATAGAACATAATGAGCCAGAGGTGTTATATTTTTTAATTTTATTTGAAATATGGGATAGAGTTAACGGTAAAAATTAACGTATAAACATAAATGTATTATTCATGTTCATAATATGTAAATGGTGGATTTCGATGATGTATGATTCATACAGAAACCTTAGAAAATATTCGAAATTGTATTTCTTTATTGGTAGCCAACCGTTTTTAGAACATAAAAAGTTTAAAATATTATAATTGGAAAAAAAAATTTAACACCAAAAACGTATTTATTATTATTATTATTATTATTATTATTGTGTAATACAATTTTATTGTTTAGTATTAATATCAAATAAATAAATATAAATACATTTTTGTTATAAATGTATGTTTAAATTTACTACTATTTATCACGTACGACATCTCAGTCAATAATTAGTACCCTATACTCTATGGTGCATACTATTAATTTAGATTATGTATTTATGTTACAATAAAAACTATTATTTGCAAGATGCAGTTACAATTGTTTCGATACAAATGAAAATTAATAGAGCTTCTTAAAAGTTGCAAGTCCATGGCTATCTATTTTATTTTTATTTTATTTTTTTATATTTATCAATATGCTTCATTATTTTCCAAAATCATTGTATATATTTATAATCAAATTGAAAACAATGAATTGATGATTGTTAGTTATACATATCTAACAATAAGCAAAAACATGTATATTGTATACATATTATATAATATCACATTATATATAAGGTACCTAATTAAGAACGTGTGTTCGCCGAGTTTCACACTGTTAGCATATGGTGGTGGTATAAAGCTGATAACAGGAAGACTAATTGTATCCAGTGTTAATATAATATACCTTTGGATAAAACTATGATAGTAAATAATCAACCATATACATTGGCAATATCCCACGAAGGTTTGCACATGCGTTTTTAGAAGGATTTAGAGTTAAAATAAATTGTCGTTAGGGAAAAGCGATGAAAATCAATAGTTTTACGACGTCAATATTATATATTATGATATACCGATGTCCGATGATAATAATACTGCTGATAAGTCTGGCACGTCATTGTTTTTGGGGAGGGAAGTTAGGAGCGATTGCCATCTACACCCCACGCCACAAAAAGTATTGTATTAACTAATATTTAAGTAAAAATTAAACCATATGACTATACATTTACGTTTATTACTTCCCTCATCCTAAAAAAAAAAAAAAAAATAAACACCTATTTACTTGCAAGTGATAAGTAATTATCATCGCATCGAGTTTGGCATCTGCAAACCATATTCTTGGGCTTTTGGTGCATTTAATACACTAAAACAGATGAATGTGAAACGTTCGGTTCTTCCACCGATTATGACTCTCGATATTGACCTACCTGGAGCTGTTGATTACGCATTAAAATTCCTGGCACACGCCACTCTTAATTATTCCCAAATAACGTACCTGAAACAAATCCATGTAAAAACGTCAGGTTAAAAGAGTTTGGACAAAATACCCTAATTTATAATGAAACTGTGTACACAACATTTTTTCATTAACATGATAGTAACGCACAATATTCGCAATTAAAAAAAAAAAAACATTGTTGGTGTCATATTTAAAATTAAAATGCATAGTGCTTACAAAAATACTAAATTTGGGAAAATAAACCATCATCCTTTCAATATTGGCTGTTTATATATAGGCTATCATTAAATAGGACCATTTATAAACCATCTTATTTGTAATTATTATGTTATAGTGTTATGTCCAAGAGCTTACTTATAATTAATTGCTATTTCAAATTTGTTATTCGTTACTAATATCGTAGGTAAGTATTTGTTACTATTGTCTGCGAACTACCTATTGACTATTGTCATCACATCTTGGCTGGCCCTCTGTCCGAAATAAAAATATACACATCGTGAACCTATCGAAATTTGACTGCAACCGACGCGTCTGAATGAGTTGAATTTCAATGCAAATTAAGGTGGTCACATTATTGAGGGAGATAATAATAATATTATATAATTGAAATTAACGTCCGCACAAAGAACTGAAAATAACAATTTACGCAATTATTTATTTATTTTTAAGCGCAGTTGTAATCATATCGTCAAACAAACCGATGCATTAAATGCGCACTTCTGAATACGAAATACTAGTATGTAGCTGGTACACACTCGAAACAAAAATACGATAAATAACTTAAGTATTATTATCATCCGGTCTGCGTACGATGCGTCGAGGATTTATTGTATGAAACTAATAACGTTATAACCGCGACGTCGACGCATTTTACATCGTCTAAAAGTATATGAACAATTTATAATATTTCAGTTAGGCGCGCAGATGATGATAATAATAATAAAAATAAAAATATAATGCCATCGCATGTAATATTCATTTTTCACTTTCTCGTAAAACCTTTTATAATTTTTCCCAGTAAAATTATTACTATATACCTGGCGATAAAAACTTAATGCACCCATATACATATATGTTATATAATAGGTAAGTACTGTATTTTTAGAAAAACTGCATGCTGGCTGGACGACATTTTTCAATGTCTCTACTTAAAACGTTGTATTATAATATTAGCACACGATTTTAACGCAACGGCGCCGCAATGAATAAGTTAATAAAATATGATAATTCGCCATGGAACAAAAAACAACGGAAAACGGAAATATTAGTCGCAACTTATAACAAGTCAAGATAGCAACAATACATTTTAACAATATATCCACATCAAAAGGTTGCCATTAGCCTGTGTCTGCCAGAGGCGAGTCCATAAAGGAGTACCGGACACGGGACAGAACAATTTGTAATAATACCTACGTTTTATATACCTTGAAATTATCTTCCGTTATTAAATGCATGGATGCCCTTTAGTTCTAAAATAAAATTACTAAAATATAGGTATCATCTATATGACAGCGGTTCTCGACCCTCTTAATGATCGAGTCTCACCTACACAATTTGAAAATTTTCCCTCACCACAGTCTATTAACCTTTTATTTTTTTTCATATATTAAAAACGTAGGTATATACTCGTCATTTTACACGTATGGAGTGTTTCATTTGTGATTGCATATTATTATTATGAAAATACCATAGCGAAAAAAAGAAATTAATATATATAATAATATTGTATTCTGCGCAGTATTGTTTTCCGGAATGATACGCACTTAAACGGAACTATTAATTGTAACCGCACAGACACTAAAACCATCGACAAAATTAAACGAGTTGACACTGTCTTAATATATACGTATAATACCATGTTATAATGGTCTGGCCAAGCGTAATTATTTTTTATACTTTTATGTAAGACACGACGATTGTACCTATCATCCGAGAATAATACGCGTTTTAATCTGTGTACGAAACGCGTTCATTCCGGTACAATTGTGTAAGTACAATAATAAGACATCAAATGTTTCAACGTTTAGGTTCGAGAACAAACGGAATTGATAATACAATAACATTTTTGTTGGATCCTTTCCTAAGTCTGTGGTAATTACATTTAACATTAATGATCTGCACGGTACTTAGTTAGGTCCCCGGCGGTGACCATTTGGCACACTGTCAACGATTAATTTCGTCGTTACCACAATTTTAAACGACGTGTATATATATATATATATATATTATATTGTGTGTATAGTATTTCTATTTTTCTATTGAGACAATGAAATCGTTTATTATGAAATACGTCTGCGCGCTTATTACAGATAAAGTAATATATGTTTCCGTGAATTTAATCGACCGGAAACAATTACAGATACTAAATGTCCGCAATCCGTGTCGTAAAAAAGCACATTTCGATAAACTACACGCGATGTAGACGAGAAATCGATTAGTGGCGACATTGAAGGGGGACCAGTGGCACAGGCCGTTCGATCCGATAATATCATAATAAAGGTTGTACGAAACTGTAGAAAAAAATGTAATCTTAAATTAATAAGTTCCCCGAAAATCACATTTTTTTAAAACGAGTGTCTACATATTTTGAATAAAAATTTCTAGATTTGTGTTTACGTTTAAAATTACTTTTTTTGTTTAGTCTGAAATATGTACCTATGCCATGATATTATTATAATACAATAGTCCTGTAAGAACACACATTTTATGTTAATTTTTTATCGGGATATTTTGGTGCTTTTATGTTTGATTTTCCATTTTTTTTAATACTATAATATAGGTATTATTATGCTACTTAGAATTTTCGTTCAATTTGGTGGAAATCCGGGCTGGGTTGAAAAAAACGTATTAGCATATCATTAAATTCTTCACTGACACTACGAGGGGCGATAGTCGATTTTCATAATTAACTATTTCATTAGATGATTATAGCTGAGAAATAATAAATATATGAGTTTGATATATCATATAATATCATTTGTGTGTATACAATAATCGTCGCAAGCGACGTTTCGAGTTGTACAAAACGATATTGAACTACCCACTGTGATAAACTATTTTTGTTTACACATATACATAACTATATGGGGACAATCAGACAGGGGAAGTTTTCGGACGCTTTAAGCCATTATAACCGACATGTTGTGCAGATCGATTTCCACACGCAGTAATATATTATGTTATAATAGTTGTGATAACTAATACGCTTTATAATTTTAACAAGTACGGAGGACTGCAATATTGTACAAAATAATCGATATTAGAGTTAGATAATAAATATTTTATGTAACCGTCGGTCAATATTGCAAAGTTGATAAATATTTTATGAAAATTTTGCATTACTTATATTATAATTTAATACAACAATATTGTCAAGTGTCAACTTTTTTTGAATCATATACTAGAACGCGTTTTCTACAGAGTTTATACCTATAGCCTTTAGTGATGTCTTAATATTTTAAAACGAAAGTTTAAAGCACGTAATGATACATCCCCAGGCGCGCACCCAGAATTGTTGCTTGGGGGGGGGGGCTTAATAATTTTTCTTTTTCCCTTACACACAAGTAAACAATTAAAACTAATTTTTAAATAACCAATTTTGTAAAAAATCGAACAGACTGAATTATCTAAACGAGATTTTCATGCCACAGACAGTCGAAAGTCATAATTGTCATTGTTATCGTAGTTAACAATCAAAGTCGATCGCACGTAATCGTTATTGTATCTATAAATCTAAAAATAATTTTCAACGAAATAAAAATCGACGATAGCCACCGTAGAGTAGGTATATTGATTGTCACAAACCTTATCGCGTAGTATTGAACTATTATGTAGGTATATATTATATGTGTATCTAACATAATAACAATATTTTAAAATAAGATATTATCATTTATCATTGTTATACTATATTTTCTATAATAATGTGTAATTTAATGAAAAAATATTTTTTGGGGGGGGCTTAAGCCCCAAAGCCCCCCCCCCTTGGGTGCGCCACTGTACATCCCTAATAATTTTATTGTTTATTCGATTGCGTAAATAAGTAAACTAAAAAAAAAAAAAAACATCAGTGAAAGTCACGGGGCAAAAATACGCTAATTCTCCAAATTCGATATGCCTACCCACATTGTCGACACACACACATCAGTGTAATTATAGGACTTATCACCAATTACAGTTAGTCGTCTTACGAGTCTGGTAAGTCTGTCCGGGCACTTAGCGAGACGTGTCGGAGCCAGAAATAACGTACGGCTTCCTATAACAGACGATTGCGATCCGGACAAATTTTTTTTTTTCGTGAACGAAATTATCCGCCAGCTACACAGCGATATCGAATGCGGCCCCGTCAGTGGTTGATTTATTAACGGCGCACAAACACACAGACCACAAACAACACAAACGCACATATATATTTTATTATAATTTATGTTGGCAGGACGAAAATAGTAATAGTAATAACAATAATGTCGAGAAAAACGAACGCGCCGGACGGACGGCGCGGCGGCGCGCGGTCGTGCGAGATCGAAAGGGGGTGGGCAACAATAAGAAAAAAAAACAAAACAAATAAAAAAATATATACAGATAAAGGAGTGAGCGAGAGATGGGAAATAGGAAGAATTGTCGCCGACTGCACATAAACGCACACGCAAATGTATATAGGACGATCGGAATAACGAATTGAAAATATAAACTGTACGCGAGCGCAGCTTTTTTTCTTTTCCTATTTTTTTTTTTTTTTTTTGCCACGCATCTAAACACGTATTCGAAACATTTTCCGGCCGAGTGGACGACCACATAAATCGGAGAAAATAATTTGACATATTTTCGATAACTTCACCCCGCCGCCGCCGCCGCCGTTCCGACCGTGTGATTCGAAGTCGGCTTTTTTTTTATACTCTTTCTCGTTCTCTCCTCTGCGCACTGCACTGCAACACTCCACCGACCCTAACCCTTCTCCTACGTTTTGGCCTACACACACACACACACCCATGTATACGTGTATGTCATAATGTATAGCTAGTCTTTTTCTTCGCCGCCGCTCACATCATCGGCCGTATAATATATACGCGAGCGAAAAACTCGAAACTTTTTAATCCTACTAATAACTTACGACACATACGCCTAACACACCGCCCGCCGCCTATCGAATTTATTGTTATTATTCGCGACGTCCGTCAAAAAAGTTTTCACTCCGGTGCCGACAAACTACAAGAGCCGGGAAACTCGACGAAACTAAATATTTACCGACGGTCGTTCCCGTTTGGCGTCGGTTGGGGGGGGGGGGGCAGTGTATAGCAAAAGTCAGAATATTTACGACCGACAGAGATGAAAAAAACGCACCGGCCACGAATACACTCTCTACACAATGTATGCGATGCCGTTATGATCGTTTCACGTGTGCAAACACGTGTCGTAATACACCTATGACAATAAGCAGTGCCGGAAAATTTCCCAGCTAGGAGGAGGAGTTTCTGCAGTGACGACAAACAGCGCAACAGGACGCGAGTGTGTGACGAGACGTAGTTTTCCTTTTTAAATCACAGAACTGTTATTGTTATTTCGTCGAGGGGAAAAGTTGAAAATTTAATTTAAGCTAAAATTATAATATATTGGTATAGGTAGCTGGTACCTAGTATGGATAGGACACCGGAATTATTTTCATTTCCGTGTACATCGTGTACTGAGTGTACCACGATCATGCAGGGGTTTTGAAAGACATAATACTTTTAGTGGTTCAAAGTATTGAACAAATCATAATAATTGAGAAATTTACTCGAGTCAAAAGTTCATAATTAGTTTCGATAATGGAGTAAGGCAAAGAACAATATTTCTAAAAACGTACTAGCTAGCTCAGATTTAATTTTGTCTACACACTGTTGATCTATGTATTTCCTTGTTAAATATAATATTAAACACAGGGCGATTTCATTTTAACACGAGACATAACCAAGTTTGTCGATATATTTTCTGAACATATTATTATGACATGTATACCTATGTATTACCTACTTAATATTCCATGTAAAGTAACAGCGATCGTGGTGTATCCTGTGTAGAATATAATACAATATCTCTGGCATAATATTTAACTAGTCATGGACCACGACTAACCGCAGATGGACGTCGATCGATCGGATTTGAATAAACTGAATACTTGGCGACAAGCCTATACACATTAGGCCATATTCCATCCAAAATTCACCCGCGCGTATAATAGGAAAATTTATCGATTGTCGATGATATTAAGAAAAAAACCACACCACCCAAAAGTAATGTTTGTTTTCTGAAAAACCTTCACCCCTCCTTGGGGATTAGACCTCTGTTGATGGAGCCTGCCACGGCATCGAGAGGGTGCAAATTTTTTTCCACACACACGAGCACAAAATTTCTGTATGCCACCACCGTATCAGTAGGACGGTGGCAAATTTAATGTTCTTCGACGCGCAAGATTGAGGTGCGCTCGAATTATCACCCACAATGGCCGTCTATCCGTGTGATTATACGACAGAGTGGATATCCGGTTTCCTCATTATATTTCCGCCCCCAGTGGAAGTGTGACAAAAAAAAAAACCACAAAAAAAAAGAAAAAAATGATATCGTAATATAAGTACCTAAATGGCTAAACATGTATAATGAAAAAATCTAGAGGATTTTCTGCTGGCCTACCCAGGAGTGTTAAATAGGCAGGTATTCCAAGTATATAATATTTAAGCTATATTTTATATTTAAAGTTATAAAAAATAAAAAAATAACTAGGCACTCGTACCATAATTTGTATAATGTACTATAGTGCATAATAGAACCAATTTTAAGACCATTGAGCACCAAATATCTTCAAGCTGATGGTTTAATATATTTACGGACACGTTTAACATATTTAGATGGTATATTATTTAGGTACCTGTTTATGTACAGACAGTATTTTTTTTTTTCTTGGACAGTGGAATAAAATTAATATTACATTGTAATTAATTATTTTACTTTCAAGGACGAAGTGTGACTTAGATGGATAATATCAATATAACGGCGGATCTCTATAAGAATAAACGTGGATAAAACCTAACCGATACGGATATTCATCAATCCATCAAAATATTATTTCACTGTACGACGGCGCGATTAGAATATAATAAATAATTTAAAACGTCCGCAGTTAATCGACGCGAATAATAGTAAGTGACAATATAATATAATATAATTTTAATACCATAATCACTACCTATACAGTTTCACACCGCTTACAGTTTGTGCGTGTACATAGTTATTTCGACGTTTTTTTTTTTTTTTTAGATTTTCCTCGAGCTTTTCTCCGAATAAACTATCTCGTGGCCATCGTATAAAAACCATAATAATATTATAATAAATGCGCTGTGTTGGGGCGTAAAACTAAAAGCTTATATTATTATAGTAATCGATTTTGTATTTTTAAAAGTAAACAATGTTGATATAAAACGAGAAACATTCTTAACGCTTTTACGATGGCATGTGATGTTTAACTGAAAATAATACAATATAAAAACATATTATGAGTTCCCCTTCAGGTGCTTAATTATATTAGTGTTGTGATTAATATACATGCAGAAAAAAAATGCAGATAACGAGTATAGGTAGTGAAAAAAAAAATACAAATAATAATAACCAGATCAATAACCATATGAGCAGACGTGCCTCATATTATCATAATACTTTGTATCCCACTTGGTAATAATTATTATTAAATCATTTTTTTTTTAATATTATTGTATTTAATTGTATGTACGATATGTTGTTGTTGATGTTTTAATATAATATTGAACTCAACGTGGTTCATCCGGTTTGCGCTACCGTTGGTATAGACTGCTATAATCGCCATCCACACAACGAGACTACGTTTAATTTAACGTCAAACGAGTTTGAGTCAAAATATCATATATTATTCCTCGGCACATTCAACTTTGACACGATTATATCAAACTACACGATGTTACAATATTATTATATGGCATAAAATATGCCATACCCCTGATTCATCGTGTCAACGCCAGCTGGTGAGTCCGCATCGCAGACATAACCCTAACAAACGGTCGGATTGGAATCTACTGAAAATTATACAGTAAGCGCTCTCAAAAATAAAACTCGTGTCGATGACAATAATAATAATATTATATTAATACTATTATAATAGGAAGCGGGGATTTTCCGTTTTTGTTTAACGTGCGTGAAACATAGGAATTTATATATTATAATATTGTGTTTTTCAGCGTACCCAATTGATCTAGTGAAGCGAAAAGAATTCAGAAAATAGATTTGAATTTTGCGTCAAGTATATACACTTGAGATAGAGTTTGCCGCATTTTTACCACCCCAAAAAAGTCATATTAAAAAGTAGAAATTAAAAAATAGTCATAGTTCAAGTTTTTGATAAAAATAAAAATTTTAGAATCTCAAGTATTTATGTACCTATTTCATAGTTAACCTATTATCATACCAAGTTTATACAATTGTCGAATTTTGGAAACAACAGATGTTGAATGAATATTTTTAGTTGGAACTGAGTTGTAAAAACCAATAACTAAGTGTTCTGCTTTACTTATAAATACTCATTGATCTGTAAACATTAATACAATATAATTATTATATAATATTATAAAACATTACATTAAAAACGCATATAAAAAGAACAATTCTCAAAATGTCTCATGAAAACTCATGAATTCCTCAAAAAAAATATATTTTTTTTTAATTATTCAACTCTGACAATATGTCGACGTATAACCGCATCGTATAATATAGATAACAAACTATTTGTTAGACTAAACTAAATTTAGTTTAGTACATACGAGTACTATAATACATAATAAATCCAATATAATTTATATATTAAAAACTATATCATATTATAAAATTATAATATATTATCTGTATTGTGTATAGAGCACAGAGCATCGTATTATATATAAAATTGTAAACTCAGAAACCGCTTAAAACGACGTTGAAAGTAAAATAAAAATTATTTCTCTTTTTTTTTCAAAACATACGTAACGTCAAAGTAAATTTTTAGAGAGACTTGAAATTGTTATGACCATCGGTTTTTAATGTGTACTTTAATAATAATATAATTTTAAAAAACCCTATTTCAAAAGCCTGCAGAAGATTCAAGACGCGGTTATACAAAAACGGACTGGCGGACGTAGAAATACTTCAACAATGGTCAATAAGGATAAAAAAAAAAAAAAAAAACTAAAAAGATGACAAGTGAAAATCATTTTTCATCAAAATATTTTTCATTTACCAAAAGTTATTCAAACGCGTACTATAAATAGTGCCAACATATAAAACATATTTGGGAATTATATTATGTATAATAAAAAAAATCTATCAAATTGATACAGAAAAATATTATTTTTTTTTTTATTAAATCTCAAATAATAATAATAATATGATACTGCATTGAGGCATTTATCATTATTCTGTTATAATTCGTATAGGCCACTAAATTATGACTAAGTATCGATCTATTTTTCAACATGATTTCGTATACACTATACCTAATTGAAAAGAACAGATTTTGAAATAATGTGCGTCTCCGGTTTCCGCCAAAAACGACCTTTCCGTTTCCGCCAATGGCCTTTTTAAATTACATGCCAAAATATCCCTATTATAATTATAACAAAATGGCGTGTGCGATTTTGTGGACTTATCAATTCGGTGGTGTATTATTCATCTTGATCATTCATTCATCGATATACAGTTTGGGGACTGGAACCTTTTGAATTTATCTGTATTGGTTCCGGTACTGGTTCTACAAAAATAAAATAACTGTTCCGGTTCGGTTCTGATTTTTTGATAATAAAAAAATAAAATAAAGCTATCAGTTCCATATAACCGGCAAACATACCGGTTCTAGATAATTTAGAAACCGAAAAGTACGTATAATAGTTTTAAATACCTATCCAGAATGCGGGTTTAATTAATAATATGAGAAATATTAGAAAACTCATATGATCATAATATGTAGTTTATACACAAAACAGTAATACTATTAAATTATGACGAATAAAATAATTTTATTTTTGAACCTAAAAGTGCTGGGGGGTTATTGCTACCCCCCTCCATAGCTCAGAAATATAATTATGTTTAATGAAGTTTTAAATTGTGGTAAACATTTAAAAATACACTCGATTGTCCCTCCCATGAAGAAACTACGCCCTTGGTGCCGACGTATATAATTGAGTGTTATTATCTAAGCGAGCTAAACGTTACAATATATTTGTGGTGGCGAGGATCGCTCGTCCATTCAGTTACCGCCGATGGTGGTGATGTAAAATAATGTAGGTAATATAATATTATAATAATAATACATTGTGATACGAGCATAGTACGAAAACGTCCACCAATAATTATTGCAAGAAATACTGGTTTTTAATTATTAAATAACGAGCACGCCTTGCATTAATTTGAAGTTCCTAATTATTATTATGATAATTATTTTACATCGACGATTTAATTTTGTTTTGCCCGTGTGCTGGTCACTTATATTATTATCGTTACATTTACCCATTTATGCGTGAGTATTATTCTAGTGCAAACTCTCGTAGTCAACACTTATTACACTAAACTATACCTAATAACATTATTATATTATACAATGAGGTATTTAATATCTATTCGGAAAACGCGTTCAGTATTATAATATTACAGTCGCGCAGTTCGAAACATTCATAGACGTCCGCTGCAGAGCAAACGCTCCAAATGACCTATTCACCGTCAAAACAGGACGAAGGTACTCGAATATTATTCAACACGGGCTCTAATGACTACGCATCTAAACTAAATTTCACTACAATGCGTACGTAATGTTATTATGTTGTTATAATAATATTATGTAGAACGTGTTTTGTGTAAAATACATCGCGTCATCGTCGTTATCGGAAAATCTTAAATACAAAATAAATCTAAAATATGCGGTGACACCGATGTAGGTTCAACTCGGTCGATCGATAATCTAATATGATCATAATTATTTATCCCAAGTACACCTGTATAGCGTCATAACCGACGATTCAGGTTCGCACGAGTAGAACTGACCAGCTGAAAAATAGTATCGTCGTCGCCTGAGAGACATGTGCAGTATGAATTTCGGTGAATTGTTGGTCTTGAAAACGCCTACAAAATAGCTACGATGAATCGATCACATCCGCTTCTTATAAAATACGGTCGAGATATATATAAATAAATAGACGAGTTTGTCCGCAAAATACAACAACGTTTCGACTTGAAGATGGAACTCGAAAGGAAATTCAAAACAAAAGAAACTCGAAGGGAAACTTGAGACTGTCGTCAGGGTAAGGAACTCGAAGATATTCAAAAAGAAAAACGAAAGAAAGATCAATAGCACTGTTTACTTCCGCAGAAGGGGGCAGAGCGAATTGACCGTTATATATTATATTAAATACACACTAACAATATTGTGGGCCACTCCAAGTCTCCAACAATCCCATTCGGTTCTGTGTAATATGTAATTAGCGTCCACAAACTTGTGTGAAGAATGCCTGTCAATTAAAACACATAATTATGTGGCTCTCCCGAAATGTATGTATACCTTTGCAACGGTTCGCAAAATTCTCAACGACCCAACATCAAACGAGATAATCGTCTGACAGCGGGAGAAATACACCAGCGCTGTCTACTTGGATGTATTTATATATAAGTGTTTTGAATGGGTAGCTTGAAAAGGGTGTTGACCAGTTGCCCCCCACGGCTGTTATCGGGATTTTTAAAATATACCAGTTGCCCTCAACAAAATGTACCAGTTGCCCCCAACTGAATGTACCAGTTGCCCTCGCATGTTAATATATACACGATTACAATATATAGCCTGTAAAATAGGGGAGGTAAATATACAAATAATAATTAAAATTATTTATAAAAATAATGTAAAATAGTATAAAATGATAGAATCAAATTTTGATATTTGCAATTATATATACCTACTTAATAATAATAATATAATAATAAATAATAATATAATAAAAAATTCAATGAAATAATAAATATTCTAATTATGTGGCATTCAATGTTATAATTTGACAACAAAAAAACTTTATAAAATGACAGAAAAAATATTCATAGTAAATAATATAGTTATAATGATAATAGTGGCATATTCAATGTGATAATTTGTATAAAATGATAGAAAACAATTCAAGTTTATAATAATTAAATTACTAGGTAACGAAATAGTATAAAAAAGTCAATAAAATAATAAACATGACAGAAAAGTCATCCACAGCTTTCCGTTTTAAATTATTAGAAATGGTTACTTTTGTTAAATTTTGGAGAATGTTTGTATTCGATAACCGATTTTAAAAGCACCGTTTCATCTTCACTCACAAACAGCTTTGACGTACACGACTTTAATGTACATCTGCCATTTCACACCCGCTTGTGTAATGTGATCTTTATAAAAAGTATAATTATTTAAAAGTAACAAAATATTGCCCTTTTCACTACACACTCGCGTAAAATTTTCCATCGTGTTAACAACGTCAGCGCTTTTCGTCTACTAAAATGTATCTATCAAAGACGTAGGTATACAACGTATCATATAATAATTTCTAACAACAATAAAACTACTTATAAAGATAGGTTTAATAAATGATAATAACTAGCGTATTCCTATAAAGCGTAATATAATTGTCGTTACTATCGTTACCCATGTGCCACGCGATAAATCGGTTATCCAGTCTTAGTCTTATACGCGTCTAAATTTACGCGTTTTTGTAAAATCCTCGCTTTGCACCAAGTAGTAGGCTATTATTATTAACACAATTTTCATTTTATCATACTATTTGTATAATATATTATATTTATTATTTATTACAAAATATAATATCATATATAATTGCAAATATCAAAATTTGATTCTATCATTTTATACTATTTTACATTATTTTTATAAATAATTTTATTTATTATTTGTATATTTACCTCCCCTATTTTACAAGATATATATTGTAATCGTGTATATATTAACATATGAGGGCAACTGGTATATTCGGTTGGGGGCAACTGGTACATTTGATTGAGGGCAACTGGTACATTTTGCTCTAGGTAGTTTGGGGGAATTGGTATAAAAAAAGGTACTTTTGGGGGCAACTGGTACATGCCCCTTGAAAAATATGAATGGAAATAAAAATATAAATGCTCAAACGCTGTGGAATGACGTAAGCATAATAAAACGTAGGCGCCTATATATTATATAAATCTCAAAACTAATCGAGAGATCATTCTGCACTGTAAAACGCCTGATATTTGTTACACGCGTTTTCTTAAACTAGGTCATATGTATTTAATTGAAGCTTTTAAAAATAAATTTAAAAAAAAAATAAATAGGTGCCTCTGCCGTACAAAATTGTTGTTTTTAGTATAATACACGCTTGAAACACGAAACAAACAATACTGTTCATAAAATATTAACCGTCCGTAGTTGAAAAGAAAATTTTATAATATGATTAAAAACTAATAACTAATACAAATATACAATAATAAACTATATTATCAATATTATATAAAATAAAAATATTTTTATACTATTATTTCGCCAGTTTAAATCCAACTATTATACTGTACTGATCACATTATATAGGCAGGCTTTCAGGATAAATTGAAACTTTTTTGCTTGATTATATTTTGTTATTAATACATTTTATAAAAAAAAAAAAGATTCTAAAAGATTTTTAGAATATATTTTAACAATAATAATCATATGGTAATTTTTAAATGTTCTTTTCCTACATATGTTTACATGTTTTTATTGCTTAATTTTCCTTATTAATATAAATTATAAAATATATAATAATTTATTGTGTTCCATTACAATAAGTCCGAACAGAAATCATCGGTTTGCCAAGGAAGATCAGTAACGTGTCGTCATAATCTATAATACATAGTATACGGGCAATCATAGTTAATAATTATGAAGTAACAAAAACGAATTGAAACTAGTAAAAACTGAAACATTAATAAAAAAAAACAATGAATTATTATTATTCCTATGACCGCAAAATGTTCATTTGTTAATTTATAATTCATTCAAGTTTCAAGTTTCTTATTTGGTTTCTAACAACAACTTACTGTTCTATAATAATACCATCTTATTTGTCCGCCCAGCGTTAACGCTCAATTAAATTAAATAAATAAAAACCAATAATTATCATGTAATATTAATGTTGTTCGTCCTTGTTAATAATTTATTATCAAATATCGTATTGAATAGGTATTGAAACAAAACCTATGGCCGCCGCTTCTTGAATTAGTAATCAAGAATTGAATTATCTTCTATTTTTCCCATTAAAAATAAAATATTATATTAGAAAATCCGAAGAAGTCTGGACAAAGAATTTTATTTAACTGCCTCATTTTTTTTTTTTTTTTTTTAAAGATGATCTTTTCCAACTACTGTTCTATTATGTTGCTCCGCAGTTGGCCGCATTAACAATTCCCCACTTTTTAATAGGTACAGGAAAAACAACTCAGACGGATTATTTTAGTTAATTATAGAAAGCTTTGCAGTTCACTTATATAAAATTCACTTGAAATCTGAAGTTGGTATCCTCGTAAGTTTAAAAAAAATCATTTTCAACTACAGACACCTACCCCAGTACGTATACCTACGTCCTACATGCAAATTAATTATTCACAAAATAACCAACATTTTATTTTTTAATATTATACCTACCTGTAAATGAATAATTGCTCGCCTAACTATTTAAATATTCACATTAATTTTATCAGTTGAGTATGATCACTGAATACTTAAACTTCTAAAACACACTATCAAATAATATATCTTGACATTACACAACATAACAAATAAATCGTATGTACATTATAGGAGTGGACCTTCAGATCTCCGAGCAAACATTAATGTGACAAACAAATAAATAAATACAATTTATACTGTTTGAAAAAATGTTTTTAAAAGCCTTCAACACACATGTCTTTATCGTTACCAGGTTTAAGGATTTCTAAAGGAGTGAAAACGACAAAACGTACCTATTTAACACGATAAATATTTAATACTGAAAACGCCATCTCGTTTGTCTATAACAAGCTAGGTTATAAAAACTGTTTACCTATGAATAATATTGATGTGTTCTCTATCTTCAATATAAATAGATAAAAGCACCTTATTCCTATAGGTGCGTGTGTCGTATTATTCAATTTAACACTTGTATTATTTCGCTCGATATTGCTCTGATAACAAACACAATTTTGTTGTATAAATGCGAAAAAAAATGTCGAGTATAAATAGGTCATTCTTTAAAAAAATATTTGAATACTAAAATTTAATGAGTTAATACAATTATTATGCTGCAAAAATGTACGGTGACACTTTGTCACATAAAATATTATGTCCTGAAGGCTTGAACAAAACCGTATTAAAATTAAAATATTGTCATCTCGGTAATACACTGTTACAATATGCATAATATATATTATAATAACAATAATTATAACTGGCGTATACTCGATGAAAACAATTAATTAACAACAAGGCCGGAGATAATTTATATCAATTATTATACCCTGCAGGGACGTTAATGGTTGACACATTTTTTTTTTTTTTCGTGAATTAACGAAGTACCATTTTTCATGATATTTATACATTAATTGTATCACTCTTCAAATATGTATATTATACTATCGTCAAGCTCGACGATTAAATAAGAGTGATAAATAGCAAATACGATGAGGTAATAATTATTGCGGTCCCGAAATGTCGTCGTGAGGTGCAGTTTCTGATAATATAGAAATGTGCAGCTGCTACAGGTATGGAAAAATATCTCGACGAACAAACCGCGGTAGGTATATCGGTTGGGTATAAAAAGACTAACCACGAAAACGATAATATCCGATTATAAAAGTTACTATTAAAAATACAATAATATCTATACCTATTATATTATATTATAACAAAACATACATAACTTGGAGCATTTTATTGGTGCTGGCAATTTCGGTTATTATTTCACAGACACTGCACACACGCACACTGCTATTATAAAACATTTAAAATATTGTTATATATACATATATATGTTGTGATATATGTTTAATGCTTATACTCGCCGCTTTGGGTACTGCAACGCAGTTTCCATACAAATGTTTCATGATAATAGTGACTATACGGCGAAATAAAAAAAAAACTATTATATTTTCTCTTCTTTATTCTTCATAATGAAATGTGAAAAATTTAACGGTTCCGTGAAAGCCACCGTTTAATGTAGGAGCACCGACATAATTGAAAAGTTCTCTGCTATTTACTCGCCTGGGCGGGGACGAAAAGCTTTTAGCGTGATGACTTATGCAATATATTACAATGTTAGCACTTATGAATAAAGGTAAAACAAAAGAAAAGCCATATTTTCATGACGCCAAACAGTTATTGCAGTTCTACAACGCGGCGGCTGTATACCACTGGATATTATGTGCATGTGTGTGTGTGTGTGTGTGTGTGTGTGTGTGCACACTGCACCGGTGTGATGGTGTAATATTATAATATATTATTATAAGCGCAATAATATATAATATAAAGCACTCAAAATCGGGATACTCGGCGGACTACTCGTACAAATTACGACTGAGAACTCCACAACCCTCCCTCCCCTCCCCACCCGTGCGACCGCGAAAACCCCATGAAAAACCGTGTACCTACATCGAATATTATACAACATGTATGCGTGTGACGTATTAAAATTATTTATTTAATCATTTCGTTTTTTGTTTACGTCCCCGCGCGCGAACACATAATATTGTATAAATATTAAATGTATAATATTTTAGAGTTGGAAAAGTTTTACACACATATTATCCCGTATTGTACGTATATATTATGTATATACAACTAAAATATCACCGAGTTTCTACATAATAATGTAAATGTGTGTGTGTGTGTGTGTGTGTGTGTGTGAGATGTTATGATGTTTCTGTGTGTATTTATGCCGACCACACGTCGATAAGTTCTTTGAAAATTACCATACATGTATATTAATACACACGTCATGAAATAATAATTACTGTTCGTATGTTAAACCGAAAGCTCGCCGAACATAATATTATTGCTATATATTATGTTTAGTGAAATTGTATTATATAGTTTAGTATGGATATACTATATAGGTACCTATAATAAATACTTAAAAGACATATATATATTATCATATACATTTAGGTACTATATTATATATATCATGCGCAGAGGACGAAATCTAGTATTTTAAGACGATGATATTATACATTTATAAACTGTATAATTTTATTCGCATAAAGTAAACCCGGTCTTATAATTACTTCGAAATAATGCTTTGAATAGCAATCGCTGTTAGTTAAATTAGTTTTTTATTGTCCGACATAATTCGGAATCAAATGAACATAAAAACCTTACCATAATAAAAAAAAAAAATAATCAAATTGCCACGCATTAGACTTTAAATTGGATAATACTACTTTTATTGCAATATTAAAAATGATAAATATTAAATTATGTCTGTGTAAAACTTTTGGATGCTTTATAAATATTAAATTAAACAAAAAAAAAAAAAGAAAAGTAGTCTGATCAATAATTACAATCGTCAGTGTTATGTACAAACAATGAGAATATTTTTTCTATAATAATTATGCCAATATTTTACTCGATGTAAAGATAAAAACGTAGTTTTGATTTATTTCCTGAAACCGTTGTTGAAATCGACGGGCGGAAGGTGTTCCGAATCGTTTGTGCGAATTTTTTTTATAAATATCTAAAGACTGAATATTATGTATACCTATGGTGTGTACAAATTGCCCGCGTATTATTAACCTATATAATATTATAATTACCATGAAAAGCGTATTGAAAAAAAGCTGTTTTGGCTGCGGTTATAATATTATTTTATTATAATATACACACCGATCGGATTCAACGGGGGAGGGAAAGGGACACGAACGTTGGTATGACATGGGCTAAACACGAAAAAATAATAATATAAGTAAGGCAATACACATTTATGTCGTTCGCTGCGCGACGGGTTTTTTTTTTTTTTTTGTCTACCCTTTGGCCCAACCTTTGTTCGGAAAATGACTGATCTCGTTCGTTGGTTTTTTTTTTGTTTTAGTCGCCCCTCGAGTAATTCAAAAATAAAATGCACGGGTCGCGTATAATAATAATTATAATAATGCCGAATGGAGGTTATATATTATTATACACGTGGAGAAGTATAATATTATACTTACTACGACATACACGCGCAGTGTACGTGTATAATAATAATAATAATAATATGAAAAGAGAGAACGGACTCGGTGCTTCACAGTCGGACCGAAACAAAGGCCCCTCGGAGAGTGAGAGCTCGTTAATGAACTGCGATTCCAATTAAACGCGATGTGTCTTGATCAGAGGCACACACACACGCGCATGCGCGCTAGTCGGTGGTAGTCGTGGTGTCCGGGTTTTCAGCGGGAGGGCGGGGGTGGTTATGTTATATTATTATTATTACTATTATTCACGTTTGCTCTGCTTTTTCTTTATATAATAATATTATACATCGTGTAATCACAATAATAATTTTGACTCGAACATTTTCCGACGCGTCACGGTAGTTAATGATCGAGAAGATAATAATATAATTATAATATTACCTATACTCTAGATATTGTGATATAGACATAATAATATTGTTATGGTGGCGACGAACACGTCTTATGATAGTTATAACGTCTACTCGTATGAAGTATACCTATTTGTATTATGTCGAATGGTCGTTTTTTTTTTTTTAGTGAACGCCTAAAGTTTAATTTATAACTTCAACGGGGTATTTTATGCGCACGATTTTCTTTTTGGCATAATAATAACATGATAATATTATAATATGGTAAAGTTTTTAAAACTCACCAATCATCACTCTTCAATATATAGATAGGTATTTCACTGCAGTAGTAGGTGCACGAGTGGCACTCATTTGGTAAAAAATATGCACACGACCAAAATGTTCACGAAAAAGATGTCCGTCGCAGCTAAGCCAACAGAGTTCAATATTTTTTTATAAATCAATCTTCTACTTTAGCCCCTAATTTTGTAGGTGCTGAAGTGTAACATACTTCTACATTGTTTGTAACTACAGTTATTTTGTAGTTTATTGAAAAAAGAAACCCACTTGACATTCAAAATATATAGTATTTTCTTCAAGAACTTTTCGATAAATGCACACAAAAAGATGTATGTCCCGACCTTTAAATTATGAATGGTTACTTTGGAAAAAAAATAACTGTCGTCCACATCGAATGCAGACATTGACCTCAAAAAACTGTCTTTAATTGTAAAAGTGTTTTCGTCAGTCGCGTCAATTGATACCACGGAAAATCTAATATTCCTAGACTTAGAGAAATGCTACAGAGAAAATGAATTAATCAAGAAATTTTGTTATACTATGTCGGATGGATTAGCTTTTTGGCAACAAAAGATGATCCCGGTGGAATGGAATTTTTAGAAAACGTTCATTCTCGTAAGACTTTTTTACTTTTCAGGTATTTCCATATTACATATTATTATTATGTAGGGAATGGAATAATAGGTACATACCAAAACAACTTTTATTCAAAAAAAGTTCCTGTTTTATATTCTCAATTCGTTTGTAATATGCATGGACCCATTTTTCGTTTAATTTTTTGTTTGTGAACTTGAATTAATAAAAGAAGAACGAACTCGTAAGTTTTCAAAATAAACTGGTCAAGCTGATTCAACTATTTATTTATAACGTAATAGATAAACATTGCAATGTACAATATTTTTCAAGATTTTACATTCTCAAAATGTATTCTAATATGCAAATAAAATTAAAAAATATGCATTAAAGTTTATGTAACAAAATGAAAGAAAGGTGACCTTTTAAAAGCTATTTTCCTAACAGATAAACATTTTAAATTAAATTATAACCCTTATTTTTGTACCTATTTAAATATTTAAAAAATATTATTTTGTAATAGGTTTCAATATTTTATTGTATGTTGTTCGATGTGAAAACTGTAAGTGAACCGTGATAATATGTTCGATTAGTTGTTATTCGATAGCTGTTAATTATTTTTTTTTTTTAACCGTATAATACATGACAATAATAATATGTAATATTCTAATATTTTTCGTATAATATTTTTTCATGTCACCTGTCTAATCTATAAGACATTTGAAATAATTTGTACTCTATTCTGCCAGGACATTGTGTGACTACGTTTAACCGAACAATATATTATTTTATATATGTATAGTTACCGGTTTTGAGAGAAAGCAACGTCTTCCAGGAGATCCTTATAAAATAAACTGTGAGACGACAATGCGGTCGGCAGTCAAAGGTCGTGTTTTAATATCGGTGTACCTACCGACCGAAAACGACAGTTATTTTCGTCCGACCCAGCCGTTGACACGGTGCGACGAAAAGACAGTGCGGTTATAAACGCTGAGACACAAACACGGTAACAAACGTCGAGCAGACGTTCAAAGAAAACAAAAATGTCAAACATCCAATACGCACACACAAAGGCTTTTGCCTTTTCGTCTGTGCGAGGACTTTGGAGGGTAAACGCCGTCTTGTACCAGAGTATAAAATAAATAATAAGACTATATTGTTATATTATAACAAACAAAAGCACCGTGCCACCATTTTTTTTTTATCTCGCTGAAAATCGACTGATCTCGTTTTCGCCCTTATCGTGTGGGTAGAAAACAGCTTACGTTTTAGCCAAAAATCAGACGACTTCCTTTTTATCGATATCAAATCAAAGTTGTTTTTATGTTTTCATACATTACAATAAACACAACGCTGTACTTAATAGGAAATAATGATAAAAAAAAAATAATATTATTTAGTAGTTATTATGATAATATTATCATGAATTCATGAATATTATATTGTTACCTCGTTGTAACGTTTTTCTAAAACATATTGTGTACCGATATATCTTATCGATTGGCAATATTTTAACCATAGCTGGTGTAAAAATACGATCACAATCCAATACTATTGCCTATATTTTCTCTAATGACGACCAACGACATTAAAATAATTTTTTGAGTGTTGACCGTCGTCTTCGAATAAAAATAATAATTTATTACAGTTTCTTGAAAAATGCATTTTAATGGTTAATAAATTATAAGCCATGCCGTCGTTTGACTTGTATAGTGTAAAAAAAAACAATGTTATTAATCTTTTACAATAATACAACGCGACGCCGAACTCGATGACCGTAAATCGTGAGGTGTAGTACTGGTGTAACAATATCGTTACAAGATGTTTCTTGTAATGATCTGATGTTCTCCAAGACGAAAGTAATATTATATTATTATATTATACCGCCTGTAATGTCTATAATATAATAAGTGAAATTAGGTGAGTTATTGTACTACAATATTACATAAACATAATAATAATAATAATATAGAGGCCGTTATAAATATTATTATACGAAATTAATTTAAAGTTAAAATTTCAAAGTTCGGTTACGACCCTTCGGGGGGTGGCAGTCGGTGGTGAAGTCGAGGGTGGTTTGCATGTCGGACCGTAGCCGTTTATTGTTACGATTATGATTTTCTCGAGTCGTAGTCGTCGTCCCCGTGTCGAGAAATGTAATCGTTTTTTACGCGGCACTTTGTGCTGCATATTATTATATGTAAATGTTTTCCACGCGGTGCTCGAGGCCGAAGTTTAATATCAATATAGCGCGAGACGACATTGCAGCTGCCCCAAAAAGTTTGTATACGTGAATACTATAATAATATGTATATTATATTGTTATATTAAATACTAGAGACGACTACGACGACGACGGCGACGGCGAAAAAAAATATTACAATAAAATGTATAAAATAAAGCGACTTTTCGACTCGAACGCGTATGAGAGTGTAATAATAATAATATATCAATATAATATGAATGCACACCGAGTATAAAGTACCTATGTTATTATTATGATCAAAGTAAGCGCGTTAAACCTAGACTATATAATATATAACATCGTATTATATAATATACATATCGTTATAATCATCGCTTCTGCAGCTATAAAATATTATATACATGTATTTGTATAGAGAGATTCTTTGTATCGTGCTATATTAATACACACCTAAGTCCCAACAAAGGAGACGGCATAAAAAGAAAATAGTTTTTTCACCGTTTTTATTTTTTACAATCAACCGTCCAAAAATAGTGTTTGTTTTCGCCTCTTGCCATTTAAAAAGAAATTGAAACGTTATAATATTATCCTTTGCTATATTATTATATTACATTAATATTGTCATTATCATTAATTCGTGTGATAATGGAGTTGAACAGATTGTCGTGATGAGACAACACTGCGATCTCGATGACCAGGTGGCAATTTCGATGAAAAAGCTGGGGAGGGTGAAGCTCCATATTTTATAAGGTTTGTTTTAAGTACATGGGTTACACAATGAGAAACTTCGACACCCATACATACCTCCATTCAATAATCATACAATACATAGTATTAGCTCTGTACCGTACATATTAATTTATTCACATAAAATAAGAAATAATTAACCATAAATGGCATAAATTATGAGGGAGGGAGCTTAAGCACATCCAAGCCCCCTCCAGAATTACGCCCAAACGGAGCGTTGACTTTGGGGACGAAGGCTTTACAATAAAGAGTGGTTTTTTTTTTTCATCCAACGATAACAGAATACATCAACTCCGGCTTTTGAAGTTAAACTTGTCAACGCATTCTACCATTTGAAAAAAAAAAAAATAGAAATATTGTTTACCTTGACTGTGACGTGCCTACAGTGTGTCAAAATGTAATTAGTTTTGGATGGAATACCATAAAAACAAAAAAATATATTCATTTCAAATACAATAAATCAGATTCCGTTTAGTAGTCGCCTATTATAGTCACCCAATCACATTCGACTGCGACGGATGAAAGTCTCAGCACGGCCGTCCAACTGACCCGGGGGGATCATTCAGTGACTTAAATTTGTTACTTTTCGATAGAAAAAATAAAATATAATTTACACTGTTCAAAAATCGAATTACCGAAAACGAAGTTGTGGACGACGTCCTTACAGAGCGACTGCGGTTGATAGTACCCACCATTTAGTTTTTAGTATACTTTTGTTGTATATACATATATAAATATAGGGTGATTAAACAACAACTCCCTTTTATTCTTCAAATTATGTTATAGTTATTCTAAATCGGATATTTTTAACCGAACTTCAACCTGAAGACCATAGTTTCAAATTGTTGAGATTTTCCGTACAAACTTCTGTTATTCAAACGACAACCTCTTTTTTATTGTAACTTTATTGGGTAGTTTTCTGAAAATGTCGACGAATAAAAATCAAAATTCGAACAAGTAGTTTTTGAGTAACATAACTTTGTATAGATACTAAAGATAAAAAGTCTATGATGATGTATTTGGAAAATATAGGGCCTACGATGGCGATTGGAAAATTTTAATAACAACTAATAATGTATCTATATCGGTAGGTAATTTATAATCGGTTCAAGTAAATACTAGATCCAATGCTCTAGATGCATATAATTAAAATTTTTATAAAACCTTTTTTAAGATCTACGCACCCCTATTATCCTTATTATTATATACATTTTTTTTTTGTGAATCACCCCGTATATAGTCCATTGTACCTATTCTATAAACAATGTATTATGATAATATTATACTCGATGATAGTCGTACCTGCCTTTATAATAACAATTTCGTGTGTGACGGTGCGTTAAACGAGCGGCACAGGACGAGTCACTTGCCGGGTGCTCGCCTACGCGAATGCCGATCGACGATCTCGATCACGGGGTCACCGGGTGTTCTCTTATCATTATAACGACCATAGATAAGCACGTGATGTATACCGTGACCCTATGAGATGATGGTTATCCCGTCGACGGTTGCTGTGGTATTCGTTTGTATTAGGTGTTATACACACGTCATTAAACTGTTGTTTGACGCCGAACACAATGACCTGACCACGCGGGTCGTAAAAAATAAAGAAAAACCTCCGAGCTTCCAACTCTTCACTGCACCCCTCAAACGTGGTGATTTATCGGCAAACATTTTCTTAAGTACCTATGCATGCGCGCAATAACGCGGTGAACCGGGCAAGCCAATTGTCGAGTATTTATAATAGGGGTGCAGGTGCACGTACAATTTTCCAACGTATTTTTTTTTGTTTTTCGTACCGTTTTCCATATTTCATACAGGCAATTACATCGTAATAATATTGCCATACACGCGGAAAACGCACCGGAAAAAGCGGTACTTGTATCTATATCGATTACACTTAAATAACAATATTACCTAACTATTATCATTAATTACACTATCGGTAATTCTAATATTATTTCAGTAGGTATATAAATTCCAATGTCGTCCAATGTATTATTATACAATATAGTGGGTGACAGAAGTAGGGTTGAACATAGTGGAAGATACGGCGGTAATGAATCGCCCCTAGGTATATCGGTAAATCATATAAGGGCTCGGAAAATTTCATACTTTTACTTACTAAAATAATATAATATTAATGTGTTAATATTTTACGGACGATGGCAAAAGTCTAAATACGGTCTCAGACAAAAGAGGCACTCGACACGAGAGGTATTTCATTTTCACACTTTCTCAGAGGTTTTTTCATTATACAGTAGCTATTATATATAGATCGTATACGGAGATGAGCTTATCCCTAGTATGTATAAAAAATAAAATGTAAAAAACTATATTAGTATTATTATACAAACTTTACTTTTATCACAGTTATGTAGTTATTCACAGAACTCTCTTCTGCACAAATATGTTTGAATGGGTCTTTGCATATTATATGTGGCATTAAACTTTCAAATGCATTTACATAAATAGGTACCACAACGAATTATTAATTGTCGATTAATCGAGAGGAAATTGTCAACACGTTATCTTCTATCTTTCTTCTATATATATAGAAATGAAGTTCCGTTCGTTTGTCGAAAATTCGAGAACGGCAGGACCGATTTGGCTCAAATTTTTTAAGATGTTCGTAATTGCCGGGAGAAGATTGGAACTAAAGAAAATTTTAGGAAAATGAACCGGAAAAGTAGGATATCTATATGAAAAAAATACAACAGTGTATTATAATTTATATTGGTTGCTATTGATTAATAGGGGCATGTTTATTGATTTGTATTTTGTTTTTTGTCAACATATAAATAAATGAATGTTTGTGTGTAGATTAGACCTCTGGGAAGAAGACAGGCTAATTTAAGAATGGTAAAATTTGGTTTTTTTTTATTCATCTGATATTAGTACGGTTAGGATTTTGTATTAACTGATTATATTAATCCACCATAGGTGGAATACAACAAACTTGGCATAACTTTGATACTTTAGAGTTTAATCATACACTTACGAACAAACGTCAAGGTGTCCGAGATCTACCGCAGGTAGGTGGCCTACCTGATAATATACTGCTGTGAATCAGAATTATCATTATTATTCCGAGCAACGGAAAAGTTAAGATACATTTTGAACACAATACACTGAATAATGAATTGAACAAAGTCATATAGATTTGGTACATTTAACGGGTAACGAAGTACACGGGATCAGCTAATATGCTAATATTACAATATAATATAATAATAAAATACAAAATATTTATACAATATACATACGTTAACGAAGTCATCGAGGTCGGGGGTTAAGTCAGAAACCGATTTAAATAGTAAGGAAATATTTATTCATTTTTAACTTACAATATACATAGTATAGCCGTAAAATAATGTATATAACCAATTTATATTAAAAAAGTGGTCAAGTATAGGTTAACTGTTCTGTTGTACACAGATACCTATAACGATCGTGTACCTCGTTATTGATTGGGTCATTGTAATGGATGTGTTAAATTTGAATTCAATGATTTTGGAAAAAGATTTTGAGCGAAAGCCGTCTTACTCTAATAACTAAATAAACAGTAGTTACCGAACAATTATTTCAATAATAATATTACAATAATTTCAACAAATCTGTCTTATTCATTTTATTTATTGGTTATTAAAAAAAAGTATTGAGAAAAGTCTACTATTGATGACCCGCCTAAGTACAAACCATATCTGCAATCTGTTACCAGAAATCTCCGTCAAAGTTGAAGAATTTTAAAATTTTTTATACAAGAAAATAAACACATTTCATTTAAAATCAATGTATTCAACGAAGAGACTTGAACTTTTTGAATTTATCAGTATCGGTTCCGGTACTGGTTCTCCAAAAATAAAACAACTGTTCAGGTTCAGTTTCGGTTTTCGATAAAAAAAAAAAAAAATAAAGGTATCGGTTACAACTTTACAAGTAATATCGGTACAGGTTCAATATAACTAAGGTACCGAAAAGTATAATAGTTTTATATACCTATCCGGAATGCGTGTATAATTAATAGTATGAGAAATATTCGAAAACTCATACAATCATACATAGTTTATAAACAAAACAGTAATAACATTCAATTATGACAAATACAAGAATTTTATTTTCAACGGTCAACTCAGAAACTAAAGTAGTAATAACAATAACAATAGTCAATAATACAATAACATACATCGTTATGCCAAAAAACTGAAAAGTAGACGTCAAAACCACGAACCAGTAACCACGTAACTCTCACCACGAGTCATGACAACATGGAGTTTTCGATACACTATACAATATTAGATAGTATAGTATCAGTTATCATAATATTGTTAATATTATTATTTTGGTCGTGACGATTAGCTCGACGTCATTATAATATAACTAATGTCGTTATTCCGCATCAAACATACGCAAATATTATTACTTAAATACATATACCTACACATATAAATATATATAATATATACATCATACATTTATATATTATATACATTCATAACAACAAACATATTTACATTTAATATTGTAAAGTATATACGACTATAGTGTATAATAATAATAATATTATGGTGTCCGTGCCGGATCGGTATTATATCCGAACTCAGCATCCGCTCCCCCCCCCCCGCACGCCGTATGTGTCGCCGGCGAAGGTAAAACGCTAAATCCGACGGCGGCGGATGATTAATCGCTCGGGATTACACGCCATTATATCCGGACACGGCGCACGAGTAGCCGAGTAAATCACGCTCGTCCGATGCAAAACTAGAAAACGGCGGCCGCGAAAACCGTCACGTAAAACGCGTTAATTTATTGACCGACGGCGGCGGCGGCGGCGGTTTCAAACACGACGAGCTCATTACAGTACCTTCACGTCACGTCACGGACGGAATGACCGGCCTGACGTTGTGCGTGGGCGTGTCGCGTCGTCCGGCGGGGCGACCACCGAGCACGACGACGGATTTACAAGACCGCAGCAGGTGCGTGCCCAGTGTTATCGCATATTATCATTTTAGTATTGATAACAATTACCCACGGTTTTATTACGATACATATGTTATTGATTATAATTCGTTTTATTATAATATTATCGTATCAATATGTTGTCGTATAGCCTGTACGGATACTAGGTCATTATTGTCATATACCTACTGCAGCGCGCCATGCCAACCTCCCAGTTTGGTACTGACCACTCATTTGGATACCGATTTTTATGGGCAAACGAAATTCTCTATAAAATGTTTTGATTCGAAAACGAATGTTGTCGTCGTTCATAATAGAGTATCACTCAAAAATATTGATAACGATAACGGTTTTCTTTTCCAAAAATGTTTTTTTGTCATGATAAGTTATCTAGGAAAAAAAACGATAATTCCATATTTCCAAAAAACAAACATTGAAATGTTCTTTCAAAAGAATCACGATTGTATAAATTGTAATATATTTATCTGAGTATTTTTTTTATCTTGAGCCTAAAGAAATGTTTAAATTGTATTTTATTCATATTAAGAACAAAATATACCTATACAACTGATAACCTTGGAAAAATTCAAAATAGTATATTCTATGCAAACTTTTAAAAGCATAAATCGTTTAATAACCCCTTAAATATTTCTTGTAGACATTTTTTGTACAGAAATCCTCGATGTGTAGGTATAATAATCGTATTCACTTAACTAACTACAGTAGCATTACATTCATACAACAAACGAAATGAATAGATAAAATTCATCTGTTGCACACCCAGTTCCCAGTTTATAAATAATATGTCGACATAAAAACTAAAAACATCATCACATATCAATGTGTTTTTCGAAAAGACTCGATGACGCATAATTAATCCGATCGCCGAAACCATTCCCGCACGCATAAAAAGTTGTACAGTATTATATTATTATATAGTATATACTGTATAGTGCGTAATAAATAGTATGTATAGACAAATGATTAAAAATAAAATTGTCGAACCAAATAATATTATTATGATATACACAATATTACGTCGATTGAATCTAGAATATAGGCCCGCTCGAGCAGTGGTAGCTGTATGATATTAAAAAAGATCTGATCCGACTACGACCTTTTATTTATTTTTGTTTCAAGACATTTTATAAAATAAAGTTTGTTTGAAAAATAATAAACATATTATTATATTATATTGTTGTTGGTATTCATAGAAAAATTCAGTTATTGCATTCTGATACATATTTCACATATCATAATACATTCATTGCGGTAATAATATGATACGAATTTGATAAAGTACAAATAGGTATGTCAAATATGTCTTTAGGTATTCACCACACGTGATATTATGGACTACGTTGATCTTATTCCCTAAGTCAATACTATGATGTTAAAAATTATAGTTGTAAATCTTGACGGAAAATATATCATGCGGGTTTATAATAATATATAATCAGTTTCTGGTGTGGCTCGGTTATTGTTGGCCTCAGTCACTAACTTGTCAATCATCGGCCGACCTCTCTACTTCACGAATGGGTGACCACCCGGGTTTTCAGGGACGAATCCTCACACGTGTTCCTCAACCAACTTCAAATTCCCAACAAAAATGTCAATATCCATAGTTTCCAATGTTTAAGATCAATACAAAAAATTTATATATATAACGTCATAAACATTAAATAGTAACATAACTATAGGGACGGGACTATAACCTTTTATAATTCACTAATGACTTCGTTTTTCATAAATTTACTTTAAAACACCCATTTTTGGTGTTAAAATGTTAGGATAATGTTCACTACCCCCCTAAGAAAGTTATGTATACGAACGCGTTTTGGTCGAAGTATAGGTAATAGGTTCTTTTATATATACAATCAAAATTGATTCTTAAAATGTTCAAAGTGACGAACCCAAAATCTGGTTTATATTTACCTAATTTTCCAATACATATGGAAATCATTTTCTTGCACACCCATCATTTACGTTAAGCGCACCTTATAGATATTTATTCGATTGCTATTGGTGACCTCTGAGGTGGTTGAAACTCGCAGGTCGATGATATAGCTGCAGTTATACAAGGTAAATGTTAGACGCTTTGTACGGTGAAAGAAGCGTTATAAATAATATTGTGTGCACCAGTGAACGATTTTTTATTTTTATTTTTTAAACGGTTTTATGCTAATCAGCGACTGGAAAACAATATTCCGGTCAAAAGACCAATTTTTTTTTTTTACGGTCCGTATCGTATATTTATCGTATATTATCGTGTCGAACAGACGTTTTTAACAAGACGTTTGTTGTTTTCGTATTTTTTTCCCTTCTCGCCAGATATTACGACATTAAAAATACACGCCGCTATATAATATTATTATTATTATTATTAAGACGACAACGACGTCGACGCGACGATCAAACACTTTTTTTTTGTCGTCTTTTCTTTCCATTTCCCCACCCCGGAACACGTCGAAAACACGATACTATTTTATTTTTTATATTTTGATTAATGGCGAAACAGCCGCGGTGAATGATATAATAACCTCATGAAATATATCGCTCCACGTTGCAGCTTTGTTGTCGTATCGAGCTACGAAAATTGCAGATAGTACAGCTAATGACCAAAGATAAATACAATCTAGCAATCCACACAGTGATAAAATAACATAATATACACTGAAATCATCGTTGGTTTGGCGTCAAAACCGAATTAAGTCATCGGTAGGTACACGATGGCTGACCTCTTACAATATAGGTAACTCGGTGTTTTTTTTTACTTGTCATCTCGGCGCACAACAGAAACTGTTCTGTCGGAAAATTAAATATTTTATTTATTTATTGGAATAAAAATAATACACACCTTTTCTGTTATGCGATTTGAAAAATAAAATATTTCCGACGAGATAATATCGCAGACAATAGAGAGGTCGATTGAACACAACAATTGAAAACAATTATTTCGGAAGACGGCAGTTGTTGTACTGCTACCGCAATATTAATAATAATATTATGTCCACTGATTTCGCATAATTTATTATTAGTGTTTTGTAGAATCGATGTTATTGCATACCATCCGATAACTTACACCCCACGCCAATTAATTCTTTTCGAATCAGCAGTGGCACCATGGCACGCATATTAATATACAGATTACCCCGCGACGCCGTACACGATTGGGGGCTTTCAAATATAATATGCTAGGCAGTTAATATTACAGTTTGCTATTTCTCGGTGTATCCAAGGTTTTTTTTTTTTTGACAGCAGCGATTGTTGCCTTGGTGTGTTCCTAATAATTCTGAAGCTCAATAGTTTTCTGAACGAATATCGGACGCAAGCCCGTCCAGAGGAGGGTCATCATGGATCAAAATCGACGCAGACCCCCCGAAGACCAATAATAACATAATCAAGAGGCCCCAATTCCTTTCAATATATTTATGCATATTAAGATATATTTTAACAGTAGATATAGGTAATATAGTACACCAATTATTCCTCACCTACTGCAGACATCACCCCAGCTATCGAAAACTATGGCTAAAATCAATAATAAATCCACTCCTATCTCTTTTTACAACAGTCATTACTTGGCTACTTAAAAACAACAATATCGTCAACTCTCTCCTAGTTCTCCTATGTAATTTTAATATTATAACCCAAATATCAGAGTAATACCAGTGGACGGCTTCTCCTCTCAAGTCCCCGTGTTTTGTAATACATTACGTGTATAAGTATGTATCACAATATGTTTAGGTACAACACTAAAATTGTAGAGATATCAAACATCAAATTAAAAAAAAAAAAAATATATTATTAATTAATTTATAATGTTGCTTAGAATGTTGAGTGCCGCGGTCGACACCAAGTCGACGACTGATGCGGCGCGGCGTTGCCTCTGAAGAATAGGTCAACCGGAAGTCGACACTAATTACAGTATAGACATGTTTATGACTTTATAATTCACTCAGTTATCAGAACAATGCTTCTGTTTTCATTAGTGGGTATCCGACGAAATGTGGTTTGGTCTTCATCTATTTTTAGTGAAAAGTGAAACTATATGTTTTTTTTCGGCAGGAAACGGTTACCGTCGACGACAATCGTACCAACATTAAAGCTATAGTGGTATAATACATACAATGTTATAATAATTGATCTCGGACTTTTCAAACTTATTTTATTCTCATAATTTTATTTGTTTTTTTTTTTTTTTTTTAATAAAGATAACCTGGTCGTGGCCGTTAATTTACCAAGGGAAATACATTTTATTTACAATAAATTTAAAAAAGGTACATAATACAAGTTTGGAATATACTATATAGATTAATATTGATATCATAATTGTATTAGTTTGTCCAATTAAAATTGTATTTATCAATAAAAATAGACTTGAAATATTCTACACAAAACATTTTCCAAATATTTCTATAATATTTTCATATTTATTCCTACAATATTGTACACGAAAAGTTTTATCAACAATCCAATAATATTTCTGATGATATATTTCTTGAGCTACAATTAAAATATTTAAAAAATGCTGTTTGGGTCATAATTTAATTATAAGACAAATTAATTAGTATACTATTTACTTGGATAATAAGGTTCTTAAAATATACTGTCGGTTGATGTTGGGAATGTATTATTATTTATACGGTTTTTACGATTTTTTTCAAAAAGTGGGGTTGTGTAAAAGTAGGTAGGTACTTAAAAAATTATATAAAAAAAAAATATAATTATATAATTTATCACAAATTACCTAATTGACTGAGAAAATGTATTTAATATTTTAATATAAAGAGTGCATATTTTCTTCTGAAACCTTACATTATAGTCAGACATTTAAAAACTATAAAATATAGAATTCTACTTAAATGCAAATAGTTTGTGCCAGAATATTTATTATTTTTTTTTTTTGAATTGTACACTAATTGGTTAAGTCAATAGGTATAATATTAAAGTTCCTGAATAAAATTAATTAAGCCACACATAGTATATAGTCAATAAACGAATATAAAAATTGTACGTTAAGATTTTAAAATATCAACAAAATTAACATACCTAAACATAAACTATAATACTCGGTGAACTAATGAACTTCGTACTTGTATTATATTATAAGATTTGACGGTAAAGCAAGTTGCACAAAAATGTACAGTACAATCTCTCCTATAACGGATACCTCCCAATAGCAGACGTTTTCTTGGTAACCGACTACAAACTTTCTACAACCTGAACTCTCTGAATAGCGGGCACCTCCGAATAATGGACAACATTTCAGGGGCCGAGACCGTCTGGAGGTCTCACATTTATGAATTCTACAATAATTATATAGAATTTTATCATAAGGTAAATTATAAATACCATCATAATTTATAGAGAGTGCCCATTATATAATATTCGCAGTTTTACTCCGTTGTGTTTAAAGTTTCGGTTTTTACTCGGAACATTCGTCGGTATTATTATTAATTGATGTCTGTCACAGACAATCGTTCACCATTTTCAGATCCATAACACCGTCGTGGTGTATATTCTACTGTTCTAGTATATGATCAAGTAATAGCAGCGGTATAATATCATATTTTATTCCTTACCCATACTTACCGACGCGATACTATTCAATGAAATTCAACATATTATTACTTAAAGTATTATACATAACGGTGACGAGAGACTTTCCCGGAGAGGTGGGAGGCGACGACATAATAGTTGAGTTTTACTCAAAGATTTTCGTCACTAAAACCCAAGTCCGGGCGTGCATCAGTGGTTCCGAGTAAACGGAAAAAAAAATTCTATTCTGTTATATTATGAATTCTTTAATGGAGTTTTTCTTATTTTTTTTTTCCTTATTATTATTATTTTTTTTATTATTTTTATCGTCCGTACAACTAAAAAAGTATAAACGAACGTATATGCGAACGTATTACGAGTATTTGTATAGAAATATAATATATTACATGTAAGGGCGCGCTAGTGCGAATGTATATTTTTTTAGCTTCACTCGTCGTGCCCCGAGACAATTTCATCAGTTTCTTTCCAGTGTCATATATAATGTACAACCGTCTTGATGGCGAACACCTAAACTTGTCGCGACGATTTGCAATCCCTGATTGCGCGTATGTATCCTTCAGGCCAACGTTATTATTTATTATTGTGACGAATGTCACTTGTGCGCACTGTGCATTTGCATGCGAGTATGAAATCATATTTCGACCTACTTCAGCCGAGTAGAAATAATACAGACAAAACAATTCACTATTACAAAGATATTATACTGGTTACGGAACTAGGTGAGACCCTGCAGCAGTATAGTGTCTCAATACTTTTGACCGATAAGAAAAATGTATTACTATTGTAGCTTTACAATTGAAGCAGTGTAAAATAAATTGACTCGTCTAATACCTAAAGGTTACCAATACGCGATAATCATGAACCTCGGGATATCTTATATCATATGTGGTGATAATGTAATGAGCGATAGTTTTTTTTTACTTATCAACAGTTTATCGAAGACACTTTGGGAACATAGACACGTCATGATATAATAGACCATGAATGATAGCTGCTTTACATATACCTATTCATTGTAGACAACGTGTGTGAGCGAGAAAAACGTACAATGTAAGGCTACTATTAATATGCCGATGCTGAGTTATAATCTCCTTGATAAATCCTCAGATTTATATGGACATGTTAACTTCACATATTTTATATCACTTTTGGTCTATTCTGTTATATACAATTTGTAACGAAATTATGCTCATGGAAACTAATTCCCATGAAAATTAAAAATATATAACATAAATCCGATTGTTATTATTTTTTATTCATTTAGATGTTTAACAAATATATTAACGTGGAATAGTTAAATGGAGTGTTGTTTTAATATTATATTATATTGCAAGTTAATTCAATTTATAAACATTATAGTATTATACTATTATTATAGTTATTATCTATTTAAATAATATATATTATTATATGTAATAATCATGTTTATAATAATAATTATATATATCGAAACGATTGCAGGTTGTATACTATGGTTAAAACTTAGAACTAAATCTAAACGATGCCCCTCATTAAATAAAATCTGTTAATAAGTAAAATGAATAAAGACAGTAAATAAAATAAATAGAATGAGTATAAAGACAATCAAACAAATTAATTAACTGCTTGTATCACGAACTTGAATCTAAAATGATATCAGTTCATGCAAGTTCTCGCTGAGAGATTGTTCATTTTCAGAAAATCCCAGATACCTACTACTAAAAACTACGAAAGAAGTTTCACTTCATAATCCATATACGCATGCTTGCACACACACACACAGGTTTTTTTGAATAAAATGTTTAATATGTAAAAAAAAACGTATTTATCTAACCTAAAAAATATGTTGTTCAATGAATCTGATTTTAATAATCTTTGAAATAAACCTAAAACGTATTTCGAAAATTCATTCACGGACGGAAAATGTATTAACATTAATTTGAATGTAATTTACATGTAACCTAACCTATATACATGGACACGTTTTCCAAATATTATGCTTGGAGTGATTTTATCAATTTATAATTTTAAGTATAATATTATAATAATAATAAATGTGAATTGTAACTACCTATTATAATATGATAGAATATTAATTTTCTTTTATATACATTAGTATTGTATAAGAACAGAACCGTGCTTAGAAAACTCAGTTTTATTATACGAATTGTTGTAATTGGGATGAAAAACATTGGTGTAAGATTATTGCAGTGTACCGTTTTTAATCAATTCGTGGATACTATCGCTATTTATTATATTTACGGTTTATTAACTGAGGACTGACGGGTGATATTGATATTATATTATAGGAATTTGTTGTAATATCAACAATTTTAACTAGGTACCTATACAACATTTACCACCTGACTTATTGCTTTTTATTTTTTCCGTGTACGTAACTGAATATAGTTTATTATACACTTAACGTGCTCTGTTGCCACCAAAGTATTACGCTTGTATTATATAGATACCTGGCTCGTAAGTTTTACCGACGTAATATGTTTACCCCACAAACTTTCTTCGGCTATTATTATTAAAGTATTTCGTTATTTTTGTGTAACCGCGTATATGGTATATGATCGCGGTATGATGGACAAACTAAATCGTCCATATCATTTCCGTGACTCTTAATAATGTTAATATGACGTTATGTTGTTATATTCACGGGAGCAGTAGCGTGCTCAAAGGGGGGGGGGAGGTCAATAGGTCCCTTCCACGGACACACGAAAATTACATATTACATAATATGTGTACATGCATGTACAGTGAAACCTCGACCACTCGAATCGGTAGGGGGCGAAAAAAAATACGAGTTATCAAAATTCGTCTTATAGACGTTTGAGTTATCGAGGTTTCACTGTAATTATAATTATTGTATTTGTCAATTGAAGATCAGGCAATTTGCTATTTTAACCCCTTCACCCCATTGAAAATTCCTAGGCTCGCCTCTGCAAGGCAGTTATGTCATACCTACACATTATGTAAATCCAACATAAAATATAACCTACCAAGAAACTAGGGCTGAACAATCCCAATAACAATATTATAATATTTTTAATGCACAGTCCGTCGACTTTGAGAAGACGGTTTATTCGTTTTGCGTCATAAATAGAGGAGAGACTAACTTATATTACGTGTATGTCAAGTCGAAGGATTTAAATTGTTTTTCCTTCTTATAGACCCGAAAAAAGTGTAAGCCACGACGTGCATCTAGGTAGGTAAACCACATATAATATTATTAGAGGTAAATATAGAGCGATCACCCCTTTTTTTCTTCAATGTCACAATTATTCGAAATTAGATTTTTGGAATTTGTAAATATACTTGGAGGCCATATTTTCAGATTGTTAAAAGGAAAATCTTACTTACAAGTTACAACCTACTTACGAAATGTCCCATGGGTATACGAATTATTGTTATTCAAAAATAAAAACAATATTTTCTATACAGTATGTCCCAAAAGTCCCGTATCACCCTTAATATCTCCATGTAAAATCACTATATTTAAACGCGGTTTTTTTTACAGTATTAAGTATGAAAATTCTGATTGAATGGAATAAAATTCATTTATTTTTTTCTTTAAATTCAAAAATTTTCAAAAAAATTTTTTACGCATTTAAGAATTTAAAATTTTTAAGATAGCCATTTTGTTGAGCATATTTTTTAAAACAGTTTAAATCAAAAAATACTATAATTAAATAAAAATTGACCAAGTTAGAGCAAGTTATGTTTTTGAATAATTGTAGTAAAAAATAAATTATTGTTTCACATTTCAATAATGAAATATCTAATTTCAGCACACGACCATACTTTTACATTCCTAATTTATTTTTTTACTACAATTATTCAAAAACATAACTTGCTCTAACTTGGTCAATTTTTATTTAATTTTAGTATTTTTTTTTTGAACTGTTTTAAAAAATATGCTCAACAAAATGGCTATCTTAAAAATTTTAAATTCTAAAATGCGTAAAAAATTTTTTTGAAAATTTTTGAATTTAAAGAAAAAAATAAATGAATTTTATGCCATTCAATCAGAATTTTCATACTTAGTACTGTAAAAAAAACCGCGTTTAAATATAGTGATTTTACATGGAGATATTAAGGGTGATACGGGACTTTTGGGACAACTGTATACTGTATCAAATTATTCAACGGATTATTTTTCTGTACATTTTAACGTAACTATCTATATTAAATATCGAACGAGTAGTTTTTGAGTATTCAAAATGTTGTGTAAAAAATATAATTATAAATCCATGACTATAGTAGGCCCATGACTACAGCCTGTGGCTGCGCCACCTATTTTCATGAATAGGACAGCAACATGTCCATTTAATCTACACCCACCCACCACCATTTTTTTAATATATTTAAACTCACCTCTAGGCACAACAAGAATTTTATATTTTGAAATGGGCTATAGGTCAACCCACCAGACCACCCACCAAAATTTATAGATGGGACGCACTTGACCCAAAAATTCTTCATCATGTAGTTAGAATTTTCTTTAAAGAACATAATATTATTATAATACCTTTGATTATAAGAGTACGTTATATAAACCCATTTTTAGTTGTAAAAACATGTCAACGAACTATATTTTAGGGATTTCAGAAGAAAAATACAAGTGCTCATCAAAATATTATATTATAAATAACTCGAATTTAGCGATCTACAATTTTACAGTAGCTTTTAGTATTTTGTTGGTTTACCAAACCTCAAAGTAAGAAAATTTAAGTCTTTGTGGTGTGTAACTTAAAAATGTGAGGTTACATATGAACT
Source organism: Macrosiphum euphorbiae (assembly GCA_949089665.1). NCBI lineage: Eukaryota > Metazoa > Arthropoda > Insecta > Hemiptera > Aphididae > Macrosiphum > Macrosiphum euphorbiae. The sequence continues at coordinate 94,557,604 of CARXXK010000002.1, forward strand.
TAATTTATGTAAATATTTTTAAACTCAAATTTTTAGTTTTCATTAAGAACACTGAAATAGTTGTGTTAGCCTTAAAGCTTATGCGGAAGGAGAGCTGTGAAGTACCTTACAATGTTATTATAACAACAGCCTGGCAAGGGGGTGGGTGGGTAGAACAAACACGGTGAGAAACCCTGAAATATTGCTGGTGCATACATAAAGGTACAACCTATATATATATATATATACCTGCACACGAGTCTTTGACAACAAATAAACCAGCTATATAACCAATCGATGTTTTCCTGAAATATTATGAAAACAACAATTGTTATAACTTACACACCGGGATCGCAGAAACCTACGATTTGTAAAAAACATAACACCAAAAAATGCTGGTTTATAAAATATGGTCATATCATACTACTATCATAATATATTATGAATGTGTGAGTGAATAAATAATGAGCATTGCACTGGCCGATATGACATTTATAATGTATTTTATGAAGTACCTTTTAAAGTAATCACTTAACGCTCTTCATTATACTCTCCATTTGCTGGCCCAGTGAGGGCGTTGTATTGTGTAAAATAAAAAAAATTAAATACACGAAAAGGAACTCTTTCCTTAGGTACCTACTTTATTGCCATATACCCATACAATTATATATATAACGGCAGAGCCTCAGAACAAAACAATTAAGATATTATGACAACCGTTAGGTAACAGCCCTGTATCGTCCAAGGACCAGGACATGTACATCCTGTCGGCGTTGAAGTCGGACTGATTATATTCGACTTGCGGGAGCGCCATTTGTATTCGGCACGTCTCCTACGCTGACCGAAAGGAAAAAAATTCCATTTACTACCTCCGTCGGGGCGAACGCCGAATACCTAGGGGAGGTGGATTCACTTGAAATGTAGGGGATAAGTATAATAATATATAGAAGGGTAGATCATCTCGACTCGTCGAGTGGATGACATCCACAGCGACTTTTGCAGTTTTGAAACAAATAAATAATATTTTACTTATATTGTTTTTTCTACCACATATTATTATTATAATAAGAAAAAGGTGGGTAAAATATCATCGCGTATTATTGATAAATCATGTTAATCGGTTTCCTGGGATTTCGAGGGTTATGATAATATGTTCATAATTTATAATACATCATAATATTATAGTGTACCGTCCTACACGATGTCGCACGGCTGGAGCAAATTTATGAAGGCATAGGGTGAAACGATAATTCATCGAACTATAAACGAAACACATCATCGTATCTGCGATTCTATGGATACGTAAAGGTATTATGTTATAATAGAACGACTTAGAAAATTTCTCAAAATTTCTCTCTCCCCAAGTCCATAGCTAACTAATATATTGATGTTAAACGAAATTTTAAATTTTGTTACAAATATAAAAATACAGTGGGTTACCACACCCCCTCCCCCCCCCGATTGAATTTCTGGCATATTGTGAATATTAAAATATTATATTACTACTTTATAAGTAGTGATCGACTACCAGAGTCGTACAGCCTATAGGGACTGGAAGTAACCTAAAATAACCGGTTCTGGAACTGAAATCTTTAAAATTAAGAACCGGAACAGAATCCTTTACTTTAATAAATAAAGTACCAGAACCGAACCGGAATTTTTAAACTAAATAGGTTCTTTTAGGTTTAAAAATGAAATAATTTTATTTATCATAATTTAATGGTATTACTGTTTTGTGTATAAACTATATAAAATTATGTATGAGGATATGAAATTTCTAATATTTCTCATACTATTAATTAAACTCGCATTCCGGATAGGTATTTAAATTTATTGTAATTTTCGGTACCTAAATTATCTGGAACTAGTACCGAAATTATTTGGAACCGATACCTTTATTTTTTTTTATAAAAAAACCAGAATTGAACCGGAACAGTTATTTTATTTTGTGAGAACCAGTACCGGAACCGATATCGATAAATTCAAAAGGTTCCAATCCCTGCTATAGTCACATCGTTTTGCACTAAGGATATAAATTTGTTAGCGAAAAAAATTCAGGACGACAATATTATTATAATAACGCAAGTTAAACAAAAGCCCGCTAAATTTGAACCGTTCTCGTTGAACACCGTAATAATATTATTATATTACGAAATCGTTCGTTTTGATCTAGTGAAAACTTACATTAACACTAAATTAAACTAGCACGTAATTAATCGACCGAGTTTACGGTTAGTTTTAATGACGCCCATTTTCGGTCCTCTGTGTATTTGCAGTGGTAAAATCCGTTAATGTTCTTTCTGTACATAAATATATTATTATATATAGGTACACCTGCCCGATGCACTTTCGCGGAAATTCCTCGAGATTTACGGGACACTGCAATCAAATCTTATAATTTTAACTTTGCACGCATATTGTAGTTGTGCGTGCTTTTAGTGTCGTGTTCAACGCGAAATAATAATAATCATTATAATAATATATATATCTAATATTATACAGAATACAAACTACTTATGAAACTATATGGGTTAACCGTTCCAAATATTATAAAATTGTGTTGGGGGCTAAAAAAAAAAACCAAAATTTCATCGAGCTATTAAAATTCACTAAATTATAATATTATTTCCTAGTTGGACTACATGACATCCCAGACAGCATTCTGTAGTGATAATATTATAATAACGCTGTATAGATACTCGCGAATAATATTATTATAATGTTATGATAATATGTTTAGTCAAATATTTTCTGTCTGAAATATTTATTCTTTTGTGTTAATTTGTTTATTTTCCCATATCCCTACACAATATTAAATTTAATTATTTTGCATAAATATAGCTGGTTTATAGAAAATGTTAACTCTTACATAAAATTACCTGATCGAAACTATCGCCCAATTAAAAATCTATTTGCATTAAATATTAAATGGTATTTTCATATTATAATTTTACGTTTTTATATTCTAATAATGTCACCGATGAATAATATTGTGTGTAGATATATAATAATCGAGTTCCGTGCACTATTAATTTTCCCACTGAATGATAAAAAGCCTATTTACGGTCTTTAATACCGATCGTAAAACAATATCGACTGCTCAGAAATTGATATTATCAAATACGCATAATATTATTATACTACCGAAGCTTTTCCAAAATACGCCAAATGTGTTCAACTGCGCTTTACAGAATGTTTAATAATATTACAAGGATAACATCACTGTAGTAGTAGCTCGTAAAACGGTACCGATAAATATTTTATAACGGCGGCCATAAATTTTCAGAATTTTTTTATTAAATAAAAAATAATATTATACGAAATCGTGTTTTATACGTAACGAAATGCTTTAAAACAGTAAACGCCGATTGGTAATCGAATACTCATGCAGATGATGCTCTCGTAGAAGCGTTTCGAGTTCGACTGCGATACGATTAAACCACGAGGTTTTTGGACGACCGATTAGATTTTATTTGTCTAGACGATAAAAATATCGTATATTAATTGTAACTCCACGATCAACTTAATAACAACAAAATAAGTTAATAGACAGACGAACAGGCTAGTAACAATAATATTAAATCACAGTTTTTTTCCGTTCGAATAAAATAAAACGTACAGTTATAATATTACACCGTTCGAGCTGTTCGATGAGCATCGCATTTAGTTTTTGGACATTGTTATACCTATAACACTCGTTAACACTTCTCTCCGAGATAAAGAGTTTAAAATATAATACTATGAGCACAAGGATAGTATTAATCCGGAAAGATATATTATAATGATTGTCTATAATATTATTAGTTCAATACAAATATGTTTAAAACTCAAAATGATATAGATATCAAATAGGTAACGGATAATGCATTATATCGAAACATTTTTTAAGTATAGACAATTTGATAAAAAAAAAAAATGACATTCTTTGGTAACGTTATGAAAATATACGACGTATAAAATAAAAATTTATTTTTCTTGGTCAATATGGATTTTGTTTTTGGTACAATATAATAATTTATAGTTTTTTTCGGACATTCCGACGATCGTTAGATATAATGCATAATTTTATTCTGGTTGTTTTTCTTTATTTGCGACCAATAACAAAAATAATCTGACCTTTATTCCCAAAGACCAATTATTTTTAGATTGTTATTGTCAATAGCTTTTGTGGCATTGTCGATGAATAAAAATGCCATTAAAAAAAAAAATGTTACTTGTAGATAGGTAGTGTTTTTGATTCTTATCTTTTAAATACCTATCAATGAAATGATATGAACAACAGAAATAGCCTTGAAGACAGTTGTATTTAAATTGTATTATATTATTTTTATAGTTTTTTAGTGCATTAAAATGCACAGCTTTGCAGGTTATTAATGATAAAAAAAAATCCAACCCTCATTAAAACAAATATAATTGTCTACAGTATTTTCAGTTTTAGAAAAAAATAAATGTTTTGTTACTATTCCAAATTGAAAAGAGTATAACTACCCTGGTCATTATTTATGAATTATAAGCGTTTTAAGTGGTTCGATATAGTATACAGTCGACAATAAATGGTCATAAAGCGTAAAAGTAATTGTAAATCGGAATAATAATATTATGAAACCGAAATAATTATGATTTACATATTAATATTTTAAATACATACTCGCCGCATAATAACATTTTTTCTTTTTAAGTTTTAAGTTTAGTTTGTGTTAAGTCGCGAGTTACTCAAACTGTATACGAAAACAATTTGACAGATTGAAAGCAAAAAAACAATACAACGATAGTTTCGTGGTTAAAAAAAATTTCGCACATCAATACAATTTTGAAATCTGCCTACGCCCATATATGATCGCCGACGTGCACTCGGAAAAGTCAAAAGTGTTATCAATGGCTGTAGTAGAGCGCGTAAACCGTGCTAGGTATATTGTAGTACAGCCCTCTCAGTATTGTTTCGATGAATCCGTATAGTTTTCGCCTACGATGAAACAATAAAACGTTTCGCTAGGGGGAAAAAAAAAATTTAATCTCGCGCCGGACTCTTCCGCATATTATAATATAACGGCAGTCGGATCCGTCGTACAATACCCCGGGTACGAGCGTATTATAATATATATATATATGAAAAAAAAATTCTTTTATAATACACACACGAGCGCTTATACTGTACGAAAGAGAATAGCGTTCGAGGAGCCGATTATAAAACTCAGCCCGCGTAGGTATACCTCGCGCGTATATATATATTATAATAGTGGTGTGGTTTTTTTCCTCTCCCGAGCATATATATTTATGTACACATAAACTACATAATATAATATATACATATAAATTGTATATATAATACACAATATTATATATATATATATATATAGATCATATATATATATATATATATACGGCGTGAGTTGAGGAGAGTGGGGCGAGGAAGCCGATTAAAAAATTCGAGCCAAAGTGTTTTTCCCGACCTCGCGCAAAAGTGGCGGCGCACTACGCCGGCCCGTCGGTACGTATATATACGAGCGGCCGCGCGAGGTGACGGAGGGTAGAGGTTTATAGGGGATGGGGGAGGGGGGTGGCGACGGGGTGGATTAAATTAACCCTAAAACATCGTTGCCGTATAATAAACAGCTTTAATTTCATCGGCGCACTGCGGCGGTACGTTCTTCTCGCGCGCACCCTCCCCCCTGCACCCCCGGCCACCCACACATACGCGAACGCACGTGGGTTGTATTATGTTATTATATATACGTGCATAATACTATTATAGCGGTATATTATATATAATATATATGCGCACACACACACACACACGTATACTATTATTATTATTATTATGTACCACGGTCGCGGTGGTGAACTGCACATAAATTGTGCATACCTACTTTTCCGGGTGGAATTTATCGCGGTGTACGCGTGTGCACTTGCTGCAGTATAATATGATATCCGCTGCATAAGTATACGCAAATCGTGTGTATATATAATATTATAATTTTAATTATTATACGCTTAATATCATCGGTACCTATATATAGGTGGTAGCTGGTACCGGCCGCCTTTATGCCTACAGCACGCCGCCTCGGTGCCTATATTATAATATATTGAAAGCCTTGCTGCCTCAGTCGTGGATACGAGTTCGATTTTTTTTTTTTTTTAAATTCGCCCCCCTCCCCGGATGACTTTTGGATCTGTTACTGGGACGCCTGCACGCCGTGGCACGTATTATGGCTACTATCATAGGTATAATAGGTCGTGGCGTTTACCATCATTTTAATTTCTAAATTGTTATTAGTATTCAATACAATTTTTTCCCGACCCTTTCGCCGTCTGTACCGACGCGTATTACTATTTTATATTGTTTTGCTATCCGGCGGTTTTGTTTTAATATTTTTCGGAAAGCTTTGTCGTCGGACGGTATTACAATATAATGCTTCATAATACATATAGGTACATATTATTATACGCCTTTTACCGTGCGGGCGCGATAGGGTGTAATCAGCGAATGAGGGGAGGGTTGCTGTAATAAGCGTGAGGCGCTTTCACTGCTGCAGGCTGTACATCGTGCACGTATTTCGACAATGGCCTGGGAGAGTGCGCTTTTGTCCTCATGAAAAACTCAAAAAAAGGTTTTCCCGGTCGGCGGGGGGGCGAACACGTCCATTGCAAGGACGCGTTTGTTAACGTATTATACAATATAATATACATCTATATGTATATAATATATTGCACACGTCAATGAGTATAATAATGTCATTCGAGGGTGCAATGCACTTTTTAATTACCCCACCGACCGCGTTAATATATTTATATATATCTCCAAGGACTGCACAAGTATATATATATAATATATATTATAGTACTGTTGGGACCCTGCGGAAGTCACGAGTGCAGTAAACGCGAGACGCGTACTATTATATTGTCCGTCGCGGTTATACACTCGTGGAGGAAAAAAACCTATTGTACACCTACTACAACAGGCCGGGAGATCTGTCAACAACATGAAACGATCCACAATAATGTGCTTTTTCTGCGGATCCGCTTAGGTATATTCCAGTATGGGCAGAGTTTATAATATTGGATGTTGAGAATTTTCCTACGGACTCGTGACGAGAGAGTTTTCTCTCGTCCGTACCTCGAGGAGTCTCTCTTGTGCACTGCAGTAGATGGTCTAATGGAATCGCTCGATAAACATATTTCGAGAGCCGAACCACAACGCAACGTAACGTTACGTTCCCGTCCGGGCTGGCTGCTAAAATATAATTACCGCGAATCTTCAAAGGGGTGGTAACAACATAGTATTATTAATATTATCGGCAACAAACTCGCGTCTCTGTAAAGTCATCTTATGGGGGTGGCCGGGAAGTCTGCTACAGTCGTGCAAAATCATTGCACAACAAAACTTCAACAGGTCGTTAGTAATATTAAAGCTGTCGATCGTTCTATATGCTTATTTGTAATAATATTATTTAAATGTCTCAAAACCGCGAGGTACACAATAATTAAAAACTAAACGGCGTCTATGTATATACCGGGTGATTCTTTTATCAAACAACACTCATTATTTCAAAAGTGTAAATTTTTTTAAAGATATTTTTTTACATAGTTTCAAGTCGCTTATAAAACAACGTTTTTATTAAAAAATTATATTTTTAAATATTTTTATCCTTATAATTTTTTAAGTTTTTTACTTTTTTGAATGACAACATAGGGTTTTAATTTTATATTCTAAAGTAGAATAATTTTCTTAGTATTTTGATACATGAAAATTGAATTTGGGGCTAGTAGTTTATGAGTTATAAGTATTTAAAGTTTAGACGAGCGGAGTGGAGTGGTTCGGGGTTACCCCGCGAAATGTTTGTCCACTTCACCGCTCGTCTAAACTTTAAATACTTATAACTCATAAACTACTCGCCCCAAATTCAATTTTCATGTATCAAAATACTAAGAAAAATATTCTACTTTAGAATATAAAATTAAAACCCTATGTTGTCATTCAAAAAAGTAAAAAACTTAAAAAATTATAAGGATAAAAAATATTTAAAAATATAATTTTTTAATAAAAACGTTGTTTTATAAGCGACTTGAAACTATGTAAAAAAATATCTTTAAAAAAATTTACACTTTTTGAAATAATGAGTGTTGTTTGATAAAAGAATCACTCAGTATATATAGATACTATGCCAATTATATGGATGAGATTTCTTGTTTTTATTTAACATTCGATCGAAACTTACCTATGATTATTTCTGGTACGGCACGCGCCGCCGACCCCCTAAACATTTAACATATTATTTAATTAAGTCGGTTATGCGCCGCCGAAGTCATAGACCGGAATATAAAACAATGCGATACTACATAGAACTTACTGTAACCTAATTTAACTCGATTACAACGTTATATCTATATGATAATAAAATATACATATAGTTTGGTAAGCTCAACACCGTGATGGTTATACTAACCGAGTCGCTAAACACCACTACGGCCGCCGTTCGTAATTCGGTTTTTCATTAGCTCGCCAATAAACAGTATGGAAGGCGGACAACAGCGGACAAAAAAAAAAAAAAACAGTAACAATGACTCTCGTTTATGTTCAACAATAGAACCGGGAGTAATATTTAGCACGCGGTCTCTCAAACTGATAATATTATCGACATGCCACATTGTGTTATATCATAATAATAATATATAATATGCATGTGTTTATATTTTATTAAAATCATCAGCTGCGATCGTTTCGGTGTACATAATAATAATATTATTATATTTGTATATTCTTTTATTATTCCTGCTAAATGGACTTGGCGTGTGCGTCGAGTCGTTAGGCACAGCACGTACAGTCACAATTATGTATAAAAAAGGTCGAAATATATGCAGTCGAGAAATTTAATTGGAATTTATCAGTTTGTTAACGACCGTTCAAGGTATTCGTAAAATTAAAATACCATACACTATTATATCTGACCGTTTGAAACGGGTACTGTGAGCTTAAATAAATTGAAAAGTGCGAAAGACAGTTAAGCATTTCGGGTTATCTCTGATGGCTGCAATGTAACGCACACTGGACATTCTAGTTTTAATGGTAAAAAATAAATGAAAAATAGTGACAGTTAATTTAACTGAAACGTATAATTTCACCAAACGGTAGCTACCTATTAGGTGGGCCCAAATTTAAAACCCATATGCAATACACAACGCGAAAATATGATTTCACTAAGCCGATAAAACCGCTTTGCGACGTTTCCATTTATTTTTCATTAGTTGAAAAAATTATCGTTCGATCAGTTTCACTAAAATGTGTGCACATATTGTTTTAGAACTGTTGATAATAAAATATTTTATAAGTTTACACCGAAGGTTTTGATAATATTACTATAATAGTTTTTGGACCAGATTTTATAGATAAACAACTGTTTTTTTGTGATCACAATATGTACCTATTATATTGTAAGATGATTGTTATAGTTATTTTGCTATCTGAATTTTCATAACAAAACATCCCTACACTATTGCATTTTGATGCGTTACGATAGTTATTAGAGTACGTTTAATTTTATTTTTGGGGCTTATATTAAAATAATATAAAATTATCACATAAACCGACGCACCAAACACTAATAATTCGGAAATAAAAAAATATAAAAACGGTAAAGTTTACATGGCACGCTTAACATATTAAGTTAAAATTCGTGTTATAGGTCAAGACCATAATACGATAATAGTATTACTGTCACATGAGGGTGTGTAATGTGTATATTGTATAATTTGTATAATTTTGAAATGTATAGTAGATATATAATATTATATACATGTCATTTATAGGAATTTTAGATTCTGAGTGAAACGATGAATGTATTGATTTTACAATGATGTGTGTTTTTTTTTTTTTTTATTTTTTTATTTTTGTGTCTGTGTACACGATAAGTAGTCGAAATAATGCTTCGATTTTCGACTTCAGTATCTTGTTCGATTGGAAAGTGAATATCGTTGGTGCATTGGGGAGGTCAAAATTTAAAATTCCCAATAGTTTTCACAAGCGCCGGGAAAAAACAACATAAAAATTAAGGAAAAACGGGAATTTTTACGCAAAATCAGTTTTTGACAAAATCGAATTTGGTTTTTGGTGTAACTTTAAAACAAATGACCGTAGATACATGAAATTTTCACTGGTTGTTTATATTTGCATTTTCTATACACGATAAAATTTTCAAAATATTTTGATTTATTTTGAACTGTTTAGGGACATTTTCATTTTCCATTTTTTTTTAGTTTTTTTTCTAAAAATATCAATAAAATTGTATTTGTTGGTTGCGAAAGCTTGAAAATTTAATAGAAGGCTCCTAATATGTTGTTTCAAAGGCAGATGAAAAATATTAAAAATCCTTAGTCACAATTTTTTTTTATAAGCATTTAAAGTTCAAAAATTGACAAAATATGGAAAAATCACGAAAATTATCAAATTATTTTGAGTTAAGAATTCGTAAAAATTTTTCTTTTTAAATCTAAGATTTGAAAATGAAACACAAGATTCCTTATAAGATTATCTACCTTTATCAATAAAAAAATCTCTACCGGACAGTCAAATTAAATTTTTATGAGCGTTTGAAATTCAAATTTTTACAACATTGGATTTTCACTCGATTACTCATGTAGCGATTTCCTTATTTTGTTGCAATTCAAAAACGAACAACTGTAGATACATGAAAATTTCACTGAATGTTTAAATTAGCATTTTCTATACACCATACAATTTTGAAAATATTTTGACTCTTTTTGAGCTGTTTATGGACATTTACAGCTTTCAATTTTTTTTAGTTTTTTTTTCTACAAATATCAATAAAGTTTTATCTGTTGGGCCAAAAAGTGTAAAAATTTAATACAAGGCTCCTGATATATTGTTACAATAGCAGTTGAAAAATATTAAAAATACATAGGCACAGTTTTTTTTTATAAGCATTTAAAGATCGAATTTTGACAGAATTTTTCAAAATCTCGAAAATTATTAATCATCGTAATTAATAAATTCTAAAATGTTCAGTTTTTATAGCTAAGGATTGAAAATTTAAAACAAGATTCTACGTAAGTAGTTAATTCTCTTACCGAAAAATCTAAAAAATATACAATCACAGTTTATTTTTATAGTCATTTTATGTTCAAATTTGGACGAAATTACATATTAAAAAACCTAGTTATTTTGTTGTGATTATATAATATTATTCGTGGGTACCTACTTGAAACTTCTAAAGTGTACTATTATATATCAATGATAGTATCAGGGTTTGTAATTGATCTTGATGTATAACGTGTTATAAGTACCTAATGGATATTGTGATAATGTGATATGATTAATTTGGAATTTATTATAGGTCAATTTTTTTTTTAATACCATAGATATGTATATAATTTGTCTTAAACCTAGACTGACATACCGTCTTCGCTCAGAATCGTTTTTCTTATACAATGATATTGTATCATTGAATTCAAATTTAATACCATCCATTATACAGTGACCCACTTGTAACCTACAGTACAGCAGAGCGACATCCACTTACCCACCTTTTTTAATATTCAAAACATAATATGAAATAACAAATTTAAAAAAATACATTCAATTAAAACATATTATTTTTTTGTTGAAAAATCAAAATCTGTTTATTAAAATTCGTTGAACCCAAGTCTTACAGTCGTATCATGCTATTATAGGTTTGTATACCGCCTTTTCGTATGATTGACTGTAGTAGTACTTCCCCTTGCAGTAAGCAAACCATTCATTATTGTAACTATAAATTGTTGTTTGTTTATTACATACCGAACAAGTTGATAAAAGTTAAATAATATCATGTCCTAATGGATTATTGTGCGTTAATAAAGCGCATAAGTAATCAAAAAATGTCACTGTAAAATAATTTATATCCATAATAAGTATATAAAATACAATGTACATTGTTCAGGATAACTGGGAAAACCGTCTGAAGAAGTGCCTTTTATTTGAGTGCAGTTTATTGTACGTTAAGTCGTTTCTCTAAATTGATTGTGACTTTATGAAACATACACAGAGTCTCGAGAGACACAAAACGTCTTTATGTGATGCCTATTTAAAATTATTTCATCAAAATGGTTCGTTCAGAAAACATTATACATTATGCGAATATAAAACTCGTATGGGAAAGAAGTCTTATCCGTGAAAAGTCTCAGAAAATGCCTTTCCACTTTATAAAGTGTCTGCTCAATGATACTTGTAAAGACGTGAAAGTGTGCAAGATATATATTATAAGTACCACCTACTTCCGTATGAATATTCTGATGGATTTTACGTAAACAACTAGTAGGTTGCGACATACGGTGACGAAATTATTTTATTTTTATTTAAAAAAGTACATGGAATCTTGTTTAAAATTTTCAATCCTTAAATATAAAAGTTGAACATTTTATAAATTTTTAACTACAATATAATTATTCAATTTTAAATTTGAAAAATGTTGTCAAAATTCAATCTTTAAATGCTTATAATAAAAATTTGTACCTATACATTTTTAATATTTTTCAATTTCTATTGTAACAATATATCAGGAGCATTGTATTAAATTTTTACACTTTTTGGGCCCAACAGATAAAACTTTATTGAATATCATAGAAAAAAAAAATTAATTGAAATATGAAATTGTCCGTAAAAAGCTCAAAACAAATCAAAATATTTTGAAAATTTTATCAACTATAAGAATTGATAAAATAAACATTCAGTAAAACATTCATGTATCTACAGTTATTTGTTTTTGAATTACAACAAAATAAGGAAATCGCTACATGAGAAATCGAGTGAATATCCAATATTGTAAAATTATGAACTTTAAACGCTCATAAAAATGTAATTTGAATTTCCATTAGAGATTTTTTTATTGATAAATTGACGAACTTATGAGTTATATTGTATTACATTTTCAAATCTTAGATTTAAAAAGAAAAGTTTTTAAGAAATCTTAACTCAAAATAATTTGCTAATTTTCGTGACTTTTCCATATTTTGTAAACTTTTAAACTTTAAATGCTTATAAAAAAAAAACTGTGACTAAGGATTTTTAATATTTTTCACCTACCTTTGAAACAATATACTAGAAACCTTCTCTGAAATTTTCAAGCTTTTTTAACCAACAAATAAAATTTTATTGATATTTTTAGAAAAAAAAAACTGAATTTGCTTAAAAATTCCCGTTTTTCCTTAATTTTTCTTTTGTTTTTCTTGGCGCTTTTGAAGACTGTTAGGAATTTTAAATTTTGACCATCCCAATGCACTAACGATATTCACTTTCCCATCGAACAAGATACTGAAGTGGAAAATCGAAGCATTATTTCGACTACTTATCGTGTACACAGACACAAAAATAAATTTAAAAAAAAACACACATCATTGTAAAATCAATACATTCATCGTTTCACCCAGATGCTAAAATTACCAGACCTAACTCACAGATTAATTTAAGTTGGTAAGCTGAGTTCGACCTAAATACCCAAGTATCAATATAATATTATGTTATCACGGAATTAGCACGGCAAACACTAATCAGTAATCACGTTAAAAAAAAAAAAAAAAAATCAACAAACATTTTATTGAGCTCGGGTAAAACAATGTCAGTAAATTTTACTTCATTAGCATCTCAATTAAATGCATTAGGTACGCAATAATATATATTGTAATGGTTTGTGCCGAAGTTGATACAACTGTGGTAATCATTCGATGTCGATTTACACCAATAATTCATTACAGTAGTCGAAATGGTATTGGTTCATTAATAATTAACAAGAAAATGCTAACAACCTATTGAAACTGCAGAAGTGAATAAAAGATGTAATAAATAAATAACGTTTTCAGACTATAATTTGTTTCAATTTATTATAACTCCTTGGAAAATCAATTTGTTTTATCCCTTCACTATCGTATTATGTATTTTGAATTGTATGACGAAATGCATATCGATCAATGAACTAAATGTATCCACAAAATAGTATTCATATCTATATATATTGGCCAAACTACACTGCAGTAAGGTTACATATGATGATGGTTATGACGTACCTATATAATCTTCATTATTTAAATATAATTAAATTAAACAATGTGTTCATATGGAACTAAATAACTGAGTGTAAAAGATCTATTTAAAAAATATATATTTCTCATTTATAAGTGCGTGGTGCAGTAGTACCTATGCTAAAGTGATTCTAAAATTTAAAATGTAAAATTTATTACATGTTTTTAATAATTAATTAACGATACATAATAATTATAATATTACTATACTATATTATTGTTCTTTTTATTTAGATTTGGTATAAGCAAAATTATTTTTGTTTTACAGTTAAATGGGCTGTAAGAAAGTATCATCGTAAGTTTTATACAACAATGATGAAAACCATACATTTTATACTGACAACATTTTCCAAAAAAAACGAAATCCACCACGTGTCAAGTTTTCATTGATAACAACGATCGATGAGACATGTTTTATTTTCTCCCAGGAGTTTCGTTTGATGTTTCGATATTGTCCATGTAATCTGCTAAACTAGCATACTCGATGAAATGTTTGATTAAACTTTCACGGAAAGTAAACGTACGTTTCGAAACTTCTTTAACTTGTAAAAATACTTTGGCATAAAAGAATCCCAGAAAAATCGAATCTTGGAGCAGTGGACATGCCATTTTTGGCCTATCGGAAAATGGGTCGCCATAAGGGCCCAATAGCCCATACTTTAAAAAGCCTCATTATTCAGTGAACATTTCAACAGCATTGTCGGATAGACAGTATTAATATAAAATTACAGAAAAATATCTAATATTGTCTAAATTTAAACATAAAACGAACTGTATTTTTATATATTTCATTTTTTTTGGTTACTGAATAACATACTTACGTGGAACCTTGTTTTAAATTTTTAATCCTTAGCTAAATGTCAATAAATTGTATTCGGTCAAACGATAAAAAAGGTCCTCATTTTCCAAAAACGAAGAAGGTCCACCTGAAATTTCCCGGTTTTCCTGTAAGCCTATTCGCCTATGGAATGCTCAACATCCACGTGTTTGACACATTTGTGACAAATCTTAGGGCAAGAGTGCCGGGAACATAAAAAACCCGTTCTGGGTACGACCGATGAGTGTCTATGGAAATAGATTTTTTACACGTCGATCATTATTACAGTGCCAAATTTTTAGATATTTTTAATGAAAAAAAAAGATCAAGCAAAAATGATTTCCAATACAAGTTATGATTGTTATTACATTAATACATCGAAATATATAATAATACCTATTATAAATGAATCATTACAGTGATTGATTATTAATTAATCGCACGTGATATAATATTATATTGTACATATGCGGAACGCTTATTTCGGACGGTTTTTCACTCGAATAATATTATTATAACGAGCATCGGTCCGGCGTTCAGCATCACGCGTGCATTTCATAATTTTTGATTGATAATATAATAATATCATTACGCAATCGCCAAACAATTCGAACGTACGAAAATTAATTTTTAGTTTAATTAATCTCAAAACGCGCACACGCTCTCGTGCTCACTCGCGCACGAGGCACACACACATACACACACACTGCGCACACACACTCGCGCAGATAACCCGAACGTTTAGATGTATAAAACGGAATATGTTTTTGTTATTGAAACCGTGCCAAATCATTGGGCAAAACGTATTTCCACGGTTGTTTCCGAACAACAATGAATATAATAAAGAATTCGTGTTTCCCATTTTGGACGAGCTACACACACACACACACACACACACACACACACACACACACACACACTTATAGATATATATTATAATATAATATATGCGTTTGTGTGAGTGGTATGTGTGTGTGTGTGTGTGCGTGAGAGAGAGAGAGAGAGAGAGAGAGAGAGAGAGTGATGGTCGTGTGTGGCCGTGTGTGCGGGCGAGAACCGGAGCTCGTTTATTTTCCACTGGACGTGTAGATTTGCCTACATTTGTCTCGCGCAGCGCCGGCAAATAGCCCTCGTCCTTATTTCATTCGCGCGACGGCGTTTTATATTAAATCCGACGCATCGTACGGAAAACGGCGAAAATCCAACTATTTTCGCGCACACCTCTCACTCGCTCCCTCTCGCAGTCGTTCGCCCCCCACCCGTCTCCCGTCGCATTCTCACAGCGCCTCATCGAGCGCAGGACTTGGATAGAGAGAAACCACCACATACAGCACCACTGTTGTACGATCGGCATCGAGACCAACACTGACGACTCCATAGAGTTCAAATTGTTTTTCATACGGCTGGCCAAAGCTTCACAAACACATAATTTGGATATGGGTGGAGAGAAATAGAGAATATAAAATAAGATTCGTAAGAATTATTATTTTTAACGATTCATGTATTGAATATATCAATAAGCTTGGAGGTTCGGAGGCCGTAGGTTTGGACACTCCTGAAGTCTTGGACTGCGATGATATTGTAAAAACAAGCGTGTATTCCGATGAGATCTAAATATTATCGGAATGGACGTTGTATTATATAGATTATCGTATAGTGTTTATAGATGC
Organism: Macrosiphum euphorbiae; assembly: GCA_949089665.1. Classification (NCBI taxonomy): domain Eukaryota; kingdom Metazoa; phylum Arthropoda; class Insecta; order Hemiptera; family Aphididae; genus Macrosiphum; species Macrosiphum euphorbiae. Next base: position 94,574,137 of record CARXXK010000002.1, read on the forward strand.
GGTACGAATAATTGCAGGTTAACAATAATAATTGGCGTACGGTTTCGTTTTAGATCTTTTATTAATTGTTGAACTTTTTCATACTATATACTGTATTACAATATCCTAAACAATATTATATTGTTGTGTTGCTGGTGACAGACAGTCGAAACTCTGTCCCAGGGTTTGGAAACCCCGCGGTTTTCCGTTCACCGATTACGCCGCGATAACCACGTCTAGGGTGTTGATATAATATCATGACGACGACACAGTAGCTGTATAGCATCACGGGCATACTTACTAAGATTCGCCAAAGGTTAATCAGAAACCGTGTAATGTATACACCCGCTGCCACCCAGGTGTACTCACATGGGCATTATATAGGATATATGCGGTGTTGTGGTTTGAGGGTTAAATCGACTTTTGCATTATACCCCCCGCGAACGGGGTCGCATCGGACATAAAAATACGGTAAAAAATTGCAACGCAGAGTTCACCATAAAATGTGCCGATGTGTTCGGCAGAGTTTCCCATAATCATTTTGCCCCGAGGGAGGCAGTAAGGGCTAGAGCGTATACGCAAGTGCGGAGACTGTAATATATATATATACATATAGAGGCCGCCATATAATATAACATTGTTTTCTTTGAAAATAATGTTGGGATACGCGTGCATAATAATATATTGTTACTCGAGCTCTTGTCTTTTTCGGCCCGTTAGCCGGGATTTCAACGGCGTGATGTAACGAGATTCCCAAATCTCTGACCCGTAAAGGAAAGGGAAAAAATGGTCCATTCCCGAAAACTGTTTTACCGGTTACTTTATACTAAAAAAAAAAGGAAAAAAGAGAAAAAAACCTCCCGGAAGTATCTAAATAAAAACAATTTTTAAACAAACTTCTTGACTCTATAGTGTTCGTACCTATATATATATATGTTCGGTGAAGTATATAGCAGGAGAGAGAGAGAGAGCTCAATGGTTCAACTGTTTTTATTCGTATACTTGGATGTTTCTTGCGAAAACTTTCGGTAAGCCATTTTTTTAAATTTCAAACATTGTATTAATCAACCGCGAGTATTTCTGTACTTCAAACTTTGCGGGTTTTGACTCTGTGACGCGTTAAACAAATGGATTTAAGATGAAAATAAAAAAATATTTCGATAATATAATATTATATATTATTGTATGGTTTCTGCGATATCGTTAATATAAAAAAAAATCTTATATTTGTATACCCATATACCTATCATATGACGGTAGGAGTTATCTTCAAAATTTTATTTTCACCTTTTAATATTTAGAACCAAACTAATTATAAATTTAACAAAATATACCTTCGATTAATATGAGTTTCATAACGGTTTGATAGAGGGAAAATTACAAGCGTTTAAAAGTCAAGTACAAGAGGTATTAGCAGGATGTATTATGGGCTAATGCAATTTCGATCGATTTTTAATTATTTAATTGCTTACAAGCTACCTAGGTATGCGTAAACTTCATCGATAATAAAATATATGTCACCGATGAAATAATCCATAGAATAATATTTAAAATAATCTCACTTTATAGACTGTTCAAATATATTATTCTTGTAATATTAGTTTATTTTATAATTCAAAACTATTCGTATACAATCACGTGTTACCACGTTTACTGAAAATATTTATAACCAATCGGAAATAAAAATATATTTAACCACTATCTTATGGAAATTTCTATTTGTTTTAACTAAAAATATAATGGTATTATAGGATTTAATTAATAAATTAAAACTAAAAAAAATCATAAAATGTCGATAATAATAAACAGGTTGAGTCTTTTCGTGTTACTCATCACACTTGTTAAGTATTTAATTAGTATAAGTTTTTTATTTTTTATTTACATATTTTATAATAGATAACCATAAAAGTACCACTCAAGTACATATAAATTATAATTGATAAACGATTAAAATATTGTGGGTCTGTATAATACCTCGGTCATGGTTATGATTGCCGTGGACCAACACAATGAGACTTATGATTGAGACACCCTGTATACTTCATGGAATATTTGAACATTAGGAGGCCACGAGGAGTCTGGTGGTGAATTGACGAGGACGGTGGATGACAGAGCACTTCTAAATATTACCTTATCAGTCATGAGATAGGTACAACTGGCACCTACCGTGGGGCATAATGAGTATTTATCTCGTGGTCGAGCCTACAATTTTATTTTGTATTATTGTTATACGTTTCATTATAATAATATAATATACAAATGTTTTCTGTTGCACACGGACCGTGTGATCACTGTCATTACACTGTTAAACTGATGTTATAAATTATTATTATTATTTTAACAATGCACATACAACGATATTTTTATCCGTGTCATTCTTGTTAAATCAGTACTTAGATGGTGAGGGGGGAGATGTTATTCTATGAGATAATAGTAAATTACTGCCGTGGTCAATTATTATAATATGATAATGGGGCAAATATGGTACGAAAAAACAAAGGGGATGGTTTAAGAGTAGGTAAACATATAAATATATAATATATGCTAGGCTCCCAATTATTTCCTCACTAGGTCACGCAATTATTTTTTCTTTTAACTTAGGAAATCCTAAAGACGGTCCTGCCACACGTGTACATATTATAATACTGTACCATGAGTCTGAATAAAATCGTAAATGGTAGTGTCTTTTTCAACCCTAGGCAAGTCATCGTTTTAAAATTAATGATGCAAAATAAAAAATTACAGACATTTTTGGTTGTGAAGTTATGTTATTATACTTCTTAGTAGTAATCGTTATTATTTAAATAAATAACTATACACGTCGAAAATACAAATAAATATATTTTGCGTAGGAGAAAACTACATCAAGTGTTTCGCTTTGTAAATCTAAAACATCCCTCGATTTGCAATGTAAAACCACCTCAGGGTAAAAACCAATTTTTTGTCTACACCTGGAGACACGACGGGGTCGCTCGTTCAGACAGTTTAAGTCAAAAACATCACTCGATTTGCTATGCAAAACTATCCCGGGTAGGTCACAGGGTGAAAACCGACTTTTTGTCTGCACATTTACTTATACCAGTACTATTATACTCTATAATATTATAGTGTAGTCCTGGTACACGACATCGCATAATACTAAAATAAAATATTTAAATTGCTGTAAGTCTCAAGAGACAATATTGTTTCCTATTACAATCATTTTTTACCTATTAGGCGTTTATTACCTAGTACCTATACCTACCTACTATCGATTCGATTTAAAATGTAATCTTAAACGTGGGTTCCGGTAGGAATTAGTGCATTTAGTAATCACCGCATTAGGAAATACAGTCTGATTTTGAGAACTCAAAACGTGGCTAATTAAAATGACGAGGCCGACCACGAGAGACCCCTCGACAACTATACGTAGGTACGCTACTAAAAGATAAAGCGATTTAGTGGTACGTCGGCCGTGGCGGCGTAAAAGGCGAAAGGGACTCACGCTCGAAATCACCGATAAGAGCAGTGCACCATCCGTTTCCATAATATTATCTAAGTTGGTGTACCGAGCCCGTAGGCCAAGTCATGTGTCCTATGTGATCCCCACAAGCATAAAGGTAAAATATATATTATATAATCGTTATAAGTTTGCCTCGGGACGCGTCCGGACACGGTGGACATTGTCGTTACTCTGTCCCCGTTCTTGAATATGTTATCAGGAAAGTTATCATCACCACTTCTCACCCACCGCGTGCAACCGCATACGTTACTCGACTCTTTTAAACCATCCCGTTTTACTTTTTTTATTTCATGTTGTTAACGAATCGATTTCAAATAAAGAAAATAATAATATTATTATATGGACGCTATGAATAATGATTAAATGGCCTCCGGCGTGCAACTCTATATAGAGGTTATCCTCTTTTTACTTTATCAATCAACTGTACAAAAGATTTTTATTTGTTTTCTTGAGTTCAATTAATAAGATGATATAAATAACCTAGCAAATAACCGTATAATACACATTGTAGCAATTACTACATTTAAGAAGAAAAATTGAAAAATACACAATCTACTGTTCCAAATAGTTAATAATACTATATTAAACTAAAATTATAGCAGGGATTATTTCCTTCCGAACTTTTACCAGTGTAATTTGAGTTTAATATTACACAGATAATAAATGTAATTAGGTACGTTGTATATTGTAATAATATAATATGTATATCACACAGAATCATACTATCATACATTATTAAGTTTTAGCCCACTGTAGTACTCAGATATTATAATATGCAATTTCGAATTCGGATAGACCCTTCTGAGTGCGATGGCATGTAATTCTGATTCACCTGGTCCAAACGTGTGGTCGCATTACAATTTGCACAACCACAAGTGCAACAATAATATTGTTGAAATATGTATTGATTTGTGATGGTAAACTCGTTTTTAAATATTGTTCGTCGTAGAAGATATATTTCATTTTAAGTGCAAAATTATTATGTCTGCGGAAAAATATTATGGTATGTTACCTATGCATAAAATATATATTATATTGTATTATGTTCTCGCACTAAAACAAACTAAATAATTATATTATAAGAATATTTATTCACATTGTTGCGGTCGACAATGCGGTGGTGGGATATGGGAAATAATAATATGACTGAGCACATAATATTTTATTCGGTGACGTATCGGTGTTATAATTATTACATATTATTTTATGTCGAAGAGCGTACTACTTATAATATATTTAGTTATATCACAGGGCGTGAATATGATATATTATAGTCTCCACCAGACACACGATATAATATACCGCGGTTGCTTTCTTACTAGCTCAGAACTCGTATTTATTATTATTATTATTACCATTAATATCGTTGTAATTACTCCAGCAACAATTATTATTATTATTATTCTTACGGTGTAATTATATCCGTTACACAACATAATAGAACTCTACCTATACAATCGGTAATGATATAAAACGTGACTTTGGCTGGTCATCGGACGAGAGAGCATTCGATCGACGTGTTAAAACTAGTCCGGTCCGTCTGCGGTGTACCCGTATAATATAATAGATGACCTGACGTGTCTATGCGACCACTTTGTACATAAAACGACTAACGGCCCCCCGACACTGCATGGGAACAACACATTTTGGTATACAGTGTGTCTCTGATCGTGTTTGCAATCGTATCTGCTATCGATTCCAGCCAGTTTACGAGGTGATATTTTTTTTTCAATTAAAAAATTATTTCTTATGTATACCTAGGTACATATTGGATTGAAAATTATTATAGTTTTAAGAGTTATTTTAATAAACAACTATAGCCAATAATAATATTATAATAGATGACCTGACGTGTCTATCCGTTGCGACCACTTTGTACATAAAACGACTAACGGCCAGACAATGCATGGGAACAACACATTTTGGTATATAGTGTGTCTCTGATCGTGTTTGCAATCGTATCTGCTATCGATTTCAGCCAGTTTACGATGTGATATTTTTTTTTTCAATAAAAAAATGTATACCCATGTATAACATTTATAGGTATAGGAATAAACTAATTTTACCCTACCTGCTACTATAGTAAAATATTGTGTTTTGGACATTATGATAACGAACAAATATGTCAACAGGTAATAATATTGTGAAACCTGCCGTGTTTAACTGGTTCTATCTCCAACACTTTTTATATAAATATGATGTAAGGTATAAATTAATATTGAAGGCTTTCCCAGGGCGTACAAACGTTATAATAAGTAATAACTTTATATTTGACAAAAATCTATTGAAATTTGTAAACGTAGTATTATAACGGAAAACGATAATCAAAAATAATTAAATACCACAAAACAAAACATAAAGATTAACAAAATATATTATATATCATTAAACAAAACATAACGCAAAAGGTAATTGATGGCATATCATTGAACGAAAAATAAAGCAAAACGAAATATTTTAAAATCTATTTATTTAAAAGGTCTATTGGTAACATTTATTTCATGTAAAAAATCTTAGAATTGATTTTATTATATTCCGTATCCGGCCCATTTTCTTTCCACATTAGTTATTATTTTTAAATTGAATAGGTTTTAACACTATTTCAAATAACGATAAACCCAACTTTTGTGTAACGTTTTAGTTCTATATAACGATAAAAACTAAACTTGTGTAACGTTTTAATTGTAAATAACATAAAATGGATTTTTTTTTCAAATGTAAGCCCTGGGCTTACCACGTACCTGCAGCACACGGTTACGATAGGTTAAAAATGCTCTTTACTAAATAGTTATGTCGATATCATCAATAATAATATAATCGCGGTCCACCTAAAGTAATATACCGTACAAAACACTTTCATATTGAAGTTATACGTCATAAAATAACGAATCTATATGTATATAATTAAAATATGCATAAACGTATGTGAATTTACTCTGTACCTATTCCATTTAAATCCCGGCGCTATCAGAATAATTATTTAGTTTTAAGAGACTACCCGCTTGCGTTTGTTCTTACAAACGAAAATTTGCCAGTCGCACGTGTGTAAGACGGAGATAACAAATGCACGGCGACCTCTTATATGACCACTGAAAAACCGTATTTCCGAGGGGACGAATATTGCGCTATATCGCACTGACCCAAATGGCCTTGCGGTAGACGACCAACCGTGTTTTGCTCGGTGAAAAATAAATAATAAAATCATTGCGAGGTACGCTGCTCGGGCACTCTGCTGTGCAGCACTCTGGCAGGTGGGACAGATGGAATATTATGTGTTTCCGAGAAACCATTGATATTCGCGACGAGCGAAATGTAAAAACGACCATGGCATATTTTAACGTCCAAACACTTGTGCTGCGGTGTTCGAGAAAATAGGAAGTCGCACAGTGCACGGCAACCGCGCGGAACGACTTGCGCATAAACAGGTAACTGGTAAGCGCTGCCGCCCCCGCCCGCCTCGAGGTTTATGCGTGCGCTGCGATCACGTACACATTAACCGTGGTCGTTGTATACCGAAATACTATTATAATATTATACATAAATCTGCAGCCTCGCGTGGTCGAGTGCAGCATACGGTGTATTTAACGGTAGTTATGCTAATCTGATACGATCGATTTTAAAGTGATAAACCATTCGGCGTAAAGTCCGACCGCAAACTATACCGAACTAATTAAATACAGATTAACCGCGATGGCTATTATACCTGAAACGGGCATAAGTAGGTGTTTGGGTGCGTGTGCGTGCGAGCGAAGGTGGGGGGGGGGGTGAGGGAAGAGAGTTGGTGGGGGTGGTGTATAGTGTATACCCCTCGGCTGATATAAAATTCGTCTAAACGTTTCTAGATTTGCAAGTTGGTGTTTTTTTTTTTTATTTCGTTCCGTTCAAAATGTATTTTACTGTTCCGGTCAAAGCCCTCTCCGGAGGGCCACCCGTTTGTTTGTGGGTGATTTTTTTTTCGCCGAGCATGGATAAAAATATCAATAGGTATACGAAGATAACGAACCGACGCATATCGGACGTGGAGGACGAGATGGTCTCTTCGAGAGACAACGACTCTTCTTTGATAAACACCACCACGTGCGGTGGACTTATTATTATTACTGTCACTACAACAACTATGGTGTGCGCTCATTGTATCGGAACAATGAAATAAAATATAACTCACGATATTTTATTGTCAGAACGGATGCATATTATAATATGGGAAGGAATAACACACACGCCGTTCACGCGGCAGATTCGAAAATATTATATACAAAACGCGGCAAATTGCTGCGCATTGTAAAAACGATAGATAATAATACAAACAAAAAAAAACCATACAAACACAGCGTCATTATAATATATATATGATGCCCGTTATCCGGCAACAAAAGATTTATCAATCAACGCGTATTTATATATTATATTATTTTTGTTTGTCGCTGAGGCTCGCGCGGAATAACACCCGTGCAAGAGTAAATAATAATAATATAATATTATAATATAGATGGACGGAACAAACTTACCTTCAAAACGTCCATCACCAAACTCCCTAGTCTGGGGCGAATGATGAAAGAAATCCGAACAGTCATCGTCGTCGTGGCACTGTATATAGTTCGAGAAAGACGGTATTTGTATTATTATTATTATGATTATTATCATTTATTTATTATGCTATTACAAATTCAGCCGAGAATTTCAGAGGATCGTTATCGTAACACGCGGCGTCGACGATAGTATTATTATAATATACCTATATAATATTTTTATACTTGCAAAATATAATAATATAGTACGACGCAGACGAAAATATAACGAAATTATAATATTGTGATATTTTATAAAGAGCTAAACATAATAAAAATTTGTAGGTACATTCAGGTGGTGAACATTGAGAAAATATTATAAAATAAGACAGCTTACTACATTACACTGCTTATGTGAAAAGAGAGTCGAGAGTTTAATACAATTATTGTGTTCATTAGGAATTTTGCAATAATTAGTCTTGTGATTCTAACTATACATTATAATACTGTTGTACTTAATTCATTCGTTGACTCGTCGATTTAACTTGATATAATATATTATAATGTCTACTTATCCTACTTACTGACATAATATGTTTTACAAATAATTCGAGTGAAACTTCCATATTATCATTATGACAAAGTCTCTTATTAGGTATATAAATTCGTTAAAAGGAATCACATAAATTTGAATCTAATTATTCGATTGTAAAGTTTTCAAAAATATTTCGTCAAACAGAAACCGTCGTTAAAGGGAAGTTACTATAAATTATATTGTGAGCGGTATCTACAATTAAAGGTAAATAAAATATGATATTGTTATACAAGTGTTATGGTTAGTTATAATTTTCTTAACTATATTTCAGAAAAAAATGTTGATTAGTTTTAATTATAATAATACACCTATAATACAAATGCATTTAAATGTATATGACACCCTGCAATAATAAATTAACCGAATGAAATCAAAAAATAACTAAATTTTCCAGCTTAACTACAGTATACAAACCACTAAGCCTATTCATTGTTTCAATATAAAATCAAAATAGGTAGTTGTATTTTAAGTACCTTTTAAAATAATAATGTTGTAAATAATATTACGTTTTATGTATTGTAAAATAGTATTTAAATGTTTTGTCAGTAAAGTGATTCAAACATATTATTGTTGATCTTTTGGGTGAAAAAAAAACAAACAGCGCTTTAGCCATTTAAAAGGTAAAGGTGGATATTGTATGCACTTTTGGAAAATGCGAATAAAAAACAATAAAGTGACTCTGCGCGTGAACAAATAAATGTCATATAATACTATGTTAATAAAATTAGTTGTTTATTTAGTCGTTGAAATAATAACGACTATTGTTTGTACGTCAACGGGTTTAGTGGTTTATTTTTCCATTTTATTTTCGGAATTACATTTTGTACATCTCGTGGTATATGCGTGTGAGCACAGATGTATCGCATAAAGTTTAATAATATATATATATATATTGTTGCAACGATCTCGGTCTAATTTCTTTTTCCCGACGCGTACGCAGTGTTTGGTTCGGATACCAGAAATCGCCACGGTAGAAGTGCGGTATACAATATTTATAAAAGACGAAATAATAAAAATAATGATAATACTAATATAATATTATTCGACTGGACTTATATAATATGCGTTGATCAAAATTGGGGGAGGGCCGAGGGGCTCAAGGTCGTAATAAATTATTATTTCGTTTTAAAATTCAATTTAATGATTTTTTTTATAATAAGTTAAGCAAAAGCACGGACTAAGAACGAAGACTAATATCTTAGTCCGTGGTCAAAAGTCTATTTATCATTAATTAGGTATGTATCTAATTCATTAGAAATGAATATACTTTTATGTACCTAACCATTGATTTTTATGTTAATAAATAAAAATAATATTTATTGTAATGGTTGGTAAATGTTACTATTATAGTATTGGTATATTATATTCCAACTACTTATTGATTGTTGTTGATTGATGTTCGAGGCTTGTGGGGGAGGGCAAAGCCTCCCACGGGCTAGGTACAGTTTAATCATTGTAAGGAACGATAATTTTTTTCATGTCTGGGAGACTCATATCTTTTATTTTTCAAATTCGACCACTGAATTAATATTGAAATGTGTCGTGGTTGTCCTATATAGTGTTATACTTTTATCTATACGGGGGTGTAAGTGTGTGTGTGTGTGTGTGGTGCTGGGGGGTGTAGTGCCTATTCAAATAAAACGACGATGACGACGACAATAATGCGATAGACTAAAAAAAAAAAAGCAAACAACTGTTCTACTTTACTAGGTTATTATTATTATTGTTATTATTATTCGACGTTGTGCACCTTTACATTATTACGGGTGTGTACTATAGGGTTAGATAGCGATATTTTAAATTCGATTACCATGACGGTGTTGGCCGTTCGGTCCGGATGTGGACACCGAATCTTCGGGTTTTTCGGTATAATCGCCATAAACATTGTTGTTATACGTTATAAGGCCTCTGCACGAATATTTTACCGAAATATTTGCCACAGAGGTTTCGACGTTTGCGATTTTGTCGTCCGAAATACGAACTCGGGTGAATCGGGTGCGGATTATATGTACGGTCCCTATCGATTGGCGAACAAATCAGATAAAAATATAATATATTAAATTATATTTATGCGAAACACTCGGCAATCGTCACGAGCCCCACTGGGTAATATATTGTGTATGGTTTAACGATTATGACAAACGATCATCGGTGGTCCGACGATAAATCACAATATTGTTTAAAAACGCGACACCGAAAATACAGCCTGACCGAGTTGTGCAAGTATTTGAAATAATATACATTAATAGCTGCCAAAAATGTCGGTACTCAGGCATTGTCGAAAATGACTGGAAAATGAGAGTGACCATCTCAAGTATAGGCATTTACAATAAAATTTCCTATGCATCCATTGCTCTAATATTACGGCAAGAAATAACAACTTATTAGTTGATCATTAGTTCATTATTTAGTTAAGCTGTTGATCCGTGAGAATTAATATTGTGATAACTTTGCTCAGATCTTGCACTTTGCAGTAGGTACCAAATATATCCAGATATCCGTGGCTTACGTTTTGCACTAAACACTGCCTATAAAACCTTGCTGAAAGCTTAGAATTTCATTCGAATTTCAAATTTGTCCGCAATGACCAAGATAGGTCAGGGAGACGGGCGTTAACTTTATACATTTTTTTTTAGAGTTCTCGCTCAACGTTCGTGACTATTTAAAATTTTTTTTTTTTTTTTTTTTTAAAGTCGCGAACTGTTTTACCAGGATATTACATCACTTTCGCAAATGACAATTATGATTCTATAATGTGCACTTAATATTATGTATTTGTCTATCTGTGTGTGTGTGTGTGTGTGTGTTTGTGCTAGCAAATTTTAAACTGTGTCGCACAACGAACTCGTTGTTGACCGAACGTCCGGACCAATTATTATTATCGCTTCCCATGGCAATAACCATATGCGACGCCTCTGACCACCGCTTCCAACAGCTTTTAACGCGATTGCCTTAGCTATGTTGTCGGAACTTCGTTTTCACTTGGTACTCCTATTTCGCCTGTACACATTATTATACACAGTGCGTAATAATTAACAGCACAGCAGTCGTGACTCGTAATCGTAACGATAGTAATAATATTATGTAGTAATATTACAGTAGGTACCCACGATATAATATAATATTTTAAATTTAAAATTTTTCAATTGAGTTAAGGCTCCAACATCCAAGTTCATTAGCCTGAAGGTTATTTTAGTAGGTTCATAACTGGGGGGAGGTTACTGCAGTGTTTGTGTGGGTCACTGAAACTCCGGTTGGTCACCCATCCAGGAACTAGCGACACCGACTGATGCTTGACCTCAGAACACGTTAGTGACTGAAGCAGTGAGGCAACCATCGTGCCAATCCAGGCAACTATTATATGTTGTTATGTTAGGTCTGACTAAATTTCTGATGGCCACTGGCGCCACTCAAATGTACACAATAATATATTTCCGACCAGACTTGTTCAATAGCCACACGAAATCAAACACTCGACCAATACAAATAGTATCCATCTAAACGAGAATTTAACTGTCCAATTATTGACTCCTTTCTTAAACAAATTTAAAAGTAAAACCCTTTTCAACCCACTTATCTCACTTCTGACAACTGTCGTCGACAAATTAATTTAAAAGAAAATGCCAACTAACCGAAATACCTTCCAACCTTCATCAATTATATTATTATTGAACGAAAACGAATTACTCAAACAAAAATGGACTTCAATATTTACTATACGATAAAAAAAAAAATTAACATCACGACTTTAATATTAAGGAAACCCATTTCACACCAGCAATCAAATGGAAAAAAAAAATCAAATTAAGGTTCTCATAATGAACGATTTCCCCACTCGAGAATTCAAATCTTGATTTATATTCTTTATTTTATTCAAAATATGTACTTCTTATACACTGTTTTCATGGATAGTAAATATTTTTAATAATAATAATAATAAAAAAAAAAAAATTGTACGAGGAGCTTCGGCAGCTGTCGGATATTTTCATAGCTTATAATAATAACACATTTCGTTGTGTCCGAAATTGCACAGCTGTGAAATGAATTCATTTTAGATTCAAAAATCTAAGGGAAGTAAACTCAATGATGAATCAAATTCATAGTTTTGGATGGTGGAGTAGGGTATTTGTCTTGAGATTTTTTTTCCATATCATGCTATTAGCAGGAACCCAAATCATAATTACATGTTATTATAATAGCACCGTACCACGTTTTTGTGTACATTTTAATGAGCTTTGTTTTCATCATTAAAAAGCCTTCAAGGTGATGAAAAAAAGTCGACTCCTTAAAAAGTTCTAGTTAACTTAATGAAATAATGAAAATGAATCAATATTCAAAATGCACTTATTGCAAATTATAATGCATAAAATATATTCAGCAGTGAGATAACAACAAGTGGCTGTGAGCGAATAAATGATATTAAAATGTTTATTACATAGGTACTCCGGTATGCCGATACTATAATTGATATGATATGATACATTTTCATTGTATTTTTGTTGTCTAAGTCTAATTCAACAACAACAACAACAACAACAACAAACAACAACAATTATTATCATTATTAGACGTTAAAATTAGAAATAATATAAGACGACGGACATACGGCGATTTGCATAGGCATTTTAGGTGCACAACAATCGCGTGTCCATCTACAAGGCTTTCTAGATATTCTAATAATTATTATTAACTCTTACGTCACAGATTCGTATTATTGTAAATTAATATAATATTTGCAAAAGCGTAGTAGAATGCATAACTACGATTTAAAATTTAATAAAATGTTTTATACAATTGGGTTAAAGGAAGCTTTATTCAGTTGTTGCTCCGAAGCGACTATCAACGGAAAACTATAATAATAATATTATAGTTCCATCCCGAGTTCCTTCTTATACATTTTGTGTATGAGCATTTATAATGTCGTATGAGCTATTATTAATAATGATTATAACCAGGGCTCGTAACTTCATGCACTAAAAAATGCATAAATAAGCATGCATTCATGCACTAAAAATTGTCAAAATATGCATTAAAATATGCACTTAAAAGTTCACAAATATGCATTTATATGCATTAACATTTTTAAATTATACACTCAAAATATGCATTATGTAAAAAAAAACATGACCAAATTTTAAAATAATAAGAATAAATCCATACATTTTAAAAGTATTTTATTCCTTTTAATTTTTATATATTTAACAGTCAAAATTAATAAAATAAAAAATAAAATTTATACTTGTGAAGTTCAAATAGTTTTTCATCTTTATAAATTTTAATTAGGTAGTCAATTTTGTATTTTAGTCTAATTTGTTTTCACTCCTATTCAGCACCAACAATGAAAATATTTGGAATGAAATATTAGGTTTTTCATTTAGAGATAATTTAGTAATATATATTTTATAAGTGTTTTTTTTATGTTTTCCAACAAGAGGGCGCAAATAGACAATTAGTAGACAAAATATGGCATAAAACCATGGTTTCGTAATTCAAGTAATACGGCTTATTGAAGTGGTTTACAGTAAAAATACCTATTATAAAAATTGTAAAGTAGAACTTTTTTTACAATCGTAAGAAGCCTGATTTTCGATATTTTTATTAATTACCTAAATAATTACTCAATAAAAAATTTAAAAAACCGTTATAATTTACCATGCGATATTGGACGATTGGAACAAGATATCAAAAATCGGAAGAAACTTTTCAAATATTTGTCTAAAAATATTTTTATGAAATAATATATTAATATGCACTAACGACTGTAAAAAATCAACTATATGCCAAATATGACTTTACACCCAAAACATGCAAAAACATGCACTATCAAACTTCATATTATTATTACTATTGTTATGAAACGGATTTGTATCTCAGTTAGCATGTTTTCCTGTGTGGCAAAAAAAACATGCAGATGCATGAACTTACGAGCTCTGATTATAACAGTATGATAAATTCCGATTAAAGTTATTACAGTGAGGATGATTTTTAATTAAGATTCCTTTACGCTTTATATTATAGTTATTCTTTTCCTCTGAAAATTACTCGGATCATCGTTTCTTGTACATCAAAGCGCATAATATTAATTTAGTAACTTTTCGTAAAACCCTGGAATTCTGTTAGTGAAATTAAACGTTTGCAGTATATCATACAATAAACGAATATCGCTGAAATGCACATATATATATTACATTATAATGTAACAACATTTTTAGTCTTACATAGGTTCTATATTATCGTTCATATTATTTATTTTTTTTAATCTAAACGGAGGCCAAGATTCCCTTCTTTGGTTAATCGGTCGGACAAGATACGATAATGGCTGGAAGCGAAAGCGAATTTAATTACTATGTTTGATAATTTTTTTTTTTTTTATCCGGGAATATTGGATTTCAGTCGATTGCCGCCGTTTCTATTATATTATAATAAACATTTATGGGGACGCGTTTTTTTTTTGTTTTTAAGTTTTGCATATTAAATATTCAATAAAACTAAACAATATACAACGATATACGAGAACGGCGAGTCGGCTATTAGTGCCACATCGATAAACGTGAACAACTTAGCCCTTAAAAGGGGCAACTTCAAATATATATATATATATAAAGGATATATGCATTTAACGTTATTGACTACATCCGAGCACAACGCACAAGTATATATTTTTTACTATTATAATATGAAGGTTGAAATGGATTCCGTTCGATTTGTTTTTGATGAATCGCCGCCGACCGGACAATATAAAATTGAATATTCCACAGAAGATTTTGTAAACCGCTAATAATAATTATTAATGACAATAATAATAATAATATCATCTTTTCCTTTTTTATATTATCTTTATTATATTCTCGACAGAAAAAAAAATCATATTATTATTACCTTTTATCTATAGGACTTATATCTCAACCATAAAATGTATTTACTTTTATTATTTATTTACATAAACTAGATAGGTAAAATATAATATAATATTACGCTTAAATGATAATAATAATGTAACAGAAATTGAAATCCGTTACATATTTGTAAACATTCGATTTTCCCTGTACCAATCGTTATTCACTTTAACCGCTTTAGCGATAAGGAATTTAATTCCAATGTGTCGTGTAAACATTAAAAAGTAATATTATACTGGAGTGTTAAAATTTTAGAACCGAAATGTCGTGTATAATAATATTTGACTATAAATGTTCGGCTGGATGCAGTACAACTACACCAATAATAGGCATAAACACACGCGACTATTTACGTCCACACTGTGTCCAACCGATACCCGGGTGACGGTATTACGACCAGTGACAAACCACAGTTGTCCGGGAAGTTTCTTTTACATCTGATTTCAGACGAAAAGTACTATTTAAATAAAAACGAACATCGTTTTTGATGTCAGATATCATTAAAATTGTTGTATCCCTCAAACCATATTATAAGCGTCGCCGTAGATGTTGACCGATTTAATGCTAATTTATTTTAACGCACACCCAAGTTATGTAAGCCGTTTTAATAACAACCACAGTTTTGAAAATACCTTTTGATGGTTGGTCTGTCGAGAAGAATGTCTTCGTCTTGGGTATTTTTAAAGTGTGTTATTTTCGTTTAGAGACAGTGAACACACATACCTCAGTAAACGAAAATATTTTGGTAAATATTATAGTTTATATGCGAGATAGACAAACGGTACCTAAGTATATATCAATATCATATCATACAGAACAAAAATATTTTGATATAGTTAAATTTCATGTTTTATGTGAGGTTCGCAAACGGCAAGCACACATAATATGTGTATAGATTGATACTTTTTTTCTGTTTTCGAAACAATACGTACTATAATATCGTTTTCTGCAAGTTCTGTCAAAGCTATTTTCTTTGTTTGAAATTATTATTTTTTTGTTTTTGATTTCGTGAAATTAACTGTAATAATTGTTTACTATAGGTGACAATAATAATAATAATAATAATAATAAAAAAAATATATTATCATTTATTATCGGTAATCGTCTTCTACAATATTCACAAACGTTCATAAATAAATTAGTTAATACTGCGAGACATAATATTATACAACAGTGAACAGAGTATTACATTATTTTCCAACCATAATTTGAAAATATGTTGTGCATTGCATTTATAATAATAATATGATAAACTCGACGTTTTAATGAGTATAATACTATAATGAAGTATAGGTGTATATAAGAGAAGTTGTTTTAGTAATGAATATAATAACATAGCAATTACGGTGCAGATGATGAATAGCTGTCATTCTTTAGAATTAATCTCGACAAATGTTGTCTTCTTGGAAAACCAACAAGTACTCGGCGCATCGTGTCGGTACCATTATATCAGCTATTTCGTGCAAATAGCGAGATGGGCATTGAATACATTTTAATCGAAAACAAATTTTCTCCGACGATCCCAGATCAAACACTCGGTGGTTTTTCCCGTTGACAAGCTATTAATTGCTGAATCAACATAGGCAAGCGGACGACATTTTATGGAAACCCTCCGAAAAGGGGAAAAAATCGTGACTTGTTATGCACGCAGACTGCAGTATAATAATATAACGTCATTCGACGGTAGAGTACGTACACAAATACCCGTAGTGCCCACCCTCGTCAATTTTAACTCGGCAAAATGAATTAGAAACATATCATATTATATACATATAATATGTTAGGCTGGACGGTAGGTACCTACTCGATTTTCAGAGTACAGCTGATGAGAAAAACGCAAGTCACTCGGAGAGTCGACTGTTGTGGTTGTTTATACTCGTCGGCGATGAACGAAGTCCTTCATTTATTATGACACAGCAGGTACTCCGTATTATATACTCTTTATGCTGACCACTCGTAACCAGAAAAAAGTAACCAGCACCTATTGGCGCGACACCAGTGTAAACACGATAATATGTATGATGAGATATTACAATATTATATCCCTTTGAGTCGTCGTCTACGCGCGTACGTAAAACCACTTCACGTATGCTGGCACTAGAAATGCATAATAATATACCAAGGTACCTGTCTCATCTACACGTGCGGTATTATAGGTTGTAACGATAGCAAATAACAATAATTATTTTACCACCACGAAAATACATTTACATTTGAACAGTACAAGAACATAGGACCTCAGACACGTCTCGGATTTGTTGGTGGCGAGCAGGGTGCGAGGAGCCTAAAAATATTTAAATAATATATTAACTATCGTCACCATTTTTGCCCCCGTTCAATCCACCCACGCCCAGGGTTTGTTTCCATTAAGAGTTAGCGTTAATTATAGCACAAATATTTGCCACGTTATTTGATATTACTTTTTACTAATTCACTAATGCTCAGAACTCTGAATTGCGTGAATAAAAACACGAAAACCATATAAACTACGCGATCAGAAATATCGCAGTGGATTTTATCGCAACGGAGTTTTAAAAAACGCAAAGGAAAACCGATCGGAATTAGTTCGATACAAAGTTTTCGAGAATAAGACAAATTCGATACGTATCACACTGGTGTGTCGCACATGTAAGTTTCTTCTACGGTAGATTTCTAACCGATACGTAGCGATACACTCACATTTCCCCCTCGAAAATCTTTATTGGTACCCCATATAGACCTTCACGGTCCGCGTGTAAGATATTATCCGAAAACATTATCGGACAGAGTTATAGAAAAAACAACTAAGAAACTAGGAACAATAATTTACAAGGGGGAAAAACGAAAGTTTCCTAAATAAAATGTGTGTGTGTTTTTTTTTTGTTTTGTGTTTTGTTCTTGGTCTTTGCACGTATGCTATTCTACACAAAAACATTGCGCTCAACGGCTAAAAATGTTTTGAATCAATATCCGTATACATTAACGAAATGGCCATGGCATACACATTGTTCTATTATAATATTCATCGACTCAACAATAATTATTCAATTAATTCATTCCGATTTGCGTTCAGTAATTACGTTTGGTAATTATACACGACAACGCGAGTATACCATAAAATTACAAATTTACATTTTCTGTGCATGCTAATTTCATATTTACGATCGAAAATATGATTTCAATGACCAAAATCAAAATGCAGTGTTCCAAAGGTATAACAGCATCGTTGTGTTTTATAATTTTAAACTAGACTATAGATATATAACACGAGTTTAGGTGTACGCCATAATATGTACAAATAGGTAATTAGAACAGTACTACACTATACGCAAATGAATACAACTTTACATTATAGATATTGTATTCGGACGAGCAAATGCGTCGAAAATTGCTGTCAAAGGAGAATATAATTGAAGGGAATTTTTTTCAATATTTTTTATATCTGTTCATGACTTGTTATGAGTATTTATGACCGATTGTTTGTTTAGTAATAAATATTGACGTTGGAAAGATTTTTAGTTTTATCCTCACACTATTTATTTCATTAAATATACCTAACAATAATATTTGTTCTTAAAATGTATTTAGAATTAATTTAAAAAAACTCGGTAACATGTTATTTGAATAGAAGTGTAAAATATATAAATTAATATTATGTATATATGTTCATAATATATTTAAGTGTTTTTCCTTATTATTGTATTTAAATACTTTTTTCTTAGGAAATTCGTCGTTTAATAAATATTTATTTAAACAACACACAGTTTTATAATACAAATAATAATCAATAAAAGTTTAGATTTCTAGTTACCTAAGAACGTTGCCAGTAATTTTTGTTGATCCATAGTCATATAGCTTAATATTTATGTGACCTATATCGCGGGCCATATACTAGTATAATTGAGATTAATTTTTGTTCATAAACTAATGTGGTATAAATGTTTTTATACGAGTAGGTATTTTTTGTCTTCATTAGGATAGTTAGAATTCATACTTTATTATGATATATTGATATATTTAGTACATACATAGAATAAAGAAAATATAAAATGTTTTATCACGTCATAATAATATAATCTTATAATATGCACGCCCTACGGTCAACTTGTCATTCATAAAATAAAATACAATGAACAAGTATATTCTGTTAAGACGAGTAAATATCTATATTATAATATTTTGGAATACCCGCAGTTGAGAGGCGTGTTCAGGAATTTTGAATGGGAGGAGGGGGGATTTGAACTTTGTTAAAAGTTAAATCTTGAAATGTTCGTTCTTAAAATTTAAATAAATGAGGTAACGTTGATATAATAATATCATTATTGTCGTGCTCGTGCAAACCGTGGTCATTGCACGTGTTTTAATTTTTTCAGTGTGTACTTCGACCACTGAACTTGCGACAAATAAGCAATACAAACAAGCAAGCACACGAGGTGGCGTTTTTTCGTTGAAAATCAAGTTAAGAATCGTTTTTAAATGGATTCAACATGAACGCATATCATTACTGAATAAGAATCGAGTACAACGCAGGAATGTAATTATTATTCCTTAGATACGAACATAATCAAAAACGTGTATTATTACATCACGTTTTGTGTACTATTAAACATATCATCAAGGATACCGTTTTGAACACTAACCGTAGTATAAAACCGTTTAAACAGAAGAACACGGTACATCGTATAATTATAATCATTATTCGTTACACCCACATTTAAAATTAATTCAAAATGTATATAATATACTCATATTATTATAATATAGGTTCTATAATATATATATATATATATATAACAATGACACACGACCCGTGTAAACTGTGTGAACATATTATAATGTATCATAATATATAACATATACCTATATACCAGTATTCGTGTTAGTTGCATCGCGTCGTTTAATTTAAATATATAATTTTAGGGTCAAAATCGTTAAAATCAAAAAAGTCATTTGACTGTGACTTTCTGGTTTCCGGTTTTAACCACCGCAGTTTATAAAATATATATTACACTATTATATATAATATACCTACCTATAGACTTGTGCTCGACTGCCTACTCGCGTTCCAACGAATTGTATGTTACTTTTTTTTTTTTTATTAGTATTATTATAATAATATTATCGTGATTATTGTTTTTCGTTTTTACTTCGCAGTACCCTATATACCTGCAGAGGCATTTAGATTTAACGACGAAGCGGAGACCATTTTAATATCATGCATTGTATTATACCGAACGACGTTTCAAAACGACAATTCGTCCACGCGTATGTGTATACAGCGTGAGAATAATGATATGGTTTATCAACGGCACTATTTTCCTAATGGATTAAAAACAATTAAATTTGCCTAGGAGTGTCGTCATCAAAAATATTGTGTCTCGACTGCTGTAGGGCCGGCGAACGGTCGAGAAACTTTTTAAGCGTTTTTCTCTCCTCCCATTATGGTACTGTTATTATTTTTGTTTTTTAACTCTCGACACCGTCGCCATCTATCGAATATTTTATTAGAGCGGTCGATCCTCGGGGTTTGCAGTATAGCACCGAGTCATTTGTGTAACGTGAAATCGGAAAACTTTACTATTTACAGAGATTTTCGCGATGATGGTGATGATAATAATTATAACATTACTACCCAAACTGCTCGTCACCTGTGTAATAATCGTTCAACGGCACTGCGATGCATTCTTCGCAGTGCGCTATATAACACGCCGTAACTTTCACGCAGAAACAATTTCCCGGAAATAACTTCGTTGTGTTTGCAAGGCAGAATTTTATTTTACGATTATTATTAAAGAAACATCGAGAGCTCTGAGGTCGATTGACTTTCGATCGGAACGATAATAATACATCAGTCGATATTTTGTTAACACAACAATAAAATATCGTATATTACACACACACACACACACACACACACAAGCTTTAATCGAGCAAACACAAACGAACGTGACCGGTACAGTAATTCTCGGCTTGGTCTCGGGCTCGCTGCAGGTTGGACGAACGGCTGTGTATAGCTGGATTAGAGTGTCGCGAGATAAAAGAGACGAGAAAAAATTCTAACAAACCCTTGATTGACGTCCCCCGATAATATTAAACTATACAGGGCGTTTGCGTGACCATGTTTTTTTCACCATTACGATAATAATTTGATAATAATAATAATTGACCTATCCCTCTGTCCCACACTATATTATAGAACCAATAGACTTATATTTTTGTTTTATCTTTTATTGCAATTAATGTTGTAAGTCAATGTTACTATTAAAGTAAACGCATATTATACACTTTAATCAATGTAGGTAACTATACAACTGGTTATTGCAGTAAACTTATACCATGAGGTGTTTATGCAAGCTAGAATGGTATTATGTATAATCAATAAAATAATGAAACAATATGTATTTCTTCACTATTTTATAATAATATTATACGCCTACCTAATATAAATAAATCGTTATAGTCACAGAATTAAGACTTTTCGTATTCGAACGACCTCTACACTATAACTGTCAAGGAAATCCTGGAGATCACGCACAATATAAATGCTGGCATCAATAAGTTCACAGAATCAGGTTTAGTATGCGTCCCAACTCCCAATTTGTAGGACTTGTGTCCGTGCAGTCGATGTGTCGCTCGCACATTAATTCCATTCCCAGTTACATCTTATAGGTACTACTATCACTATTTTTAGATGGGATAGTTTTATTCTATTTTCAAGTTTAAACTTAATTTTATTTTGACGCGTACGACTTGAATAAAACACTTTACATTGAACTATTCAAAACTGAATTGTTGATTCAATTGGTCTAACTTCCACGTCCAGTCGTACATCGTGCTATCACGTCGTAAAACAACGCTGGGAGCATCACAATATCCATCATCACGCTTGTGAATAATAATACATGAACGTGGTGTAGAGTTTTTCTACAACAAATGTCACCACCATTAGAATAAGCATAATATAAGTATCTTCTGTAAGGTGGCCCTGTAATACGAATTTCTAATATTCGTTTTAGAAACGTGTTGAATGCGATTTAAAACGTATACGATTGTATACGGTGTGCTTATCGGCGCTAAAATATTTTCATGATATCCATATTTCGTTAGAGTAAATATTTTATTTTATTTTTCAGCGATATTGACAAGACGACCAATTTTATAATCGTACAGAATTTACAAAATAAAATACCTAACTAGAACACAATGCTAAACGGCCCATGCAAAGCTTGCATAAAATGTACAAGATGTTACTAAATGGCTCTTTATCTGATTTAAAAATTATTCAAACTTTGATATCGAAATATTATAATAACCGAATATAAAATTCACTAATTTTGATGTATTCATTTACAATTGGGTAAATTATCCATTAAAATTGTTTTATGACGATTTGAGATAACCTAACTATAGTATATACCGTACATTATACTTGACCATTTACCATTTTGTGATAAAATTGTAGGTACATATTTTATATTTTATAGGGGTGCTAATTTACATCAAACCGTAATTTGAATAAAATAAATAAAATAATTTTTAGTAGGAACGCGTCAGTGCGTGATTCATTCGAAATATTCAAGAGTTCAGGTCAAGAACTCGTTCAAAAGATTGATCACATTTTAATTATTAGTACACTTGTTTCTAATCTTTTAAATATTGTAAACGTGTTCTATGCATTACAGAAAAAACCTCACGTACAAGTGAAAAAAATATAATTTTTATTTAATAATATTAAACAATGCAATAAAACACTAAACAGCACTACTTGAAGCATGATCCGTTAGCGCGTTCTTCGACGATAATAATAGTCACAGTCGATGTTGAAGTAGAAACTTTTGATAGATAAGGAATCGTAAGTTAAAAGCATTAATTGATTATAAAGGAAATTACTTTAGGTTTCTTGTACGATAGTTCAAATCGAATATTTTCAATTAATTAAAACATACAAATATATTTCTGTGGGTATCCCACACAGTATTTGGGAAATTATAATATTTTGTAAATATTTTAAAATGCTTGAATAATAAATATTTGACTAATAATATTTTCTTCGCATGATAACAAAATATTGAACCTATGTAGCGGGTCACTTATGTGTGACACAGTTACATAATATACCTACTGTAAAGTATAAGTAAGTATAAACATAAATTGTAATAATAAGAAAAAAAGGCTTGTATGTACATAAAATAGTTATCCGGTTACACTTATACACATACAATTGTTAGCATACATAAGAGACACGACGTGTTAAGTTAGTTAGTTCCGGGACAAGTACATCATCCCGCCACAATGAAACTCCGGATGACCCTACTGTTCGTAAGTATTTCGTTTTACTTAATTTAGTCTGTAACTAAGATTGTTCTAATTCATTGTGTATAATAATAAAACATATCAACTAGAACTTAATATTTGGTCTATCTTTCCTACGAGTTACGGTTAAAATATAATAAATTTATAGGGCTATGAAAACCCTCACTGAGTTTTCTAAATATAACAGGTTCCCCAACCCCATTTCACCTACTTTGAATACATTTTGTGTGCCCTTTAGCAACTCCGAATGCTTAGCATCTATACGTGTTATCAATTCGAAACTCTGAAGTTGGTTTGTTTTTTTGGGATATCGACCTCTATAGTATATACGTACTCACTCTTGTAACATTGGAGCGGCCCATTGACATTAGACCATTTCCAGTCGCACCATTTAAACAAATGTAAGCAAATCTGTGCCTCCTACAAAAATGTCCGTTTTTCCTTTCCGTCCGTAAAGCGTTTCCGAGACAATATTATACACTTTTGACTTATATACTTGTCTCCTATCTTTTGTGTGCAACTCGTCACATATAAAGGAATACAAATGCATGTATATATTATATATATATATATAATATTAAATACATTCCATATTGGTCCCACGATGAATCAATAAATATACACTTAGTGTTGCAGGGAAGAGGAAACGCACAGATTCCATTCAAGATTAATTTCGGGCCATTGTTCGCGAACCGTGCACAATTTCAAAACCTTCCAACCATTGACGAACTTAAAGTTTTTAGGTTCAATCTCACTTTGCGCCTTTTGATTTGAAAAAAAATTCAAGACCCACGAGATTGGATGATATCAACTTAGACTGTACGCTGTAAGTACGCCTGCCAGTTTCAAAGGGTTCTTATAATGCTCATATATATATATATATATATATATATTAGTTAAGCTGGTCGTTTGACGCAGGAAATCCATTCTAGTAATATAATTAAATTTCGAAAAATATACCGTGAACGGATGTACTGATGATGGTATAGCGGGTTAAGTATAAAGTTTTTCTCAGAACATCGCCAAATTTTGGTACATAGTAAAGAATCGTTTCATGTAACGATTATTTTTAATACAAAAACATAAGCTAGCGATATTAAACTGTGATAAAAACCAAACGATATTGCTACGACTACAAGGTTGGTAGGTACTCAGGTTTGTTTATAGCGAGAACTGAAGTAACCATAAAGTTAATACATCATTTTATAATAAACATATTTTAATTCGATAAACTACTAATAAGGTAGGGTTTGCACAATATGGGCAAATCGGGATGATAATTATTTCAATGCAATAATAGATTATAATTGTTAAGTAGAATCCAATCAGAATATTGTAATGAAGTGCTCAGATATGTTTGTGACTTGCAAGTTTTTTCTATTGGACATGTTATAATATTATGTTAATTCAAACAAAAATACTTTTCACAATGGTGTGAGTACAATTTTAATTCCATATTCTTAGGCTTAAGAATGAAAGTATTATATTATTATTGCATATTTAATCCAGTTTTGAAGTTGAATTAACAAATGCATGGTTACCAAATTGCATAATAATTATTATATGAATAATTATTATTCAATCAAAAATCAATGAAAGAAATACAATTTAACTGGAATGATGTTATTATAGGTATTTTTAAAATATTTTTTATATTATATACACAATTACATTTTTTATGTCTAATAAAAGTTAACTAAAATAATGATTATTTTCAAAACACTTTTGGGAGACTTTGACGTAATAATTGAAGTAGTTTAAAAGGATAAAAATAAGCCATAGGTATTTATATTAGTTATTCAATTCTTACCACAACTGAGCATCTATTCCAGGAACATTTCGAAACTAATAATTAAGTTGTTATTATATTAATTTTGTTTTTCAAACATAAATAATATTATACCTGTTCAGCATATTATGTTTTAATGGCTGCATAACACAATTATTAAGAACTCTATAAGCATATAATTATATTACGTTATAGTTCATCAATATCTGTACTCTGATTAAAATGATAATGATTTTCATTCGTAAGCGCACGGGAGAATAATTTCACTATTTTCCGTTTGTGGTCGACGGTGCAAAATAACAAAAATATTTTTTTTATTATAATATTATTCGAACGTATAACGTGGTGTATGAACAAAACGATATCTCCATCATGCGTCAGTTATAACTCTGTTGTCGGTACAATATATGCACCTATATACCTACGTCTGTTGTATAGCAAACAACATCAAATTTATTGCCACACGCGCATACGATAATGCGTGAGGAAAAGCAGGGGGGAAAATCCCGCTTTGAATTCCGCGGTGTGCAAGATTCGACGATTTATTTTTGTAAACTACCCTCGTACAGCGGGCACCGTCGTACCCGTGGTAGTGCTCGTTCCTTTATTCTCATGTTGTCTATTATTGTGCTTGTAAAACGCCGCATAATATAAATTTAACGCCGTGCTCGGGTAAATTTAGATAATTAATATAAATATATTATATAGCTGTTGTGCAACAAACACGGGGAGACTTTGATCTGTTTTAATTTAACAATTTATATTAAATATTTAAAAAAAAGTCTTATTTTTTGTATAATTCACAATTACAGTAGATAGGTATTATTATTTATTTATTTATTTTTTTTGTTGTTTTCTACATTACCACATCAAATATTAACATATTTTGGTGACTACCTATATATACTAATCCAAACCAGTGAATTTTCGTACAGGTAAAGAGGGATTTTAGAATTTTTAAATTAAAATATAATGATGGGTACTACACGAGGTATTATACGTTTAACTCTCTGAAGTATACTGAGATGTTAAAATTCAGTTATGACGATAATAACGAGTACCTAGAATTCTACCACCGAAACCAGGCACTTGCAGGAGGGGTATACGGTGTCGTCAGTATTATAATGTGACCTCAATAGAATTTTAGATCTCGGTGGTTTCATACATAAATAATTGTTAAGCTAATTTTGTTTATCTAACCATGGTTAGTAAAATATGTTGTAGGCACGACACTCTTAGAATTTTGAATTAAACACGTTTATACACTACAGTGGGCCAACGGTTTGAATGAG
This sequence comes from Macrosiphum euphorbiae, assembly GCA_949089665.1. Classification (NCBI taxonomy): domain Eukaryota; kingdom Metazoa; phylum Arthropoda; class Insecta; order Hemiptera; family Aphididae; genus Macrosiphum; species Macrosiphum euphorbiae. The sequence continues at coordinate 94,600,990 of CARXXK010000002.1, forward strand.
ATAATGGTCCATCGGGACAAACCAACCCTTTTCCAAATGTATACGAATAAGTCCAAGAGATGACCTTTCGTTGGACGTATATAGATATGTACGTATATAACGTGTGTGTGTGTGTGTCTTTGTGTTTCAGTATTTTATTATTCCTTTTTTTTCTCTTCGTCAGTTATATTTTTTTGAGAACATGCGACGACAAAAATATAGCTGAGCTTTGCTGGAGAACTTTAAGCATATATTGTTCTCTATGAAGGCCCGCTGGGACTTTGGATTTACAACGAACGAGTTCAACCAAGTTTGACCGATGGACCGGAAACTGCGTGTTCGTATATATTCTATACAGCGTGGTTTAGATGGGTTTCCAGTATAATATGCAAAAGCAGTTGCTATTTGTATTTTATACAACTCGTGATATTTGGAATTTTTAAAACTAAATTTTTATTGCTGGACGACAATTTGTTGCTGAGCACATAACTTTTTTATTTAAACTATTCATTTAATTGTCCCCGGAACTACTTTAACATTATTGCATTATACTCTCATAATGTGTATAAAATTAGAATGACATTACCTATATAATTTATAAAATAAACACACAAAACTCATTTACATTGTAAATATTCAAATGCATGATTTTAATTTAAACTGATCAAACCGGGTCATTGGTACAAAAGTTATGGATAAACAAATTTTAATATTTTTAGCAGAATTTTTAAAAAGTTATTTAAAATACCTAGTTATATTTCATCAAACGATTATTAATGATCATATTACAAAAGTTTTGGATAAAAAAATGTTAATGTTTTACCAGGATTTTTACAAAATTATTTAAAATATAGTATTTATTTTTATATGATTTCAAACGATTCGTCAAATATAAATATTTTGTATTTTTGGTATAAATTGCTGGTACAAATTCAATACATATTATTAAAACTATTGAGAAATTCCAAGAACATTAATGTTTTTTAAAATATAATACAGGTAAATAATGTTCACAAAATATTCAAAGAACTATAATTAAAATGATGTATTTAATTTTAGTTTTGGTTATCATTTATCATAATTTTTGTATTGGTTGGGGTAACTTACACCTATTTACAATACTAAATAAGTAATACTATTTTACATAATTATTTAATACAATACAATACGTTATATTATGCACCCATTTCAAATAACTATTCTATTCACAAACACTTTTAAACTGATTTCATTGAAGGTATCTATATAATGATTCATTATCATCAATTATTCATTCGATATAAAACACAGCTGTAATTTAGTAATTTATCACGGGCATAAAATAAAACGGTTAAGTGCTTTACACTGTTATGAATCAAATATTAGGATATTAGAGATATCGACTACTTGTAGTTCGTCATGTTATAATATTAATGCAATAACTGAGATGTTTTAGTCAAAATGATAATAACTAATAGGTAACTAATACCTAATTGTTGGAGTTGGATTAAGTTTCTTTGCATAACTTACATTGTTTATTATAGCTCTTGTGTTATACCATCCTATAATGGTCTGAGGTATAATAAATCCATATTCCGTACAACTTAGATTAGGTGATTTGATATATTATAGAGTATTTAGCATAACAATTATTTTAAAGAAAATAGAATAAAAATATAATTAAAGATTATAGAAAACTTAATTGTTTTCATAAAGTATCAACTAATATTAATTTATATATATATTTTTTAAATATGGTTATAAGGTATTTATATATTATACAAGTATATTATTTTCTTTTTGGTATTAAAAAAAAAAAAGTTTACAATCGCTACTTTATATTGTTCATTTAATTTGATAACAGTTATTTTGCGGGGTTGTAAATTTAAAAATAAAATGTAACAAACAAAAATAGCATGTAAATATTTTATATTTTAAACTGCGCATATTATATCGCATGACAAATGACGATGCGATGTTAAATTATCCTCAAGGGACAAATGTATGACGTTTTATGTTTTACATTTCATACAATTTGAAAATCAGTAAAATTAGCTATATGGAGAATTATTGATAAGAGAAAGCTGTATTCAATGGCACCTAAGTTGTAATGGATGAATTCAGATAAATTACAGTCGCACTAATTACTATCAATATATAATATTGGGACATAAATAAATATTGATTGTGTGTCATTTGACTGGTGGCGTTTTTTTATTTTCCAACTAAATCAATTAAAAATAAAAACTTTTTCAGTATCAGCATTCATAACAAACTAATACTTTATTTAACACTTATTTATTCCAGATTTTTACATTAGGTTAATGTACTTACTTTGTTTCAAAATATTTGACTAAACCAAACCAACCTATTATGAAGAAAAAAAGCCATAACTTTAAAATAATATTAATTTTTATATTGTTAAAGAATTTCAAAAATGTTATTGTTACAACGGCAAGATTATTTACTAAGTTTTTGGTAAATAAAGTGATTTTTAGAAAAATAAAAATACTGAATATAAAAAGAATAATTTTTTTTTAAGTTTACTCACTCTTGTTTATATCTACAATTTAATTATATACATTTAATCAGTAGAATATTAATTATTATTATTACCTACTGTCATAATTTATAATATTAGTGTATTATAAGAAATATTTATTTTAGTACTAGGTAATTAAAATGTTGGTACTTGATAGTAAAAGTAAACTGTTTTATAAACATTGTTTTTTTACAATTAAATTACAATATTCAAATATAAATTGTAAATTTCTACGATGTAATAATTATGATTGTCAATAATAGTTTCTACTTTTAGGTTCTGAGTGGAACGATGAATGTATTGATTTTACAACATTGGATATTCACTCGATTTCTCGTTTAATGATTTCCTTATTTTGTTGTAATTCAAAAACGAATAACTGTAGATACATGAAAATTTCACCGAATGTTCATATTAGCATTTCCTTTACACCATACAATTTAAAATTGAATAATTATTTTGCAGTTAAAAATTTATAAAATGTTCAACTTTTACATCTGAGGATTGAAAATTTAAACCAAGATTCCAGGTAAGCGGTTAATTCTGTTACCAAAAAAATCTAAAAAATACAGTAGCACAGTTTATTTTTATAGTCATTTTAAGTTCAAATTTGGACGAAATTACATATTAAAATCATAGAATAACTATTTTAGTTATTTACTTGTGATTGTATAATATTATTCGTGGGTACTTGAAACTTATAAAGTACACTATTATATATCTATCATAGTATAAGGGTTTGTTGTTGATGTATAACGCGTTAAGTACCTAGTTGATATTGTGATATGATTAATTTAGAATTTATTATAGGTACCTATTATTGGTAATTTCTTTTAATACCATAGATAAGTATATAATATGTTTTATAAATAGACTGACATACCGACTCCGCTGAGAATCGTTTTTCTCATACAATGATATTATATCATTGAATTCAAATTAAATACCATCCATTATACAGTGACCCACTTGTAACCTACAGTGGAGCAGACCACCTTTTTAATTTTACTCTTGCTATTTTTGTATATGAACACTTGGACATTTTTACATGGACATTTCTACCTAGACTCAGCTGGAACACTACTGCTTACTTTTTTTCGATGTCGCCTCTGTCTCACTGTATCTTTTTGTTGATGTTTAGTTACCATATTACATGATTTAGTATTTAATTTTTTGATTTTTGACCACTGTGGCACCGTTGTTCACTAATTCAAATTGTTGTTTGATATAACTTGGTTCGTTAGATTCAGCTTTAATATCTTTCTCCAATAGAATACATAGATGTATCAACACTTTAGAGTTATTATGAAAGGGGGCAATTAATTTATAAACATACAGTTGAAACCGATTAAATTGATAAGAAGTCATGGCTGACATAATTGAAAGATAACAGAGGACAGAACCATATTTCAATATTGGTCTGACGAATGCACAATATATTTTTAATTACTTTTAAATAGCTATTTATAGCTTTTAAATAGCTATAGAGCTCATTTATTTTATTCTTCAAAGAAAAATATTATATTTTTTACATACTCTTAATGATATATTTCTATACCTGGATCAGCAATTTATTAAATAAAATTTCAAGACAAACAACAATATTTTTATTATTTTAACGACAAATGGTGGACATTTTGCACTTTGTAAAATATCAAATACGTAAGACACGTTTAATCAAAGTGATTTGTTTCTTTCATGAGTAACTGAATAAGTACCTACATTTTATAAATCCATCCATAGTGTGGTTTCTAATACGGAACTTACTAATGCTAATACTGAGCTTTTTGATTGGATGCAGTACAAAAATAAATTCAACACAAAAGGTAATTTTAAAATTACAAGTTTAAATAGGTCGTAACTTTGACGGATAACAAAGAAACGAATGGAGTCTTTTATTATAGTATCTATAGATTTCAGTATTAAATTAAAACATCGAACAAAACAAAAGTTTTAAAATGAAATTATACAACGAAGTGGTAAGTATGGCCACAGTATTATTTTTAAATTATTTTAAATTAAAAAAAACATACCAAATGTCATATTCTAAATATTTTTTTATATTTTAAATTGGTTTCATCTTAAATGTTATTCAAAGCTTTGGAGATTCTTAGTTTTTGGAGTAGCGTTAAAAGAAAATATCTTGTTATACATAGGCTGAAGGTTTGTTTTTAATTCAAATTTCAAGAAAACAGACGAGAATGCAACGTTAGAATAATCAACTGTTTAAATGCCAATGAATGCTTAAGTTCTTATACTTATTATATAATATTATTCTACCAAACTACTTATTTGTTATAATTATAAACGAAAGTAAAATCAGTAGATCACTAGTGGCTAATTATGCTTGTTGTCAATATAAGTAAATAAACAATTAAACCGTATTGACAAGATTGAACCAAACAATTAACTATCAATTATCCTTTATTCTTTTGATTTTGAAGAAAGTGAAAATTTGGTATTTGATGCTAAACTTTGATGGGATTATTTTCTTATGTGTAGTCGTTAATGTAAAAATACTCATTTTCAATTTCATGCACAGAAATAAATAAAATAATGAAAGATAAAAAAATTAATAATAATATTTATTTGATATTAATTAGGTATACATTTTTAGAATTTTATTATTATCCCAATATTATAAAATTATAATATCATAAGGTTCTTTATTAATTATTGTGCTGCACATATTTACTAATTTAAACGTATTCGTGCAATCTGTGTATTTTCATAATAATATGTGTGAATTTATTTTTATTTATGGTAATTTTATGAGTTACATTAATTTAATATTTAAAATCATTAATTCGTAAACAGTAATACTCAAGATAATTAATTACTTACAGGTAGAAATTGATGTTATTGAGAAAACAATTTTAGTTAGGTTAGGTTAGGTTTTTATATGACTTAATCAAAAATGTCTAATTGATTTCATTTAAACTTTTAATAAATAAATGTTTGATAATATTATACAAGAATATTTAGAAGAATACAATTATTATGATAACATTATTATATTCTGCCTTCAAGGATATTGTTTTGATATATTTATAGCCTAAGTGTAGACATAGTAGACATAAGTGAAAACATAATATTATTATTTAACTAGCTACAATATCATGACAAACACAAGTTCTTGCAATAACAATTTTACTTAAGTACGTACACAATATTAAAAGCTTTTTAAAATAATAACAGAATAATACCAAACACCTTCATAACTTAGATAGGTACACATATTTTTATTATTAAATAATGCACATTTGCATGGAAGGCACTAAATTGCATACTCGATGCGCCGTTCTACAAATTGAATTCGTCGAAAATAATTTTTCCAATCTTTACAGTATAATATTTTGAAATTAAATTGTCTGTAAATACTGAAAATTATAATTTTAAAATAAATGTATATACAAATATAATATATTATGATTGAACACAATATCGACTTTGGGATGAAAAAATTCTAATTACCAATTCAAATGTTTCAATCACGAATCAAAATGTTATACTTCACCGTGTACATTATACATATTATACCTATGTCATTATACAAACAACATTTTATAAAAAATCTATACATATGAAATCCAAATACCACTTAGTCACTGATCGCTGTAACTCAAAAACTGCGCAACGTATGAACTTGAAATTTGGAATAGTGGTTCTTCTCATTTTTCACCGTGCAACAAGAAAGGGTTTGCAAAATTCGCATTTTAAATAGGTGCTCAAACAGGGACATTGCGGTTCACGATGGAAATTTTCAAATTGTATTTTTATTTATTAATAGTTGCCATTGGTTACAGTCTACAGTAGAAATAATTAGTATTTATTTATTATTGGTTGCCATTGGTTATTATATAAAAATAAACTTGGTATAACTTTGATACTTTAGAGTTAGTCATGCACTTACGTACAAATAGCATTGGGTCCGCGATCTATCTGATAATAAACTGCTGCGAATCAGAATTTTTATTCCATGTAACAGAAAAGTTAAGATAAATGTTGAACACCATACACTGAATATTAAATAACGAATTGATCAAAGTTTGAGCCATATAGTGTTGGTACATTTAACGGGCAACGAAATACACAGGATCAGCTAGTAATATCATATAATCCAACTACATGGATAACGATAAATGACAATTTTTTCTATTGATAACGTCATGATTGTAAATATAACATATACACCTATAGTAACGGTAATTCATTTAAATTTCTACACTCATGACATCGAAAACGTTAAATTTTTTTTTGTAATTATTATTCTTACCTAATTTTATACCATTGCAATACAACTATTTTAAGTTTTTTTAGTTTTTTGATTGACATTATACATTTTTTATTTTATTGTATTTAGAAACAGAATAATATGTCTCTGAGAACATCAATACATACAATTCAAATACTGGCGTTTTTGCTGGAGCTAGAAATCTACTAAAACCTAAAAATGCTGTTTCGCAATAACATCTAGGTAATAAAAAATAATATAAATGGATCACCTTATTGGCTTATTATACATTATTTTAGATTCTTTAGTAAATTAAAATGACTGAGTGCTACAATTATTATGCCTGTATTATTTTGTAAGTGCCATTACATTATAGAGTAGAATTCATCTTCCTATCCTGAACTTGATATTGGTTAAATGGTAAACACAATACAATTTTTTTCACCCAATCATCAATTTTATGTGTTGTTGTTGTTGTTGTTGTTGTTCAAAAACTATTAATCTTAAATTCTATAAACTATTTTCCGTTACGTATATTATAATTGTGTATGAATAATTTAAAAATATTTAGAGCAATTTCAAGTTTATTATACCATTCAACCATACCAACTTAACAATATTAAATAATAACATAAATATTTAAATTGAGCATTCGAACAATGTATAATCGATAAAAAAAAAATTAATAACGTTTTTTCATAATATTCATAACTAATATATTATGTAATATCCTTAGATTAGAGACCAACCGTCTCTGTTCCAAATCATTTTTCGTATACAATGATCTATCTTGGAACTCAAATTTGACACGATATTCATTGCATAAACCTACTCAATGACGAGGTTTAATCGTAACCGAGAAATTGTCCAAGTGTTTGTAAATAGTGTAACTATACAATTTTATTATACTATAATTTGGATTTAATTGTAAACTCAGTGAGGCCTAGTAATCTTTATTGATATTAGATGAAATAAAATAAAAATAACAAAATATACATTATAAGCAGTGTTCACAAATCACAACACAATTATTTCTTATCACCTATTAATTGCTACATGAATATAATAGCAGGCATATTACATTTTTGAACTGACCTAAGTGTGAATCTACGACCAACATAAATATTATTATTTTAGTAATTAAATATAACTATTTTTAATAGGTATACCTATAAGATAATAAATTATTGTGGGTACCTAATAACATATTTGTGTAAAATATAATTCTACTCGCATATTAATTGTTGTACACACAAACTACATGACTAAAATACATTTATTTTCATTTTTTTTTCACAGTTCTGTCACCTATATTTCAAGCTAAAGTTTCTACATAAAACATTTCGCATTTTGTCAGTTCTATGTCAAATGAAGAATAAAACCACATTTTTCAAAAACTTTTGTACATGAGTATTAAATATTATACACACATATTTTGAACCTCAGGGTGGACCACATCACAAGAAAGTTTCTCACCCGTGAGATAAAAACAATATCAGATAATATTTATGTATATGTTTATAAGAAACGCGATGGCCATTTTTATATTCCTATAGTGATAGTTTTTTTTATCTAAAATTTGATTTACATCGTAACTTTACACTTCGTAGTTAACGGATATCGATACACCCCAGACCACATCATTCTTTCAGATACAATTTATGATTTAGTATTTTCACTTTTACCTCCTTTTGTTTTATAAAATTTAAATTGTTGGAAGCGATTTCCATTATTGTTCTGTCTAAATTTCGGTTTTCTTTTTATAATTTTATAATTTATTTACATTATTGTTTTTGTTGCTGTTATTAATCACCTTAAAAATTATTAAACTCAAATATATTTTACACTTATGACATTTTTGTTATTTTCAATTGTTATAAATACGCATTACGTTTTTTTTTTTTTTCGTTACAATGTTTAATCAACGGACACGTACGAAAAATGAAACCTTAATAATAACCGTTTTGCCAGCTGGTGGTTTTAAAAAGTAATCAGAAGTCAAGCCATTTCTTTGGCAAAATTTCCACCGGACCTGTACTCGGTGCGAAAAACTTTGAGCATTAAGGTCGACACCTTGTCGCTGAATTTCGAGTAACGTCCAAAATGATAATATAGGCTGTTATTTATAAAATACGTTTCACGCGGAATCAAGGTGTTATGACTTCTACAGAAAATTCGTATTTCAAAGAAAATGATAATTACATTGTGGTTTTTGTTGAACTTTCATTTCTGAACTAATTTCAACAATACACATTATTTTTTGAATTCAAATATTTAACGAAGAAAATTCTTGAAAAAATGTGTAGTTACACACTCAGATTGTAGTCAAATTAAAATATAGTCATCCTAGGTACGTATGATACGAGTTTTAAGCATGTTCTATATTATAATACGCTAATTTTATATAGCTGTTAAGAACATAGCGTCATAGCAGTAAAATATTTTGATTAAAATAAATGGTGAGATACCCTTTCAATAACATGTCATGATAATGTAGTAAAAATCTAAGTAATATGATCATTTTATAGAAACTGATGAGGTTGAAGATTTTATTTAATAGAACTAATTATACCGAAGTATGACATTTTAGCATCCAACTGATGGTATAGACAATTCATATAATAACAATAATAATATTATTCTTGTCATAATAATATCATAAGTATCGATAATTATCACTATAATACGCGGGGACCTATACAGTGGCACAGATTCGACGACGTCAGTCGATACCTAATTATTACCTACATATTTTTAATATAACTATTTTGCATATTATTATTATTTCGTTACGCGGTTAGAGGGCTGAATACATTACATTTATATTGTGGTCGAAGGTGCACGACAAAAGTATGAATCGAGGACGATTACCGAATGTGTACCTAATATTGATACGGTCATTAACGAGGTTCTCAAGATTATGGGTACAGTTTTTTGAGCGTCGGACGCGGTTTAAAACCTATGCCTATTTATTCGACAACAGTATCGGAGTATACTAATAATATGATTAACACACACCTGTTTCATCGTCGACAATGGTCGCGGACGCCTTGTTGGGCGCTCCACCGCTGCCGCTGTCCACCGAGGCACGGGCTGCGACGATCAGCAGACACCCGAGGGCGCAAATCACGGCGGTCTTCATGTCGCGGGTCGTCCTACGCGATGTTTGAAACGAATAAAAACTCAAAATTTTCAACAGAAAAAACCAAAAAAAAAAAAAAACCGTTATTTCGCGGGAAAAACGCACCGAGATCGTTTGCAAAAACAGAAAAAAAAACCGTCTTAAATCGTCACAGAAACAAAAAAAAAAAAAAAAACGAACGCGAAAAAGCCTCCTCGTGGGGAGGGTCAAGTCATCGCTCCGGGGGAGGCGGACACTCGTCGTATATTATTACCGTCTGGCGGTCGTCCACTCGGCGCTCGTTCTAGGCCTAGGGGTGCCCGACGGAGAGCGTAAACACTGCGACGACGGATGACGAAAATCGGAACAATCAAATGATAATTATTGTTGGACGCGAATAGGCGACGACGGTGGTGGTGGTTTGGCGCACATAATATTTATTATCAATATTTATATTATTATTGTTATGAAATACACACGCGCGCGCGGCGCACACACGAGAGACACGGACAACGGCAATGTGCGTCGAACACCGGTCGCCAGATGACTGCTAACCACCCGACCCGGTCGCGTACGCGGAGTGGTCGTCGTGTGTGCTCGGCGGCGGCGGCGTCGGCAGCGCGCGCGGAGACTTCGTCCGTCGAGGCGGCGGCGGCGGCCGGCATTCTACGCGTGTACCATTCGACGACGACGACCGCGACGCCGCCGTCACGGCGGAGATGTACCGCCAACCGAGTGGTGGTACGACTTACCTATAGGTAATAATAATGTGGTACATGTTATTATTATTTGTATTATTATAAGCGGCACGCGGCGCGGTGCTATCAATCATTCAGGATCCGAGTGGTATGGGGGGTCGCGATCCCCCCCACATCGACGGGTCGGCAGATTCTCGACTAGAAATTATTAGTTTATACCTTCATAATGTTTTTTATTGGTCCGATGATCAAGTGACGTGGTTGGGTTAGTGTCGTGGTCGAATTATTATAATAATTACATTTTAGGATTGACAGAGATGTTCAAAAATACTTGATACGGACACCTGTTTTATCACTGCCGGAACAGGCATAACTGTAATTGTAGCTAAAATTATTCATTTTATTAATATTTCTCAATATAATAAAAACATTAAACCAAATATTACATAAAATTTTATTTAAATTATGTAATAAACCATTATTAAGTTCTAAAGATAATTTCATTTGTACCTATATATTATTTTTTAGTACATAAAAATATCTTATTAATAATAAAACCATTAATACCAATTTATTATACAGGTTCATTCATTGTTTTAACAATATACACTAATTAACTAAAAACTATTACTTAACGTTTTTTAAATATTTATTTTCATAATTTAAAATCACTATGTACAAAATAACATTTTCCCCCATATTTTGTCGTTATTTCTTTCCAATTATTTAGTTTTTGGAATGACGTTAAGTTTAAAATGAAAAAGTAAAAAACTTTAAAAATAGTAAAAATTTAACTTTCTAGAGACTTAAATTATTTTTACCCAAAATTATACATTACAACAACAGTCATACTCATTATGAAATCAAATGACTATACAATATCTAATAAACACTATCAAAACATAATAAATATCTGTAACCATATACCCTGATATTATTCAAAATGTACTAAAAACTATTAATAAGTAATAACCATATATATATACATATGTACAAATGGCACTAATCTTACAAAAACATATTTTGATTATACCCATGTACTTATGCAATATAAACAATAACAATTTAATATGGAACAACAAGGTATCATAGCCCATAGGTCAATACTATAAGTAGAACCCCCTCTTTGATATTCCCATCAGCTGAGCCGGATCTCAGCAGCACAGTATCACAAGCACCGTCTTATTTCGCTACCAAAATTATAAAGCGATTATTAACTTAACGTACTCACTCATTCAAATCATATAATATCTTGTTGTGAATTATTAAAATAACTTTTATTTCAAACCAAAATTGTACATACATTATTTCAACAAAACTAACATCGTCAATACTCTCTTTTTAAATTCTATCATTGTTCAAGTCAACCAACATCAACCAGGTATAAGAAATTATAATAATGTATATTCACACAATTTCAACAATACAAATATCATCAACGATAAGTTAATAAAGACACGCAGACTCAGGTGCATCATAAATCATCATAAATTATCATAACCTTCGTTTATAAATCTATACTCACGATCCCAATCAATCGTAATAATTATATGCTTTAATTTATAATAAAAGATAGGATAAAGAAGGTCGACATTCAAAATCCCTTTAATTATTATTTGTTAAAATAGCTAACTATACCATCTTAGTTAATATATTATTATAAGGTGAAGTTTTATCAATAGCAACGCGCATGCTTATTTTTAAATCATCACACTTGTGAATCGATATCATTAATATAATTGTTATTTAAACTGTTTTTAACGCAATACATATCTTAAGTTTGACTATAATTAATATGTTTGGGTAATTTTTTAAGTTTTGTTTTACAATTTTCATTTTGACAATAAATTACAATCAACATTTTTTTAATCACACGTCGTTTCCATTGGTGTACCAATAATACATAATTCAATGTCCACAGAAATAATATTTAAATAAATTAACTAAAATATAATAAATCACGGGGACTAATTCAATTCTTGTCGTACATTTTGAATTCCCTCTTGTCAATACTCATATATTATTATGATATACATACATTATATTAAATTCGTTACTAACTCAGTAACAAAAATCCATTCAATTGATCAATGATCCGGAACATTGACTTTGTAGTATGGGACGATTAATTTTTCCGCATGTAAACATATTTGAAGAAAGATAATATTATAATGTTTAAGATCTTAAGACGAAACACACATTCGATATTGAGATCGATTCGTTTGAGTCGTCACAAGGGCTCTAATTCCAGAACAGCAACCTTAACAACGCTTCGTGTTTAATTAAAGTATCGGAATAAATCGTTTTATTTTACCAGAGAATTTTCCCAGTTTCTATAGTACTTACAAGTTATATTATAATATTATGATACAATATTACATCCATTTTATATTTTCATAAAACAATTTTTTAGGACTCAGTGTACCTATATTGGATTCATTTTTAGCTATTACCAGAAACTACAAGTTCAAAATTTGATTTAGAAAATACATCCTAAATGTTCAAAACAATAATTTGCAATCGAAGTAGTGTTGGTTTTCATTTTAAATATAGGAGTTTTTATTGTCACAGGAGTACAGGACACTTCTTAAATAGTATAAACAATCTTTAAGTAAATAATTTTAAAAAGGTGCTACTAAGTATACTTTAAAATTAATTATTAAAATAAAAATTGGGAATGAGTACGTTTGGTAAATCACCCTTTATAAACAGATAACACTTAAGATATATTTAAATTAGATCTTTTATTTTATCTACATTCTATAATACTATATACTTACACATTTTTCAACCTATCCCTGTAAAATCTAATAATTATTGCACTCTAGTACTTAATGGATTTTCTAAATCATTTTTAAAATGGTTTTATTGTATAAAATATAATTTTATATAGAAAAAAAAATTGTAAATTAAATACCGTAAAGCGGTCAGTAACTTATACAGATAAAACTATTAGGTACGTATTTTAAATTTATTAAAGGTACATCCCCCTATGTAATTAAAATTGTACATAATATTTTAAAATTAATAAATTACGAAAAATTAGTATAAACAAATAAAATGTTAATGTAATAATATTATAATTTTATTGAGTAATAATGTGATAATATTTATTAACAATAACTAAAATTTTCTAAATTGTTTAACAATTTCATGATGTTCATAATATATTTAACCGTTTTTTTTCTGAATAAACAATTTTGTTTTACCTACGAGTAGGTATATCATTGTTCATTCAAGTTCGAACGAGTGCCACTTAAAAATGTAAAATAATATAATATACCTACTATACCTACAATTTACATATTTTAGGTATATATACAAAAAAAAAAATAAATATAATCCATTGTGTATATTATTATTTTGGAACAAATGTTAATTTACTGTTGCTATCAGTGTTGTTAAAATACTACTGTCAAAATATAAAATAATATGTTCGTGAAAACGAAAATTGAATAATCTCAACTTCATCTATACTATTATAACTCATACATATAGTAGGTATAGACTATAGTATTATTTTAGGTTTTATACCTATATACCTACTTAATGATAATTGACATACCGGTTTGACGGGGAGTGGTATTTTCACTTGTTCCTGTTTCACCTGTAAAGACTATCAATCAAAACACCATAGACTATAAGTCCACTCTTTAGATGCTGTGATAAAAAATAAAAAAATAATAATAATAAATTAAAATAAACTTAATAATAAACATTTAATTTTTTTTTTATGAATTGATTTTTACAGCTCTTATACAATGTTATTCAATTTTTTCTAATTTCCCTAAATAAGTAAATTATTCTTATTTATTTTTGCATGAATAGCGGAATGCTTCGTGACATTTGTGACTTCTATCGAAGTAACGGAATCATTATAAATCATATAATATTTTATAACGTCTTACACCTATTTTTGTTTTTATTCATTACGAATATATTTCCCAATCTGTAGTTAGTGAAATCGCTTACAATCAGTGATAGGTTGAATAGATGATAAGTTTTAGTCTTGTGTAAAGAATCCCATCCGTTGATGGAACTTTGAGTGGCATTATAGTATATTTATTCAAATTGGAGGTATTGAGACCACATATTATTCCGAGGTCACCTGGGATGTTAAGAGCAGATAGTTCGGAAATGAGAGGATTGCGATGGTTGGAGATAAAATATAATAATATATATTATGGTTGGGAATGGATAATTTTAAAATGGTGTTTTCTCGACTACTGGACCTATACACTTCAGAGAATCGTCCAAGTTCTTGTGCGCATTTTAGCTACACGCAGAAGACTCGAGGACCTCGAGGTAACTACTTATGTTTAATTATATACTAGGTACGTAAATTATGACACATAATTTGTAATTTTTAATATTAATGTCTACCTATAGAATATAATTGGTTTGTAAAATATTTTGTTTTAGATTCCGAGCAACGCCATGAATGTATTGATTATTCGATTTTACAATGAAATGTGTTAGTTTTTCTCCTTATAATCAGGAAAAACAATTAAACAATTAGGTAGAGAAAAACTGGAATATTTACGAGTTTTCGACTTCAACCTACACAGCAGTAGCTATTATCTATAGTAACTATATCATAAAAATAAACTTACCTAGTAATACAGGCTGACGGTCTTCCTGAACCTATCAAATTATTGAATTCAAATTTAACACATTTTATGTAACTCTGACTTACTCGTTGACAAGGCACACTCGATACCTACCTACTCTAATTACAAGGCTGGGCAACTTAATGATAATTGTTAATTGAGTTAAGTTAATTAAGTTGATAGAAGATTTTTTAAAAAGTTTAAAGCTTATAGTTATCCTAATTTTTTTTTTAAATAAATAAATAGACAGTAATATACATAGTTTGAAATAATAACAAGTAAATGTTTAGTATGCAATATGTATCATCAATAATAATATTAATTATATTTGTTAATTCATTATTTATAAATCAACGTCAGTGGCGGCGCGAAATCGTGGGAACTTTGAAGCATATTGTAAATTTTAAAAAATGTTACCACCTCACCCTCCATTGAATCAAATTAGCAGTAGGGGCCATTAATAATTTATTAATTATAATATTTGCCATGATATTTGTGTTTAGGTCTTACGTTAATATATATATTTATACACCCACCCACCCATTTGAAACATGAAGCAATTGCTTCAAATAATCCTATATCCCGCCGCCACTGATCAACGTAACTTGGATTTGATTTAAAGTAACTCGGTATTTATTAAGTTTATATCAATAAAAATCAGAGAAGTTAAAAATTGAGTTAATGAATATTACATTTTAAAAAGTTAAGTTAAAAAGTTAAAATTAACTTAACTTTAACTTTTATAACTCGTTTGTGCCCTGCAGGTTTGACTTTAAATCACGACAGTTACCTACCTACTTTTCACACTTTATCGTGCCTTTTTTAAAATTTTTTTATGGCTTTTGCTATTTGGAACTTTCAATTGAGTTGATTAGTGACATAAACACCCCAAACGATTTTCTCCAAATCATATTCCATTAGATTTGGCGGATGCACAAAACATATTATTATTATGTACGTGTATTATATACCAGGAATAAAGTATTTTGTTTGATACGTAATAATAATAATATTATCGGCGTTGTTTGACACGAGTTTTCAATTTAAACGTTTGACGGAAAGAACTCATTTAGTAATACTTGGTATGCATGATTAAACGCACACAAAACAATAGCAAATTGACGATTTCATTAATTTATTGAATGTCAACAATGCAATATCAAACCGAGAAACCTGAAAACGGTGTTTTATATTAATATACAGGGATCAAGATTTCCGAAAAAAACCCGAGTTTTTTAACGTTTATTCCTGAAAAATTGAAAAATAATAATAAATAATTTATAATAATATAAAAATATATTATCGTATCCCGAATTTCCGGCAATGATGTTTTGTCGTTACGTACTTTCCTAATAATTATTAATTAATACTGTCATTACTCATTTGTCAATCGTGCGCTGTCTACAGTGGCGGTTCGTCAGGTCAGGCAAGTGAGGCTCAGCCTCACCTAACTGTTGTAAAGAAAAAGTAGGTCTTCCTGAACCTATCAAATTATTGAATTCAAATTTAACACATTTTATGTAACTCTGACTTACTCGTTGACAAGGCACACTCGATACCTACCTACTCTAATTACAAGGCTGGGCAACTTAATGATAATTGTTAATTGAGTTAAGTTAATTAAGTTGATAGAAGATTTTTTAAAAAGTTTAAAGCTTATAGTTATCCTAATTTTTTTTTTAAATAAATAAATAGACAGTAATATACATAGTTTGAAATAATAACAAGTAAATGTTTAGTATGCAATATGTATCATCAATAATAATATTAATTATATTTGTTAATTCATTATTTATAAATCAACGTCAGTGGCGGCGCGAAATCGTGGGAACTTTGAAGCATATTGTAAATTTTAAAAAATGTTACCACCTCACCCTCCATTGAATCAAATTAGCAGTAGGGGCCATTAATAATTTATTAATTATAATATTTGCCATGATATTTGTGTTTAGGTCTTACGTTAATATATATATTTATACACCCACCCACCCATTTGAAACATGAAGCAATTGCTTCAAATAATCCTATATCCCGCCGCCACTGATCAACGTAACTTGGATTTGATTTAAAGTAACTCGGTATTTATTAAGTTTATATCAATAAAAATCAGAGAAGTTAAAAATTGAGTTAATGAATATTACATTTTAAAAAGTTAAGTTAAAAAGTTAAAATTAACTTAACTTTAACTTTTATAACTCGTTTGTGCCCTGCAGGTTTGACTTTAAATCACGACAGTTACCTACCTACTTTTCACACTTTATCGTGCCTTTTTTAAAATTTTTTTATGGCTTTTGCTATTTGGAACTTTCAATTGAGTTGATTAGTGACATAAACACCCCAAACGATTTTCTCCAAATCATATTCCATTAGATTTGGCGGATGCACAAAACATATTATTATTATGTACGTGTATTATATACCAGGAATAAAGTATTTTGTTTGATACGTAATAATAATAATATTATCGGCGTTGTTTGACACGAGTTTTCAATTTAAACGTTTGACGGAAAGAACTCATTTAGTAATACTTGGTATGCATGATTAAACGCACACAAAACAATAGCAAATTGACGATTTCATTAATTTATTGAATGTCAACAATGCAATATCAAACCGAGAAACCTGAAAACGGTGTTTTATATTAATATACAGGGATCAAGATTTCCGAAAAAAACCCGAGTTTTTTAACGTTTATTCCTGAAAAATTGAAAAATAATAATAAATAATTTATAATAATATAAAAATATATTATCGTATCCCGAATTTCCGGCAATGATGTTTTGTCGTTACGTACTTTCCTAATAATTATTAATTAATACTGTCATTACTCATTTGTCAATCGTGCGCTGTCTACAGTGGCGGTTCGTCAGGTCAGGCAAGTGAGGCTCAGCCTCACCTAACTGTTGTAAAGAAAAAGTAGGTCTTCCTGAACCTATCAAATTATTGAATTCAAATTTAACACATTTTATGTAACTCTGACTTACTCGTTGACAAGGCACACTCGATACCTACCTACTCTAATTACAAGGCTGGGCAACTTAATGATAATTGTTAATTGAGTTAAGTTAATTAAGTTGATAGAAGATTTTTTAAAAAGTTTAAAGCTTATAGTTATCCTAATTTTTTTTTTAAATAAATAAATAGACAGTAATATACATAGTTTGAAATAATAACAAGTAAATGTTTAGTATGCAATATGTATCATCAATAATAATATTAATTATATTTGTTAATTCATTATTTATAAATCAACGTAATATAAAAATATATTATCGTATCCCGAATTTCCGGCAATGATGTTTTGTCGTTACGTACTTTCCTAATAATTATTAATTAATACTGTCATTACTCATTTGTCAATCGTGCGCTGTCTACAGTGGCGGTTCGTCAGGTCAGGCAAGTGAGGCTCAGCCTCACCTAACTGTTGTAAAGAAAAAGTAGGTAGGTATATACTATAATTATAGTTATTTCCATAATCGACTTTAAGAATATTATATTCAATAATATATTATATATTTTATAATAGAAAAGCTTTTTGTTATCATATAATATTATTATCATGACAAAATGAATTTGTTTGTTTTGTCATGTATAATAATTAATATTAACAGTTAATATAATAATTAATATTAACAGTTAATATACAAAACAGTTACTGTCATAGTACATAATTATATTTATACATACTTCGACACTGTTATCAAAAATCACGACGATGTTCGTGGAACGATAGAAAGATCTCGACGAAAGCCGAAGAGTGCCGAGAGGTTTTATTCAGCCTCAGACGAGTCGGACGGCCGTGCGATTATAAAAAGTTTGTAATCAGAGTTTATCAACATTATCCATTAGTCATTTGTTGAAACGACGTGATTTCCACTAATAGAAAAAGGAACGGAGAGGTTGTCATCATGTCGTTTAGTGTAAGTGTATACTTACCTATCACTTTTATCACAAACCAAAGATATTATCGGTTCTTATCGAACAAATGGCATTGAACATATTATTATTTAATTATTAGTCAATTTTCAATTTTGTACTTGTACTAAGGCTCCAATAGAAGTTTTTTAAAGAGCCCTACTTCATACTTGTACTTTAGTAGAACCATGGTAGTATTCAATTTATTGATTAATAGTTTATTGTTTATTTGCCTTACCCCTCATACAGTTCACGAGCCGCCACTGGCTGTCTATATATTTTATCTACGACTTACAAGTAATTTTCTTTATATAACATTTAAAAATATAGGTGATTTACTTTCGGTGAAATACACTCTCCCACATAAATACCAATTTGATATGTAACTACGTTATTTTCTGAACTAATATTGAAATATCTGTATTAATAAATTTAATAATTTAATTTTAAATTTTAATACAATAATACATTTATATAACCGTATTGGCAAATGTGAAATGAGAATGACAGGTTTCCTTATCTGTTTTTTAAAATGGTTTTTTTTTACATGAATTATTTTAATTTTTAAGCGTAAATACAATTAAATTACAATTCAATTATGTATCAAATTATTATAAATTCGATGAAAATGTTGAATTCCGAATGAATGTATTTTTGTGCTAAAAATAGATTAATAGATGAATAATGTGCGAAATTAATTTGTTGCAGTTTGCAGTTTGATCTAAAATTCTAAACATTACATAAATCCAACCGTAGAATAATAAAATCATCAATTCAAGGAACGTGTTTTTAATGTCTTTTTTTTGAGTTACCTAACTACATTTTTTTTTTTTTTTTGGTTGGATCCTCGACAACTGAGGTCATTAGCCTGTGGAACTGTTTGGGAGGGTACTGTAGGTTTTTTAACACATGAGTGTATGTTTTGGCAGAATTTTTAAGTGTTCCCCCGTAGGAATCCGCCATACCCGGGGGGGGGGGGTTGGTGGCCTCTCTCACCAGACACCGTGACTGCCCGAAGAAAAATGCCACCCGTGGCCGAGTTCGAACCGGTGACGGTGTGCCTCGCAACCGACGCATCAGTCCGCTCGGCCACTCCGTAACTAGATATATTTTAACCAATTTCAATGCTAGACATTGTATTGCATTTTTAAACTTATCCGTTAATTATATTAAATAAATTATTCAACTTTTATACCTTCACCAACACAATAATAAGAACCATACTAATATACATTTTATCATATTAATATTTATTTTTTACCACTTTTCAACCGACGTGGTGCATATACCATATGAGTTCGTGCTGCATTAGTTGAATGTTATAATCGTTGATCCTTCAGCCAATGAATTTGTACATTGAAGAAAACAGCTGAAGCCATTCGCTTGTTATAAGCGTGTACCCATACTGACGTATATTATACAATTATACTCTTTAGATTTTTGTGTTTGACGTACACAATATTACATACATCTGCAAAATATTGTTTTTACAAAACTCACGTACAGTGCGTATGACTCACTTTATTTCTTTTAGTATTAAATTGTGATTCCATACTATATATTATTTTATTATACATTCATATACTATACAGGGTGTAACAGGAAGATATGGCAAAAAAAAATAACTATGCTACTCAAACGCATGACAACAATTGTGAAAATTATAGTTAGAAAATAATTTAAGAAATATACTCATGTCAAGATATTCCCAAAAATAATATATTGAAAAAAGTTAGGTAAATTAATTTACTCGAAAAAATATTGATATTTTAAAAAAATGGAAAAACTCAATTATATTTTGATTTGGAAAAATATTTTAAACATCAAAATTATTCTTATAATCAGATTAACAAATTGGCTATTTTGATTTTAAAAATTGTAATTAAATTTAAATTTCTTATTTTCTGTATTAAAAAATGAAAATAATGTTTTTATTAATTTCATGCATATGTGGCGCAATTGACTGTCAACTATGTATAAACAAAAAAAAAATATTTTAAATGTTTATTAGAACAAAAGTTATTTCATCTGGCAGGTCTTCTTGTTTACACCCTACACTATATTTATATATATATATATATATATATATATATATATATATATATATATATATATATATATAGAGATATATATTACATATAGGTGTCATTGTGGGGGGGGGAGTAACGAGGTGTAGCAATTGCTACCGCACCAATTTTATTATTTTATCCACCGACTACTATAACGACTTCTGGCTTCATTAGACCGCATGCAATTGAATTAAAAATATTATTCAAGATGCTCGCTACCCCATGGTTTTACTCCAAATGACGACCCTGTCTATACAATATAATGTGGTGACTATAGTGTGTTCATAATTATTAAATAATTTCGAGAGCGTGTACATTTTACATAATAATAATATGCTCTCAAAATGTTTCCAAAGAGTTTTGTGCAATATTGCTAGTTCTGTTACGGTGGAACTGCGGAACTTCCCAACTTAACTCAAAGAACGGACCAATTTTCCAAATTTTAACCATTACCTATAATATTCATCCCACTAAAATGTCTCCAACTAATTTCTACTAATATTTTCTTATATTTTAATTATTATAAAGTTAAAAAAATTTGTTTTCGTTAATCGAAATTAAAAAAAAAAAATGATTTAGCACCACGCACCATGATATGAGTAGGAAACCTGCAGAGGGTAATTGTGTAAATTATTATATTATGTTCTATACACAGGCGTATTATGGGGCGATTTTAGAAGTTGAAACATTCTCACTCGACCATAATATATGTTTTTTACACGAGTGTATCAAATGATTACTGAAGGGTTAACATATTTAAATTATTATTTTTGTTGGATATTTGACTTATTATATGACTTATATGACTTATTATATTTTTATTTCAAACTTACTACTAATACAATACGAATTAGCGCGTATAAATATTTCTATATTATACTACATGACTATTTATTATAGAAATCTATGAGCGCATATTTCATAACGAATATAATAAACACTATCCATGCAGCTGCAAGCTAATAACTATCATCATCAGGGCCGGATTGGTTAGGCGAGCTACCGAGAAAATTTCGGTAGGCTGCTTAAAGTTTGGGCAGGTCATGTGAGTGGTTGTCCATCATAACAATGAATATTCGTGATATTATTATGTATGACAGTGTTAAAAAGTGGGTAAGTAGATGTCGCTCTGATGTCGCTCTATGTGGATAATAAAAATGTCTTATTTTTATTTTTCCTATATACCTATAAATATTGCATTTCAACTATCTAATTATGATTATCATAGATGAGAAGGGGTCGCGTATTTAGACACATTTGATCTAAAACGCAAATAATGAAATATCCATGAATAATATTTTTAATTGTCATCAATTAATATTTAAAATAATAAAAACTAATCTGAGATAAGAGTTTTAAATATGTATATTTTATAGAAGTATTTCTAAGAAAAATAAGTAAATTCACAAATAAATGAGAATTTTTCATCAAAATGTAAGAATATTAAACATAGATTCTATAGACATGTATATTGCAGTTAAACGACTATTATAATGATATGTTAAAAAATTATATGTTTATGGTTTAGTCGTTTATAAAATAAAATATGTTAAAAAGTAAATGTTTATGTTAGTACTTTAGTAATGGTTAGTAGTGACCATAGTATGGTGTTTGGTGTTAACCTCCTTTTTAGTCTTAAATAGTTTTAAAACATAACTTACCTACTGCCATACCGTATTATGCCTTAGCTGTGAATGTGTATGAATATTACAATATAATAATATATAGATTAGTAGCCAGTAGGTTTAATTTAATATAATAATATTGTTTTTAGATTCTGAGTGAAATGAAATGAATGTATTGATTTTACAATGATGTGTGTTTTTTTTGTGTGTCTGTCATCACATTTTAGAAAAGTGAAAGTGCTTGGATTGTCTTAAACAGTATCTTTTCTGATAGGAAAGTGAATCTAGTTGGTACTTTGAGGGGGTCAAAAGTATAATTTTTCCAGTAGTTTTCAAAAACAAAAGAAAAATTAAGGAAAAACGAAAATTTGTAGGCAAAATCTGTTTTCGAAAAAATCGATTTTGGTTTTCGGTGCAACTCTTAAACAAACGACAGTAGACACATGCAATATTTTGACTGAATGTTTATATTAGTATTTTCTATGCACCATAACATTTTCCAAATATTTTGACTTATTTTGAGCTGTTTACTGATATTTTCAGTTTCCATTTTTTTTAGTTTTTTTTTTACATAAAGACATAGACACAATTTTTTTTTACTAGAATTTAAAGTTTGAATTTTGACAAAATGTATCAAATTTAAATTGAATAATTATTTTGTAGCTAAAAATGTATACAATGTTCTATTTTTATAGCTTAGGATTGAAAATTTTAAACAAGGTTAAACGTAAATAGGTTATATATAAATTACTTTATTCACAACAATATCATCAAATATACTTAGTAATATCATAGGCTGACTGATCGTTTTCGCTCAGAATAGTTTTTCTTGTACAATGATATTATATCATTGAATTCAAATTTAACACCATCCATTACACATTACAGTGACCCACTTGTACCCTACTGTACAGCAGAGCGACTTTTTTAATAATTGTGTCATTAACACATTGGTGTTCGAAAAATTGTATCTGTATAGTAATGAATAATGAGTAAACATAATTATATTTATTTTTTTTTTTATCGGTATCATGATGCTTTAGTAAAATGTTATATTTATCTTATCTATATAATTTTTTTCTCACATGGACTCAACACGGAATAGTATATTATAGTTAATTACATCATCAATGCTCATCAATTCCTGGACAATCGTAGTGTAGTTATAGACCGTATTCCTGCACTTTTAGTTTTAAACAGTTTGTGACGTACGCCTATGATATTATATTTTTACATAACAAATAACAATAATAGGTACGTGTTTTCACGATAAAATAATTTTCTTTTTCCACAACAATATATATTAATATATTATATTAATATATTACTATATTATGGTGTTTTATTATTTATTAAAATAAATGTTATCTTCAAAAACAGCAAATATACAAAATCATTAAATAAACACTACGTTCTTTAAGATACTACGTAGAACTATTAAAAAAACATCCGTAGGTTAGCAGGTAAGTTTTTTTGCAATATTTAAAATGTGATTATATCGTTATATTTGACAGAAACGAATGAAATTTGTAAACGTAATTACTAATTACCTATAGTAATAATTTAAAAGCGATAATCAAAAATAATTAAGTACCTCAAAACAAAACATAAAGATTCAAAAAATATAATATAATATAATATATCATTAAAAAAAACATAACGCAAAAAGTAATTTATAGAATAACACAAAGACAAAACGAAATAATTTAAAATCCATCTGTTTGAAAGTTATATTGGTTTCCTATAGAAATATTTATTTCATACGATTTATTTTTGTCTTATCAAACAATCTAAGAATTGATCATAATATTATATTCTGTATACGTGCCATCAGCTACCAGCATTAGTTATTATTTTTAAATTTGTTTCTATGCACACGCCTATAAAATATTACAAAGCATACTAAATAATTATTATTATACACAACAGTCGCATTTGTTGAAGTGCATAGATAATAGTAATAATACAAATAATAATAATAATATTATATTATTATGCGTCAAAAGTTTCACAAATCGATCGAAAAAAATTCTTTCAAATTATATTATCTATAGAGCACCGCACTGGCCCCTCGTATTGACGTATTGTACCTGCCTATACGAGTACACATGGCAATTATTGTCCGACTACGTGACCGGCAACGGACAAATCGAGCAAATATTTCGTATAATAATATATTTGGTTGATTCGTTCGTTACATGTGCCTACCATAGGTACTCACACACTGGCAGAGGTATTCCTTTGAAGTTTATTGGTATACGTATGCCATCCGTTATAGCTGCTGCAATAGCCAGGCCACTAGTATAACGATTTTTCGACCTTAACAATAAGCGAGACAGTAGGATTTCGGACGGGGACCTAGCTTAATAAGAGTTTCAGTTCCTGTTTCCGGTGTCCGGCAGAATCAAATCTCCAAGGAAATTAAACATACAAATGCCTGCGCACAACATATACGAGTATAATTTATATATATGGCTCACCTACATTAAATATAATATATACTGGGACTATGCGTATAGGATACGGATGCGTATGTAAGAAAATATTTGATATATTTATGAAAATATATTCTAAATCAATACTTCTATATAATACGATATGACTATATACTGCGTTGAGAAAAAACCTACATCTTAATATAATATTCGTCTTGGGTAAAATAATATTATACTATTGCCTGTTTACATTAAATTCAAACGTTTTAATAGTTCGTGTTCTACGTATTATTTGAAACCGTGTTAGGAAAAAAATACGCATATATTGCAGTTATATTGGATTGTATATTGTTCGTGAATGACTGCACGTA
The DNA here is from genome assembly GCA_949089665.1 of Macrosiphum euphorbiae. Classification (NCBI taxonomy): domain Eukaryota; kingdom Metazoa; phylum Arthropoda; class Insecta; order Hemiptera; family Aphididae; genus Macrosiphum; species Macrosiphum euphorbiae. Next base: position 94,626,568 of record CARXXK010000002.1, read on the forward strand.
TATTATTGTAATATACATCAAAATCGTTTCGTTGAATTGGTACAAACAGAATATATAGTATGCGTTTGAGTTATATATTCAACTCGTATAAATCTAAAATATTACGCCTATTGCTAATAAACATCTGAGTGTATTGATTTCAATAAAAAAAACATTTTCAGATTTCAGACCACAATCAGACAGATTCAAATAAATTGTATACAGCCATCCGCCCTCTTATCCTTCTGTTGATTTCAAAAGATGCACAAAAATGTTGCAATTTTTCATTTATTATTTATTAACTATAATATATGTTTATGGTTTGCTCAGTTCATGTAGCAAAACTATTATTATTATAACCCGAAAATCAACTTTACATCAAAATAATAACCGTTTAAAATTTTTATCTACAAATCAATTTAAAATTGAACATTAGTCGATAGGTCTATAATATTGTTGATCTATAAGTAATAACTAATATTTCGTTTTTTTTATAGGCCCCCGTTTCACAGCCACGCTTATAAATTACGAATATTCTCTTGAACGACATCATGTTTATCGTAGTTAACACAATACTACAAAAAAATATCTTTAATTTGTACAACATAAATATTTTTTATCTACATATACTAAAATATATTCTTAAAAAAAAAAGTTGTAATAGTCAATACCCACATTTTAATTTTTAAATAACATGTTCAATAAAATAATATTATACAGTCCCTGGAAACTTCGACAAATTAAATGCCACTGGCTATTATAAGCAAATTATTATTGTTATAGTCAAATTATTAACGTACAATAAAATAATATAAATAATATTTAAAAAAAAAACTGCAAAAAGTAATTGCCCCAGGTGAGGATCGAACTCACGACCTTAAGATTATGAGACTTACGCGCTGCCTACTGCGCTACCGAGGCTTGTATTGAATAGCGATGTTTTAGTCTATTAGCCTATACTTTTGGTAATAAATTAAGAGGACACAACACTCGTTTATTTGTATCAAACACAGTGCGATTGTGTTTCAATTAATACAATAATGCACTTTTTGAAAGGTAATAATTTTCATAATGTTTTGATGGAATCAGAAATTTTAAATTGTAATTGTATTATGTATTATTTTAACTATGTACAATGTACCTAACTAACATAAGTGCAATTTAATATTCATGAAACACTATTTTGTTATGCCATAATGCTCCCTTGTTAATAATATCTTCAGAAATCTGTTTCCAACAAAACATAGACAAAATGTACAATCTTTCCAACGATGTTTTACTCATGGGCTACGATTATTTATAGCTTCGTAGCAATTGAAAAAGGGTTTGACTTAAACGTCTTCTCTACACCATCAACTGGCACACCTATTATATTATAGTGGCTAGCCGCATTTCTAACTCATAGTAAGACGTATATACAAACCGGATTTTCTTTTAAAATGGAAATATTTTAATGTTATATTAACTGATTGGCCTATCTATTTGAAGACAATATTATATTATTTTGTATTTCTAAGCGGAGCGATAATTGCCGATAAAAGTATTAGTTTTCCATTAATGTGTGTTTTTTGTGTCTGTCAATATGATCAATATCCTTAGATTGTTTGATAAGACAAAATATATAAATCGTATGAATAAATATTTCTAGGAAATCAATATAACTTTTAAACAGAATAAACAGATGGATTTCAAATTATTTCGTTATTCGTTATGCGTTATTTTTCGTTTATAATCTATAAATTAAGATACCTATTCTATAAATTAAGTTTTGCACTTTTGCGTTATGTTTAGTTTATATATTTTGTGAATCGTTATGTTTTTCCTTTTGTGGTACCTATTTATTTGTTTTTGATTATCGATTCCCGTTATAATTAGTAGGTAATTAAGTTTACAAATGTCGATCGTTTTTTGTCAAATATAACGTTATAATCACATTTTAAATATTGCAAAAAAAACTGACCTATTAACCTAAGGATACTATAATAGTTCTACGCAGAATCTTAAAGATTGCATGTAGTGTTTATTCAAAGAATTTGTTGTTGTTGGGGATAACCTTTATTTTAATACATTTTATTCATATATGTATATATACCTATATATATATATATATTGGATGAACGTATTTTAACATTATCTCATAATGCCCACCATCCATGCTTTGTAAATACCAAAATATATCAATATATGAAATGGAATTAAACTCAAAAACTAAGATTAAAAATTAATTAGAAAAAAACTTTATTGGTCAGAAGTTGACATTTTTAATTCTGGGTTAATTTGATTGTTGCGTCGTATTTTTAGATACCTATACAATTTATATTTGTTATATTATTATCAAGATTTTTGCTGTATCAATGTTAATGTTTTTTTTGTTTTTTTTTTTTGTTTAATAAAAATTAACTTTTTCAATACGTAAATCATTATTTTTTATTTTAACTAATTTGTCAATAAATTATAATACATACAACTCAAATTATGTAACTGGGAAACCATTAACTAACTTGTTGGTTTTTTCAAAATATATAAAATGCATTATATTTTGACGCATAATGGCAATAGTTTCTGATGTACAAATCAATATAAAAACTTTATAAATGTGTACAAAACAAACGTGACAGAGGTTGACAGACGACACGAAAGAGACAATTTTGACACTAAGCGAAGTTATTATAATCATATTTTAGCGTCAATGGGATAAAAAAAATATAACCTGGATTATTATATTACCTATTATTTTTAAATGTACTAAAAAGTTTAGCCTACATAATTTTATACCTTTTTACTATATTATATTATATTCTATACAAATATATTATTGTGTGCACAATAATTATGTATAATGCAATAAAATGCAATAAATTAATAAATAAAGATAGGCATGCTACTATGTATTATTGTTATATAGTCAAATTTCCTTCAAAAATATATTTTTCAATGATTCAATTATTTGTTTCTTACGTTTAATACAAATGTATGAATCCACATTTTGTAGAAAATAATTCTTTTTTATGTTACACCGTTTTAAATAATATATATGTTTATATTATTTTTAAGCCTTTATTATGATCATTTAACCCTATGAGCTAAATATCACGGATTTACACGTCAAAATCTGTATAAACACAATATACATATTGTTTTTAATTAAAAAACTCGCAATAATACCTACCTACGTAAAAAGGTCCAGTTTTTCTCATCAGGTATCCATGTTTCTAACCAATTTTGAGTCTGTTCAACATGAATCTAAACCATGTTACTATTGTAATAACAACAAATGTTATGTTGTGGTAAATATTATCTGATTAAAACCTATAAAGGTATAGGTACTAATAGGTACCTATTTTTGTCTTGATCTAGCCAAATTTATTAGTATGTAACAGTAGTGTAATAGTAAACATAAAGAAAATATCAAGAACACGTTTCTGCAAACAGTATTGTATATTATATAATACAGTGTTGTTAGCATTTTATTCCTATAGTAAAGTAATAATTCATAAATATTTGTCAACGTGGCACTTTTAAACTCCCATATAACGTTTTGTTTTAAAATACTTTCATTAGTATATTAAAATAATCTAAGGTGAGCGAAAAGAAAACTTGTTCATGAATCATACCCGCTGGTGCTCTCCATCCCTTCCATGGTTTTTTTTTTTCAAATTTTACTTCCATAAAGTACCTATTTTTATACTAATTATTATTATCTCGCAATATATGCAGGTAAATTAACCAAGTATTCTCAAATAATTCTCACTTGCATATTAATTTCCTTTAACTATGCATTTATTCAAATTCTGATTGTTGGAATTTTTAAGTAAAATATTAAATACAAATTTTCAAATATTAACGTTGTTTATTCCTTCTAAATAAAGTAATTGTATAAACTCTTTTTTTTTAAATTTATATGACAACCACCTTTTTCATGTATGAAATTTCAACCATCTACCAAATTGTTTTAATTAATTTTATTTATTTACATAACAATATATAAATCTAAGTTCGAAGTACTTCATACCTTATGACGTATCATTTAAGAGTCATAAACATGTACTTATGTGATAAACATCATGATATCCCGCATTGATAACCAGTTTGAAAAACAACATTGAGGCTTTGATAATTTTAAAATTATAATAAATATGTATTTAAATTGTATAACATAAACGTTTTCCAAGTGTGACAATTAACATAGGTATTAGAGTATTAGACTATAGATACTAAAAAATATATTTTAATATGTATAATATTGGTAAACCATTATTATAAGGACTACAATAATTCTTAGTATAAGTAGGTACAATTTAATAACACAGAAACTATTTCAAAATTCGATTAAGATGCAACAAAATTTAATATAATATAACCTTAACATTTAACAATTCAGAGTAAAATTGTTCATTCGAATGAAAAAATTTGTGTCGGTACTCCATAAATTCTATAAAATCCTATAAATATTTTAAAATTACATTTTTAATATACGTATTCTCAAAATTTCTAAAAATCATAATTTGAATAAACGATAAAAGTTTGGTTCATATTGCACTTGATGAATCACTCTGTGTATAATAAATATTTCAATTAGCCAACACCCGATTAGGTGTTTTAAAATGTAAACTGTGAATGTTGCGATTGAAAATTTACAAAATTTATAGTGTAAACTTCCATTATATTGATTCATATAATAAATCTAATAAATCAAAAACTCATGCAAAATATTTTTCTTGTGTTAATAAATATTATTATCATCTACCAATAGAACTTTTCAGTTGTGAAGACATATTATTATCATAATAATGTACAGGCATAGTTTTCGAGTACAATTTAATTAATTACAAACAAATTTATGCAATCAAACAATGAGTGAAGTTTCAGCTTACATAATATTATATATTTTATTTTTTTCAACGAGTTAAAACCTTTTGGGTTTTAATGGAATTATGTATTTTATTATTACACTGTTTGAGTGATGCCAAACAACAAAAAATATTATATCTATTATGAATATAATATTGTATACAATCGAAGGATCCCATCGCTTATTGGCAGACAGAGATGCATTAACCGTGTAACAAATGCTCTGTATAGGCACTTTTTTTTTATATCGTTACATTTCGTTCTTCGTCGATAAATATCTCATTATTTTAAAGCAGAGAGTACACAGATAATATTATATGTGACAAGTGGTCGATAATAACGTATCTTCCTTTGTTAAAATATGTAACAGCATGTCAGTATGTCGTTCAATAGTCGTGGTTGACACTTGACACAAATATACATTGTATATAGGTACGTCCTTTACTTAATTTTACGGGTGCAGTATCTATTGAAATGGCATTTTTTTTTATTATTATTATTCGAAAAGCAGAAATTCAATATTGTTTCCACTACGAAGCCAAGGTTTAAATATAGGTAACGATGAGTTGACAAATACAAAAAAAAAGTTGCAGCACTAATATACTTGCAATTTTATTTCAGCCTTGGCACTACTCCGGCGATACCAAAATATGCCTTTATAATAACTACCTTCAAATAATAATTATTAGAACCAACACTATAATACACAATTTTTGAATAACCGTTATGGTCGTCGATGGTCGGTTTTCAAAACATATATTATGTTGTTTTATCTACCAAACGAAAACGCGTCATAAAATATTATATTACTGTAACATACATTTCAGGCGTATAATATATAGTACGGCACACTTTGGTATATAGACTATGGTATAAGTGTAATATGTATATATTATTTTGACGGACACATGGTGTAGCTGCAGTCTGCAGCTGTCTATAGTAAAATATATAATAGTAATAATATTATTATGTGTCGTACATATTATTATTATGCTGTTGCTGCTTTAACTGCTGGGTCGTATGTGCACGACAGTCTGTCGAGGCGTACTTGGTGTTATTATTATTATTTTTCATTCCAATTCTCTCCATTTGACGTTACAATATAATAATAATAATAATAATATTATTGTCGCGACCATAATAATATAATATTGCTAGCTTCGCACGTCGTAAATCAACCATCGTCTCCGTGTACCGTGTCGGTGGCGGCCGTTTAGCCTACAAAATGTGCCGATAACGATGTGCGGGGAAAAAACTAACAAAACATAATATTATACAAACTTTGATACACGATATTATTATGTCTCAACACGGTTTTCACGTGGTCCTGTGAGTACAAAGATTAATTATAACGAATATCTATGTGCGCGTTTACAGGTATGGCGTATATGATTCGCCATGAAGCAATTAATTATTGCTATTAATTAATAATTGAAATTCTGATTCTAAAATTTTTAACTATACTTAATGACTTTATTTTTAAGTACTTGGTGTATACTGCAATAGTACCAATATACCGCTTATTAATGAATGTCCTGTGGTGGTACCGACTTCTTTGTTTCAAATGAAGACCACCATATTTTCTAGTAAATTGTTTAGTAGATTTTTTTTTGAATATTTTGATGTATCTAAATCGAAATTCAAACGAATAGTTTATGAGTTGTTTAACTTATTGACTATTGTAGTATGAATAATACAGAATATTATAGGTCGATAGTCATAATATACATTTTAATAATTCAAGCACTAATCGTTTGAATTTGTATTTAAATCTTTAGCATTTAAAAAAAAATCATTTGATTCATATTCTACAGTAAAAAAACGAGGTTGGTTCTCATTTGAGAAAAATAAACTTGTATCGTCACGGAACTCTCCTTAAATAGTGTAAAAAATCGAAGTATTTGAATATATTATATACTGTGTATATAATAAAATAATAATAACGAATATGTACATAAACATTATTCATACATATAATATGTCCTACTTAAAAATCCCAAACATCAGAATTGAAATAAATTCATTATAAAAGTAAAAATGTAGGAGCGGTGGGCGTGCTCGCTAAATCACCCTGCATAGCTTTCTCCTAAAGATGTGTAGTGTGGTTAAACAATAATATTATATAGCGTTGGTATTACTATATATTATCATTATATATCATCGTCATTCATAGTACACCAGTCGAGGGTTGAGGTAGTCGTCACGGTCATATTCATTCAGTATTCTATACCTATAATATTGTACTCTTAGCAAAGAACAAATTATAAAACACTTACATACAACAATATAGTACTATTAAAATATGTTCATCGCGGTTGCATAATTCATTGCCTGTCACTTAGTCCCAAAAAATATCACACGACATAACGCGTACGTATTGTGTATCTTGAATCGGTCCGTGTAATTACAATAATATTATTATATTATTTTCAAAAGGCTGTGCACTTGTTAACACACTTAATACGAAATGTAATCATGATTTTACGAGCGCATACCTATTAGCTGTATCTTGAAATATATGCGCCCCCGCCCAGGGGGAGGTTTCACACCGGAATCGTTCACGGTCACCCATCACCACCCTCTCACCGACCCCGTCAAGTGTCAACGCGTGACAGTCCGACGACGGTCTACACGAACAATAATGCTGTATACAATGTATAAACAATAATAACTATATACCTATTATTATATTAATAATACTACTATAGTACAATATTATATACCCTATTATAGTTACGCGTAATGCAACAAAATGTGTGTGTGTGTGATTGGTCTCGGAGATTAAAAACGAATAAATCACAGCAACAACTAGGTATAATATTATAATAATAATAATATGTTCGAAACGAAAAGCGCAATCGGTGGATGCCCGACGCCGACTCACATCCTTCTCCTACTCCCCCTCCGACACGCGTCATATTAGGTATTATTGTTATTATTATTATTATTATTTTTATTATATATTGTTTTACACTATACGGAAACCGCGGTCTTTACAGTGCACTGCTTTTACGCATATTACGTAGGTAAGCACCTATTTCAACCACTATATTATGCACTCGCTTAGGTATACCTACTTACGATTTCACCCCTCCCCGCCACCACATGGTCAGACATAAAATTAATATTATTATCGCACCTCGTAACAATGGACCAAACGTCATCGTCGATAACGAACGAGCGTGCGTATATATAATAATAATAATATTCGTCGATTTTATAAAATATGTGTCGAGTGTATAATATATATAACATAATATGCTATTAAATAGTTATATTTTAAGTGTTATATTATTACATGTTAAATTTTAACCTTAGACCATAATTCGCGATAACGCAGCTGAATTATGCAAAACATATGTACCTATATGTGTATACGCGTTAAAGTCCATATTATAATACCTGTAAACGGCTTCGAAATCGACAGCGAATGTATTATATAGCATTATGTCACGCCCGGGTTATAATATTATTATAATAATATGACGTGCAGTTATTGGCCTGCAGTGTGTTTTTTATTAATTAATTTTCAATTTTTAATACCGATATGAGCGTTCATTACACCAATGATTTAGCTACGTCAAATTAAATACGAGTAAATGAAAAAAATAAATGTTTGAAGCGCTTATTCCACGAGTTGAGCAAAAAATTTAAGTACGCAATCATGCATGTATATGTATGTGTAGGTCTGAATAAAAGCAACCTGTAATGCAAGTACAAAACCACTAAAAGTTTTTTATTAAAAAGTTTTTTTGCATTTTTTGTACAGCAGTGTTGTATCATTTGTTTACAAATGTGATATATTATGTACAATAATTGTACACTTTAAAAAAATGTCAAAGCCATTTTGATTATAGCGGTTACATTAAAAAAAATCAATAAACACATTTAAAACTATAAAGAGAAACGGTTTAGTGAGCACCGAATCAAATAATTTCCAATTTAATAATAATATTATATAATGTGTAGGTACATTATAATTAATAACTGTTAATTACGAACGGATTCAATGTTTATAACTAGGTCAAATCCTAAAGTATTAGTGTGTAACTGTGTAAGTACTATTTTATAATAATAATATGCTTACGAAGATTGCAACTAAATACCTACAATAAAACGGAATAAGAATTATTGTTTTTACTTAACTTGATATTATACTAATAAAAGTACCAAGCATTAAATTAAATTAAATTAAAAAAAATTAAAAAATATTGAAGTTATAAACAATTAACCAGATATAATAGCAATTTAGTAGGTGCCATTTATATGTAAAAAAAGTACCTAGCTAATAAATAAAATGGCCAATTTTTTATACCTACGTTATTTTCAAAATAAATTATACACATCTACCACCTACATTTTGAAAATATTCGATTTAAATATTTGTACTAATGTCCAGTTTAGTTTTGGTATTTTTAATTAAGTTTACGGGCATCAACAAATGGCATTTTTTTTTTAAATATGACACACATCACGTTTGTAAAATTCTATTTTAAAAATGTATAGTCCTTGCAGTAACTATATCTATACGACCTGCGTGTTTTATCGATAGTGCCTGTGCTTTTGTCCGTCTGCATTTAATTAATTTTCGATGTCCCGCTCGTCAGCTTTGAGAGAGAGAGAGAGAGAGATACAACAGAGTTCTGTTTGTTTTATGTTGTGCATAATATGAAGTTTATATTTTCATGCATGCACATCATACCGCTCATAACAACTAATAGTAATTAAAAAATATGTACTTCTCGTCTTTTCGTGTAGTATAATATCAAAAAGGTAAAGTATGCAATCTTAGGTGCACATCATGCACATTTTAATTATTTTCATTTCAACTTTAAAAACTAATATAGCTAATACCTATACAATGTATGGGTGAAACAGTGGTGTACCCTCAAAATATGCCATGCTACATTTTACGGATTTCAATCTTTCATTAATAACAAATTACATCAGCATTGATTAAATCGTATTTAAACATAGTACGTACAATACTAATTAAAATTTAATATTCGAAAAATTTAATCATTTGATTAATTATTACTACACATTAAAATATAATACTTACTTATTTATTTATTTGTATACTTAATCAATTCTTAGGAATTCTATAAGAAAGTTTAATAATTTCATATTACAATTTAATTTAAACTTTTGAAAATATTGAAGTTATTTCATCATGTAAGTAGGTACCCTATTACTTGTTTATATAGCTTTTACTTTGTACAAGTATCACATATTGTAAGAACCTATGCATATTATAATAGCGACAGTAATTAGAATGAACATTTCATAAAGTTTCCGAAATTGATTTTACACGGTATTGTCTTTTATGATTTCCTAGTAAAAAAACTGTTTGAAGAAATTATAATTCAAAGTTTGAAACATAAAAAAGATTAATTCATTAAAAAAAAAAAAAAAATGCAATCTTAGACCGTATAAAAAACATGGGATGAAAAAAATGCAAACGTTATTAGTGAGGATAAGCGTTTTTTTTTCCAAAGACGATAGCCTCAACACGATGTTGTTCCAAGTCTTTGATGTATATTCGTCGACAATACAAGCCATTATAATATTATAATATACTAAAATAGACGTATACACGATTTTATTATACCGCATCTTCATCACGTGTTATTATAATGATAATAATTTGTGATAATAATATTATATTTTATGCAATAAAACGTAAATCGGACACGACGAAAAGACGACTGCACGACGAACCCAACGATTTCCGGTTAGACCATATTAAAATATTATACCACCGCCGATTTCAATTAGTGTGGCGCATTTTATTCATATCGCGTCACGAAATTTACAACAATAATAATAATAATAATAATAATATCATGTAGACCTGAATCCTGCATGTTTTCTGTGTCAGTGTCACGGGCACAATCCGCCGTAAGCACACGGACACTTGCCGAGCAAAAGATGACGATGCTACCTTTATGATAATAATATTATTATTACAATCTCCTATTATATACTGCAGCAAAAACGACAATATCATAATATTTTCATTAAAATTGTTATAAAATTTAATATTCTCAGCTGTACACGATTCGAGAGTGGGTTAGTGGAAACAGTGGATACGACGTATTGATTTTTCCCCACAACGTGTAATATATTATATATTATTATTGTGATTCTTTTCGGTCTATTAGCGGCCGCATTTCCAAACGCAATCGACACAACAGAAATGAAGACAAACGCGAGGAAACTATTACCGGCGAGGCCATTATTTTTGTCAAGCCATTAATTATTTACCAGTTTATTTATTTATTTTTTACATGACCTTTAAAATGATCGGTTAATTTCTTATTGAAATGTTTTCTCCGCGTGCAAGCAGTGAATAAAATTCAATGTAAATTCATTCCGGAACATACAGGTATGCTCAATAGGTAGGTATAGGTACTTAGGATGTTAAAAGATTTACCATCAATAATAATTTAATAAAACGAAAACCTTATTGGAAAAATTCCCATAAGTTGTCAATGTTCTATGACTTGAACTGCAGGAAATAATAATTCTAAATTGTCTTCAATTACGAGTTTCAGAATATTTATTTTGACGAAATGGCTGAAACAGCCGGTGTGTGAGCAACTAGAAATTTTCGTACAAATTACACCTCTAAAACGTAATAAATTCTTTCGAATTAAGTAGGTACTAACAGAAGAAAATTACGGTACGTTTTCAGTAAAATAATATTTAAACAAATTCTTTTGAACCCTTTGAATTTGATTTTTAAATTGAAAATAATTAATATTAACTGCACCAGTGGATTTCGATTAATGTTGATGGAAGTCATTTACTGAACAAATTTTCCGCAGCCCGGAAGACCGGAATGTTTTTAACGATGTATTTTCTCAGTCTTATTTATTTTAATTATTTTATATTTCTTATTCTTTAACGTAATTATATTAATTTACAAAAAAACTATGTATCCAGCTGCTTTAGGGCGTTCGCTACACCACTCACACCACGTACAAACTTGACGTGCGGTACGGACTTTGATAAATGTCCCATCAATTTTTAAAACAACAATACATTTCGACAACCATATTTATTTAAGTGGCAATCGAAGTCTGTAAAAAAAAAAAAAATTACTGACATTCGTTGACCCCCTTTACCTTTGATGTCTATAACACGCTAATCTGTAATAATAATTATTTTACAACGTGACATGCTACGTAGTCAGGTAACAACTCGGAACAGAATCCTACTAATGAAATAAAAATGTAAATTATCATATTGTTTTATTCGTTATTTCGTTTATAATATGACAATATTTGTTTTTCCGTAACGGTGATAGGTTTGTAAATTAACTTTATTACCTACATAACTACCCAAAGCCATTAATACTTTTGAATATTTTATAATACATTTAGTATCAAATACATTTCAAAATCAATAGTAATTTGTTATACAATACAAAATAGTTTGATGTATAGGTAATAGGTATGCACAGATATTTTAAAATTTAAAATTAATTTTTTTTTTTTTAAATGTTTACACTTTACAATATCAACATAACAATTAATAAGTTCTAGGTAAGTACCCACATAATAATATTAGAATATATAAAGAAAACAAATACTTGTGGTGATGTGGTCTATGATATATGCCTATACCTCTATATATTGTTGTCGATGATTTAAATACAGATGTTGTCAACTAGGTATCCAAAATATTATTTTAGAGACCAGACATTTTAACAAAACTATGATGTCCCGTAATAACTTACATCATCGCGATCCAGTTAACAAATTAGGTCATTTTATAAATGTACATGAGCAAAAATTCAAATAGCTCCATATACCTATAAGGTTAACTTTAATACATTTTAGAAAATATCATAGTTAGTTATAACAACTCAGTACTCACAGATTATGTATATACAATTATTAGGCAAAACATAATATTAAGTTAACATCATTTAATTTTAAATCTAAAACATTTAAAGTTTTTTATTGCTCCTTAGACATTTCAAAAAGTGGATTTATCTGGTTGTTGCACCAAGCTCTTCAATTAGTGTGTAGTTAGAGCCTAGAGGTATGTAGGTAATACACGAAGTACAAATAAACAATAATAAAAAATTTAAAATAGGTTTGATATTATTATTATGTTTAAAAGCATTAATTGTATATTTGCAGCATAGTATACAAATTTCTGTAAGTACTAAGGGACGTACGAAATGATAACTTGATAATATTATAAATTTATTTTATAATACTAAGAATAATATTCTCTTGGTAAGAATTTATGGTTATCATTTTATTATATAAAATATAATGTTGATAGACCGTCGCATCGTTGCCTAATGTCCACCGTCTAGCGGCTTACATGCTATAGTGTCACCTGTTATGTTATAATATTATGTATTTAACATAACATTATTTTTATTGATTTGTGAGCTTGATGTTTTAGATAAAATAGATCATATTATTGATATGTTCACCAAAACTAAAAACAGAAACGATTTGAATTTGTGTTGTAAGAATTATTGTTAAAAGTTTTCTGAAAATTATGACTTATCCCCCTCCCCCCAACCAAGTCTTACTAACCACATCAGGACTGTGTGAGTATTTACACATTTTAATATAGTAATAGGTAGATAGTTACAGGATATAGTTTAGTTTCAAGTATATAATGAAGAACGAATCATAATATGTTAAAATATTTTTATTTAATAATTAGTTTGTATGATAATTTTATTGATATTATGCTGGGTAGACAATAAAATAAAATTTTTTTTTTTTTTTTTTGTAAATTTTTTTAATTCAAAAATAAGTCTATTGATATTGAAATTAAAAACAAACACATGGGCCATAATATTAGTTTCATATTGTAATGACTAATGAGTAATAACTAATACTTATAATTCCTATTACCTAAATGGTATAATTATTATTTTTATTTGCTAAAACCCTCAATCGTAGACTAGACATTTGTGATAATGACTAGGTAATAGGTATATGAATATTTAATCATTGCCTGAGACCTTTATAAATCAGCAAAATATCTAGTCATTATCATTACTCATTATTGTATAATAATTCACTCATATTACTAAAATATATCAACATTGCCACTAACATATTATTATAGGTACTTTAATATATGTAATTTGTATTAAACCAATTTGTTTGGTGGACATTATAAGGTAAGGTTATCTATTAGGGTAAGGACGGCTAGGTTTTAAATAATAACAGAGAAAAATGTCTTGTACAGCGATATTTGTTAAATTATTAATTATTGATATATGTATTGTTTAAATATTTAACAACCATATTATGTAAAGTAAAATAAGTGCATACACTGTACAGTGTGATACACAGTGTACACTATGATAATAGTTCAATAAAATAGTTTATTATAATTTAGGAAATTAGAAATAGCGCAGTCACTCACTCTATATTGTGATCCACATACTAGTTAAATCGTTCACTATAAAATCATCGACCTTTTCATATTCTGTTAACTTAACTTGAGTTAATTATTTGTATTAACTATTGCTCCACCTTTGGTTAAAAATGTGATTTTTATTAAACGTAAAACTACGATGGCGTATACCTACAATAAATAAATGGATATTATTCGGATTCGAATGGTAAACACGCAAGTATTTGATATTATACAATATTATAAAATATATGAATATATGACGTGTAGTCGGATGTAGAATGACGTTTATGAGTGTTGTGTAGTTGTACTCGTGCACACATAATAATAATAATAATATGAATAAAACGTATACGGTTCGTACACACGACGGTTTTATACCCTCAGAAAACCTCTGAATAATAAAATATTTATTTACCTTTTGTAAATCGTGTGTGCATGATAATGGGTGATTTTAATTTGCGAAATTTAAAATTAATACTTATATAGGTACGTTTAGTTGATAGGTACGCAGAGGATATATTATTATTTGGTAGAACGATTAAAATAGCTTATTGTTTTTTCACCAGTACCTATTATACATACAGTTGTATACGTAATGCTATGATAATAAAATATTATTTTATTTGCATCTTGTAATAATAAAATATTTTTGTTCAGAATGTGTTCTGCAGATGTGATCAATATATATAAATATTATTAAACTGCCACGGTTGTTGTGAAACGCAAGTGTAGCCATCTGTGAATAAGTATTATACAATAATGAAAATAATATCGTGTAACATCCCTTAATTCCTTGAAAATTGTCTTACTCAATTTAAAAATCCTGGAACTTGATATATACGGAAACGTCTGAACTAAGTTAAAGCTGAGTTTTGTGATTTAAGCATTTAAACTATTTATACCGTATTAAGTACATTATAAACTTGTAAATATAGTCTTAGTACATTTGCAGAGTCATTTATGTATTACGCTAAATAGTAAATAGTTTCAGTATGAATTAACTAAGTTCGTGTTCATTTTCTTTCATATAGCAGCAATTTAAATAAAATTTCCCTACGTAATAATTATGCACATTTAATTAATGTTAGTTCCGCATAAAATGTTTGGTACATTTTATGCACTTTAAAATTGTCTTAACACCCTAATTTGCATAAAATTGATCTAAAAATGTTGCGGTAGGTACCCTATACTCAAATGTTTTCCTTGAAAAAACAAGTGTTTGTGAATAATATTTCAATAGCCTTTTTGCCTCCCAATAAATTCAATAATAATTATAGACAGAATTTTCTATATGCAACAAATTTAAAATATTAAGTCGAAAGTTTGGCAACAATTTTAACGGTGATAGATTGATACGAGCACTCAAATATATAATATAAAATAAAAAACTAATATAATTTGTATTTAATATTAAAAATTATTTTTTTTAGTATTCACCAAAGTTTGTAGTGTAAAACTATTTAAAATAAAAAAAGCTTCAGGAATTTACTATATTTGTTCAGTAATTAAGTTAGGAAATTACGACTATGGATCAAGATTTTCAATTGATATTACTAATATATTTTTTTTTTTAAATAATATTAATTAATCAGTATTAATTGAGATTACAATGATTTAAGGTTATCATTTATCAAAGGTATATAATGTATTATATTATGAAGAAAAATAACAAAATAATATTATAACGTTATTATTCTGAGTAAGTTATCAATATTTTTTTTTTATGTAAATTTGTTCACAATATGATTTGTTTTTATTCAATTTTAATTTTATGGTATTAAATTAGATTTACAGTAGGGGAACATGGGACAAGCTGATATGTTAAATTCCTCGATAATTATTAATAATAATATGTTTGAAACCTCTTTGAAATATTTTATGGAGTAAAATTAGATGATTTTTGGTAACAATTTTATGATAACTGATTTATATGGCATAATATCAGTGTTTTTTTTATTTACATCTCATAATGGCTTATTTTGTTAAAAGTTCTACGCTGTTTTAAGGTAAGAATAATTTATTAATTCTTAACAAAAACTATTCTAATATATTTATAAATTTCGGTAATTTAGTATTATGTATAATTATTAAAAATTGATTAAGTATTAATTGAACATAATTATAGTTTATCTCTGGCATAATGAGATAAATAATGCAGCCATGCGGTGTTCTGTTGAAGTACCTATCACCAAAGTCTGACTATAAAATAAAATATATTTATTTAATATTAATGTGATTTTTTTTGTGAAATTCTTGTAAATAAGTTCCTATGTTGACTGTTGATATATTTGAAAAATAAATATCTATTAGACATTTATACGTTTCATCAATATGTCTCAATGAGACATTGTCTCATATTACCCCGTTGTGTAGGTAAGATGGGACAAATTCCGTTTTATTTTTACGTATTTTTTTTTTGATTTCAATAATATTTTAAATAAATTATTCTATTGGTACCTACATAGGTTACCTAGTAAAATTATTGAGTAAATATTTTATGACATAATTGATGTTCAGAATTTCAGATTGGTGCCATGTAACCCTTGTAATTTGTTGTTTTACTTTAGGAATGTACTGTTTAGATACAGACTGCCGTTTTTCAAATGAGGCCCCCACCCCATTTCAACTGTAAATCAATCAGTGAATAATTTTTCTGAAAAATTTGATGCATCAGGGTAGTTTTTGAATTATTTACCTTTGTGTTCTAATAGGATAAGAGGTCGACGGTAATGGGTGTATAATATATGGGGCTATAGTGATTTTACAATGTTAGCCATTAAGAAGTATGAAAAATGGCCCAAGTAAAAATATATAATAAAATATACTAGTTCCGATATTACATCCATTTTATATTTTTGTAAAACCATTTTTAAGGACTATTGTCTTTAGTACAAACATTGTAATAACTAAGAAACTACTTATTAGAGTTTTGAATTAGGCAGATCAAAATTTTCAAACAAATAATTCACTTAATGATTTACAGACTACAGTATACAAAAATAGGGTTCTAAATTGAAAAACTTAAGCTTGTATCGCTACAGGACACACGTTAAGTACCTAGTACAAAACAAATTTAAGAATTTGAAAAAATTCTCTGAGTAAATTTCAAAATTTCAGAAATTCGAATTTTAAAAAAATCAATATTAAAGGAAAAAAAAGCTGCCAAGTGCGAATCGGACTCGAATATTAAGGGTTCCTTAGCAGCAAGTAACATAAATAATAAGTCGTTTCATTCGGCTGGCACGAACTTTGGCCCCACCACCGGGTCCAGTAGAAGTCCTATAACAAGTCACAGTCCATTATGGCATTATAGCCCATCTTAGTCTATCTTAGCCCGTGATTGAGAATATATTTTCAAATATATACATGATAAAATAGATATATTATATATTACTATTATTATTATTATTATTATTATTATTATTTACTTATTTACTTTAAAAAAAAAATACTTACTAGATCTCGTTCAAACCAATTTCAGAGGAAGTATGAATAGTAATGTACATCATATATTTTTTTTAGTTTTATCATTCTCTTATTTTAGAAGTTATAGGGGGGGGGGGGGACACAAATTTTACCACTTTGGAAGAGTCTCTAGTGCAAGCTATTCAGTTTAAAAAAATTATACTGGATACCTCAATATCATTTTTGAAGACCTATCCATAGATACTCCACACGTATGGGTTAGATGAAAACAAAATGTTGAGTTTCAGTTCTAAGTATGGATAACCTCCAAAATGTATTTATTTATTCTATTTTTGTGTGAAAATATTTATGCGGTTCATAATCTTCTTACCAAGTTTCAACAGTATAGCTCTCATAGTTTCGGAGAAAAAAGCCTGTGACACCACGACGGACAGACAGACATACATGACGAATCTATAAGGGTTTCGTTTTTTGCTACTGAACCCTAAAAATGGATGTCAACAGGCTTGGTGAATCGCAATGTGTAGTGTAATAATAATACCCATTTCTATTTATTTTTGGTTGTTGCCATATTCCATTTAATTATATAATCACGTTTCTATAAGAAAAGTCGGCCATTTTATCTGACATAAACAAAAAAGTCTGTTATATAGTTGTATCGAAGTATACATGATACGTCTTCAGTTCTTTGTTTCCACAATGTACTTTAATTATTATTTTGTTATTATTAACTATTTAAACTTTAAAGATTAAACTATAAAAAGAAAATTAAAACTTGTTTGTTTTTACTTATAAACTAATTATGTGTTTATACTATCAAAATTATTAATATAAAATTGAGATACTCAAAAACACCATTAGGTATATGTATATTAATAATATAACATCATGATTGATTTAATATTGTACCTATAACCTCATAACAGAGCTTTTCTGGGAATTCCCGTCAAATTACGTTCCTGGAAATTGTCCAATCCTTCACAGTGAATATTATCAAATCGTGTTATTTTAATGCAAAAAACTTTATAAACTATTCTCAAATAACCTTAAATCAAATGTTTACGAGTTACTACAATACAATTACCTATACAACACTGTCTATGGACTATCTAATAAACATTGGTTAACATACTACCTGCATTCGTTGGTTATATTACTATAATTATAGTTATATTACCATACGTTTTTTTTACTATCATGAATTGATACTTATATATAGGTTATAAATATAATAACTAATTCGTAAACACTGCAGCTTCAGTATACTTAAAACTTGCTTGGAAATGTCAAAATATGTTTGTATGAAATAATATTACAAGACGTATCTCTATTCCAAGAAAACAAAATGTTGGGTATGAAATATAATGTATGTGGGTATAGGCAGCTATATGAGTGTTATTGGATCAGTATTAACATTTTGTCTTTGGCCATTTTTAAATTTGTTTTGGCGTCATAGGATGAGTTATGATGATTATTGCCGTAAAACAAATCAATCAAAAAAAAAAAAAAAAATGGTATTATATAACAAAAATTAAGAAATATGTAACATTAACCCTCAATATTACTCGCTTCCAATTAGAATTTAAAAATTTATAAACATTATAGGTACAAACAATATTGTAATTTAATTTGTAAATATAAAATGAAAGTTTAAAAATTAAAGCAATGGTTTTTAGTACGTCTGAGTCCACCTCAATTTCTACAAATACTACGATATACGTACCTATGCTCGTGTAACATTACAATATGAACTTACTAAGAAATTTATTTGGCAGGGCAGTCATCCAGACGCATGACCGAGATTTCAAACGATTACTGAAGATCAAATTGCAACTGTTGTTGGTCAATTTTGTTTTTATCAAAGTTCAAAATTAGAGTGGCTAATGCAACGCAGCTATTATATGTACTCTAAACGAAATAACGAACTGAAATAATATTATGACGGTGTGGCTACGGTGGTCAGTACAACAGACGTCACAATAACCGGTATGACGATAACATGTGATGTCGATGATGATTATAATAGGCTATATTATCAATTACCTAATATCTTCTAATAGGCCGTCCAAGTGCGTGTGCGGCGGCCTCTGCCATGTCCGAGTTTAAATAGAAACGGATTAACGGTGGCGGTCAGATACACCATCATCCGCCCTCGGGCCGAGGTCTTTTACCCGCAGAGCGGCGGCGACCGCACAACAAATACGCATACCCCATCGGCGCTAACGACCCAAACACCTCGAGGGTACATGAAATTGTATAACCAGGTATACTTACTATACAACAGTATTATAACGAACACACACACACACACACACACGATATGGACGTCTAACACAAACCGACCAGGACCCGAGTGGAATACCAAGACCGCGTACTTTCCTACACATAATAATATCATGGCCTTATAATATATTATTTTGTCCGTGTGCGTGTGTGTTTGTATTCAATTCGTCAATATTATAATGTATATAATCTAACGTCGTATTGTACACGTTAAAATATGATACATATATATATATATGGTAGCCACGGAGGCGTGTGTTAGAAATAGGTTTATATAGGTACATGATATTATATAGAATAAATAATACGAAACGGACGTAAGGAAATCATTACACTACATGAGCCCATGGTGGAATTGTGTACCTGTTTACATATTATTCGTATATTATTATACGACGCGCCTGTGTAATATATACAGCGAGCACGACGTATAAAAAGGGTAATTAATATTATATTATTATTATATTGTATGCACAGGTACGTTCGTATATTATACTGGACACGTCATAATATATGTAACTGCAGTCCCACAACTTTGGTTTGTGTTTTCAGTGTAGGTGCGTAAAACGATTAGACGATTTTGTGATGTATTACAACATTTAATATACAAATACAAAAGACGTGAAAAGAAAAGGTGAAAAAAACTTAATTTTTTCGTGTGTGTGCACTGTCCGAACCGTATCGAACACGAGAAAAAACGAACTAGACATGCGCGTGACCACTGCTCTAATGTATCACACGCACACCTGTCGGTGTACATTCGGTTTTTTCGTATTATCCGTCCACGGGCACAAACAGCGTTACAATTTTATTTTTATTTTTTTTAGGGGGGGGACATATTGAATTCATGACATAATATATTTTTGGTGACCTTTGTCAAGTCGCTTATATACCTAAATACGTAATTTAATAATACTGTATAATATAACATATTATTATTATGACGATATGACCCGAAATGCTAAAATGCTGAATAGGTAGTCTCATAGTTATAGTAAACATAACAATATGATTGGTAGACAATATTCGTAGCAAAAAATTCTTGTTTACTTATAGGTATTTACTATACTGCAGCGTCTGTTCACTTATATTTGAGAGAGCACTCAATTTCTCGACCTGATTACGTTGGATTGAATCAGGACATTTCTTGGCAAGGTAAAAGGGTTTCGTATCCCCTGTACACTTATATGTTTAAATTATATTATTTTAAATAACCACATTGAACATATATTTTTGGTACACAATTGGGCCTATTAATTGTTTCCAGTCGTTTTGACAAGACAACTACGACTTGAAAATCAACATTGACGGAATGAGAGAGCCAGTTAAAATGTAATCGTGGAGATATTACTATTTTACATTAATTGATAACATATTAATTAAACCCATTCATTTTATATAATCTAGTTTTTATCTATTTCATTAAATATGTTATACTAAAATATACTAAAATGTTTGAGTAGCTTGTAAAGATATTATGAATTATGATGATAGGTATTTTAGACAGTGGCGTACATAGAGATGTGCAAATGCGAGAGGGGCTGATTTACATCTAATAATATTACAATATAGTAAATAATATATTATTTATATATAATATAATATGTTATAAAAACATCTTCACATTTTTATGTGGGAGGGGAATTTTATTTCACTAGTTTTGTAGAACTAGAATAAGTGCTTAACACCTGTTACCTTATGACACTATTGTTTATAATAAAATGTCGGAGGAACTGGCCACCATCAACCCTTGGCTATTTAACTGGTACCCTCTGATAACTTTTCTAATAGTTTTCGATGAAATCCAACGTAATCCAACTGAGCAATTAAGCTGAATTATTGCTATATACGCAATAATAATATCATCGTATTGAGTAAGTATGCTGAGTCATAATTGGAAACCTATATATTATGTTGTAGCAGTCAGCTAGATTTTATCAAAATAAAGTTGTTCCTCTCTCTATATAATATATACTTTATAGTACCTATATATAGAGATCGAGATAGGCAACACATTAGGTATTGTAATATTTGCGATCATCGTTTGTCCAACATGACGACGTGATCTCATAATAACAACTATGCGGGATTCAACATTTTATGATCCATAAACTGACTTACTGTGCACACTGCAGGTTAGGTTAGGTTAGGTAAGGTTAGGCAATTAAGTTTGTAGATTACATTAATAATCCTACAATAAACCAATTCATTATAGTTGCTTTGTAAGTATGTAATGTAGGTTCGTCGTCGTCATCTGATTGAATGTCATTATACTGTTTAAGTTGTTGAGAAGTTGCCGCGCTAGTCCCTTTATTTTGGTTACTCGAATGTATCGCTAAATTAGCTACAGATGTGTATAATTAGACCCGCAGTAATTGAATTAGAGTTTATTTTCTTTGACCCAACACATACGGTTTGATGTAATTTGGCTGTCATCAGTTAGAGATATTGTTGAGATATCAATTTATTTTTACACTTATATAGGTACAATCAGCCGTCCCATCTTCATATAATATCGAGAAAATGTTCTACATGTACGAGTACTAAACTTTTCTACAAATAACTAAATAAACAATAATAAATAAAAATTAAATGTCTATTCTGGTATTGCCATCGATTCAAGCAAATAAAAATATTAAATATATATCTTTGGTTTTAAAACAATTAAAACACTATTAAAGTCAGAATTCAATGCTTCAATATATATCTGTGACAAGTATTTGTAGTAACTAGCAATAACTTAAGATATTGAATAGCCATCTGAAAAGATAATTATTTTTTTTTATACGTGTGAATAATTGTTTTTTAATAACCAATAAAATTATTCTCCTATATTATATATATATATACATGAATTAATCATTATAAAACAGATTTACATAATTTGATTTTATGTACTTTCCTATTATAGTAAATTTACTAAAATTATATTTTGTTAACTTTTAAATGACTGATGTAGGTGGCGATGTTTCGTATAAAAGGAGTGAAAGCGTATTCAGATAATCAAATGAATGAAACAACTATGAAAAAAAAAAATAATAAAGAATGTAATTCAGGGACTGGAACCGAACCTAAAAGAACCGGTTCTGGAATCAGAACCTTTAAAATATTAAAACTGGAACCGGAACTGAAACCTTTATTTTAATAAATAAAGGACCGGAATTTTTAAATTAAATAGGTTCTTTTAGGTTCAAAAATAAAATAATTTTATTTATCATAATTTAATGGTATTACTGTTTTGGGTATAAACTATGTATGATCATATGAATTTTCTAATATTTCTCGTACTATTAATTAAACCTGAATTCCGGATAGGTATTTAAAATTATAATACTTCTCGGTAACTATACGTCATTATCTGGAACCAGTACCGAAATTATTTTGGAACCGATACCTTTATTTTTATTTTTTTATCGAAAAACCAGAACCGAACCCCAACAGATATTTTATTTTTGGAGAACCAGTACTGGAACGGATACCGATAAATTCAAAAGGTTTCAGTCTCTGAAATGTATATATAAATAAATAATTTGGCAGAAACAATTATTCAATATCTATTGGTGAGTGAATAGAGAGATTTAAAAAACATGTAGCTAATAATTTGTTGGATTGTGCTTAGGTAGGTACTTAGCTTGAAATCCTTAACTTTCTAGAATTAAATTGTTATCGTAATATTCACATAATTATTTTGATAGTGTTCTACTATTAAAATTGTCACTCGACGAAGTTAAACGTATCGTTATTTATGATTTATTATAATATTTTTAAATCTTTAGCGATCAGCCGTATATAGACAGTGCTTCCAAACCTACTAGATGCACTTTAAACGAATTAAATTATTTTTACAGGAATACTCACAATTTTTGTTTTGTGATTTTTGACGTTATTTTATTTTGATAGAGTTTTTCACGATTTTTATTATTTGTACCATCACTTTGAAAATGTTTAAGACACTTTTAAACTTTAAAATAGCATTCTATAATTATTATAATTTAAAATATCATCAAAGAGAATATTAGTTCATAAAGTTTTAATATATTAATCTTTATCTTTTTGACTAAAGTTTTATAATTTATAATTATTTAAAGTTTAGACTGAATAAGTAGGGGAGGGTAGGTACGACCCAATATGAACTAGATAATAATTATTGTATTCCTCAGACGACTTTGCGTCATGGAAATAAAAATATCAAATGCGATCGATGATAGGTACCTAGTACCATGGCCGGATTTAGACTTTCGGATGACCCTTGTAAATCATTTTTTGAGACCTCTAGTTGTAAAAAAATTAAAAATAACCATTACCTACCTAAGTAGTAAACGAAAAAAGTTACAAATTTGCACGTTATATAACTTATATCAATCCACCTAAAATGTGTTTATTTTAAGTTTAAAATACCGCTGTTCATGTATCACACACAGGGCTTGCATTTGGAAAAAAATCTATTTTATGTTAATTACAATTAAAACGTTAGACAATTTTTATGTTTATCATTATACAAGTTTTTTGTTTATCGTTATTTAAAATAGTGTTAGTACCTATTAAGTTTAAAAATAATAACTAATGCTTGTAGGTAATGGCCCAGGTACGGATTTAATATAATCAATTTTTAGATTGTTCGCATGAAAGAAATGTTTCTACGAAACCAATGGACCTTTTAAATTATAGATTTTTTGTATTTAGTATTTAGTTTTGCTTTTGTTATTGTTATTTATATTTCGTTCAATGATATTCTATAAATTACGTTTTGCGTTATTTTTTGTTTAATGATATTCCATAAATTAAGTTTTGCTTTATGTTTTGTTAATCATTATGTTTAGTTTTGCAGTATTTCATTATTTTTGATCATCGATTTCCGTTATAATAACGTTTACAAATTTCCATCGTTTTTTTTCTTCAAATATATCGTTATAATCATACCGTTATTATAACGTTTGCAAGCCCTTATCAATCATTTAAAAATTATTTTAAAGATAAGAATATTGTAATAATTGTATTAAACCTTCATAATTTTAATAGTGAAAATAAGTATTTTAATCTCATAACATTTTATTAACACATTTTTTTAAATCAAATCTTGAGTACCTTTTCAATGTTATATTGATAATAAAATATTATATAAATACAGTTTAATTAAATTTTAAAGTTTCAAATTTGTATTGACTAAAAATAGTACAATCAAGATTATGTCAAAAAAAATCTGGTGGTCTTTAGAAGAAGTCCATGTCACACCTTATCAAATCCTTGTTTTCCGGGCACTACCACCACGCTGTTTAAAAATAAACCATATAACCACTTGAATCTTTAAACCTAAATAGTAAATACTAATATATTTTGTATTCACTTGGTGTCCCAACTCCCAATGCTATCATTCCATGCTTGAGCCCAAATTATTTAAGTACAAATCAATTGTGTTAGTTTTTTAAGTTGAAATTTGTTTTCATACATTTCCTAAGCTGTGGGTCAAAAAGTTTTAAAACATTTTTTTATAGTATAACGGGGTATCTGCATGCTCCCCCCCTCTCACAGCATCTGCTGCCCAGTGCAAGTGCCCTTAAGACCCTCCGTCGAATACGGCCCTGCCAAGTACCTACGTATTATGAGATGTGCTTAGAGTGTTCGACGAACAATGTTAAAACCAAAATGCTATCATAACTTACACGTGTGATTTTTATAGTAATCTAATTATTGCCATGTCAACCATACCGAAACTGGTTTGATTAATACTTATAGTATTATAAATTGTAGTGTCGTAACTATAGCTCGTGTGGGTATATTATTTCTACGATTTATCATAAGTTAATAGCTTACCCGATAAAAAATAATATTCTCTGAGTTTTATAGCGACTATATAATAATATTATATACCAAAAGTAAATATTCGGGTACATTCCGAGTAAACAGTATTATAACATCATATCATTATTAATATCGGCAATGAGTGATGACATTTTAATTCCAGTAGGATTACTTTCATATTTTAATACAGAACGACAAAGAAGGATTAAACAGCTACTTTAAAACAAAAGTCAAAAACTACTTTCTGATTAATAATTGATATTTATTACGATATTATAATTATGATATCAAAACAGTTTCATTCACCAATGATTACACTATTACCGAAAGCTTAACAGAATGCCATGATCGATAATAATATTATATGCAGGTATGCCGCCGATCACGTCATTACAACATAACAATCTATCATAAAAAAATCACAATATCGCCGAGCACCATGTCGGAACGATTAAAAAAATCAATATATGTTTTGTACGCTGCCGACGCATGCTAATGATTATAATATAATGATAATAATATAAGCATGACGACGACGACGGATACCGGGCTTAGTGGAAATTTATGGCCGGCAATTTTGACCGTGTTAAAAGTTGTATAGTTATTATATAGCTATTAGAAAAATTATGGCCATCGGACGGAACGACAATGATACTATGTATCATAGTATTGTGGACGATTATGGAATGAAGAATAATAAATATAATGTTCTCATTCAGACCCGCTGCAGCAGAACGTCATTAATCACATAATAATAATAACGCAATAGGTACCACTACTACCTATATCGTGGTATTCAATTCAGAACGAGTATTAAATCCTGTGTACACTCCTGCTTCTGCTGCTGCTGTTTACTTGTGACTGTAAACGATCGTAGCAAGTACACGTTTTACTTAAACGGTCGTAATAAATCGTTTTGGACAAATCAATTAAACAATATAAATACAATATAATATATAGTAGGTACGTATAGTTTAGCGGTCAGCGCCGTCAGCATACATCCAATATAAGCGTGCGCAGGTCTTTGAGGCACGGCTGTCTGTGTAGGGATTACTAGAGATGTGAGTGGTGTAAATTTACCAGGTAAATTTTTACCGGTAAAAAAATTTACCGTAAATTTTACCAATTTTTTTTTTTACCGGTAAATTATTTTTTACCCAAAAAAAATGTTGTGTGACCCCTCTAATCAAATGAAATCGAAAACGCCTAGTCTGCATTGTAAAGAGATATATTTTTTATCAAATGATAACAATACAATAATGAATAAAGTACTAATCACGGTTTAAGATAAATCTTAAGCCGTGGTACTAATCATATTTGCTATTTGTTCGGTATACGGTCGATCGTCAATCGTTATATTGTTATCAGCTGTCGACCTGTGTTGTTATGACTATTTGATATTTCTATTTTCAGATACATTTTCGAGTTTCTAGTCTCTAGACTCTATAGTCTATAGCGTATCAACAAAAATATTTTTACCAAATTCCACTTTCCAGTTGGCAAAATTACCTTAAAATTTTTTGGGTTGGACCAAAGTAGGTAAACCGAAAAAGGAACTTCTGTGATATTATCATTTGTAATATTAATATATTTGTTATAGTTTATATAGTTTGTTATAGACTATAAAATCAATATTCTGCCACCCCTACTATATATTAGAACATTAAATATCAGTAGGTAATTAGGAAAGATTTTATAGGGAGATACCAAGAATGCAGATAATGTGATATTGATAATATACTATTATTAATACAAAAGTTAAGTCTAAATATAAATGTTTTGACTTAAAAAGAAATAAAGGTTATGTGAATTTTGATAGTTTAGTTTAATTTAATTTAAATTATTTATTAATTGTAATATGAATAGTTCAATATTCATATTTCATAAAATGTACTAATTACTAATGTCTAATACAGAACAATAGATATTTTAGGTTCATTTTTTAAATTTTTTGTTAATTATTGTTATTATTAGAAAGAACTAGATTTAACAAGTAGGTATATAACATTAGCACCTAGTACAAATCGTATTAACTAATGTATAATATAAAAAATAACAATGGCTCTAAGATTTAGCTATTTTACCATTTTTACCACACTATTGGTAAATTTACCGTAAAATTTACCGGTAAATTTACCGATATTTTTTTTTACGTAAATTCTCCATCTCTAGGGATTACTATGCGTAAAGGATACATATCCGTTTGTTTCAAATATTTCTAATGGACAAAACAAAAACTATTCGCAAGTCACAAGACCAGTATAATATAATATTAATGCAGTGTCATTTTATTTCCGACGACTATCAAAATTACTAGAGAAGGAATTCACATATATAGAAACCTACGTATATGAATGTAAATATTGATAAAATGCATAGTCCATAACTGATCACAAAAATGTATAAATGGTTTAAAAATCAATAACAGTAAAAATGTATTTCTCACAGTTTCGAAAATGATAATATAACGGAATCAATAGTGAATTATTTTCAGAAGACAATTAAAAAACCAAATGTTACTATAGAGTATTGATATAATGATATCACCTCTTCAATTGTTTTTAGATGTGTAATCGGCAATTATTATTGCATTTGAAATTCAATACTACTACACGTTAGACGCTATCTAATTATTTTCTACATATGCTGGCTTATATTTCAACAATACTTGTTTTACTAAAATGTATACGTTTACTTTAAAAACAATATTGAATACAAATATCCTATGAACTTAAAATGTGCTTTAAAATACATCAACAAAATAAAAGTATCATTTGAATAAACACATCTATGATTGTTACTTATTTTAAAATTTTGAATTGTTTTTACATCTTGAAATACACATAAGACACAATTCATTTTAAAATAAAAAATAAAACCTACGAGATTCACTAGATAATATTACAGTGAAACCTCGATAACTCGAATGTCTATAAGTCGAATTTTCGATAACTCGAAGGAATATCTTCGCCCCTGCATTTCAATAAGTACCCAGAATTTTTTCTATAGGTCGAATTTTCGATGGCACAAATTTTTTTCGTCCCCAACCGATGCGACTAATCGAGGTTTCACTGTATTAAGTAAGTACTTATAAATGGGTGAACAGATCAATTCGCTCCAATATTAAACATATTATGACATAGTTGAATACTCATAAATTGATGGTTTATAAAGTACAATTTTCCGTGAGATGTAAGACATGTAATACGCACGGGGGTGTAGCGTCGTTTATTAACGATCTGCATATTATTTGTGTTTATTTGAGAAGATAATTAATAATAATGTGCCGCACTGAACGAGTCCCACTAGTGCAGGGGGCCGCTGAGAGGAGGACCATTATTTCGATATCATAATATTAATATATTATGGACTAGGTATATTACTGTGATATTAAAACGACTGCATGCTGATGTCAATTTTTCGACGCGTTGACAGAAGTCGGACGATATTTCGTCGTACAGAGTATATTATTATTATATATAATACAGTCCGAAACGACTGCAGCAGAACTAATACAGCAGGACGAGCGTTTATAATAGGATTGTTCGTTTTTCGCTCAAGAGTAGGTATATTATGTGCAAATGGGCTTGTGTGTGTGTGTGTGCTCGCGGGCGCGTACGTATATAGTTTATTTGGTCTGGCGGATTTTTACAAAAGGCATTATTTACGTGCGAGATGCGCCTTTGTGGATGTTGCCAACTAAAAGCCATCATCGCCGCCGCGATCGCGAACGCGTAAACTCGTAAACAACAGACGGCCGCCGCCCTCTGTATACATATATAATAAATATATGAATAAATAATAATAATAATAATATTCATAATATAATAGTAGGTATATCGTGTAGTGCGTTAGAACCGCGTTGTTTCAAGCGACGAAAATCTAAACGATTCGACCGACATCCCTAAATAATTCTCGACGGGTAGGTACGCGTATAAAGCATTTCGTGTTTGTACACGATATGGTCCCTCTATATAATATTATTATATTATACATTAATGTTACGTGTACACATATTATATTATTATCTGTTTGCAGGACGACACGGTCGGACCGCAATGGACGGAAAAGGGTTAGGGAATAATAATAATAATTGTGCTCGAGGAGTCATGTGTATATACTTAGTCACTTCTTCACATCCCCTCGGCCCGGCTCACTAACGTCGTAAACGAAAAGGTCGTCCATTGTGCCGTCGTTTTCGTTCCGTACAATATAATAATATAATGTCATAGAGCACATATAGTATAATATTATAATATATATATATAAGTAGTTTACATATTATAATATATTATGTGTACAATGATTATATTGTCTAATCGGCTGTTACCCGCCAGAAAATATAATAATATAATAATATACACACATGTAACTCCAATAACCGATTTTCCATGGTATGTTATTGGTCAGCACTGTTTGAGCTGTTAACCGATAAAATATTCTATTAACCCTTCAACCCTCGTGACATTATAATACAATACGATATTATATAGTAGAATTTAATTGGATCGAATCCTGTTGGAGGTCATACTATAATACGATCAGTGATGAGTGTGTATAAAGAAAAAACATACCAAGATTCAGCTGCTAAACTTAAAACAAATATATTTTTTTTTCTAGATAAAGATAAATATAATACCGTTATTATCCACATAATAAAATATCAAGAGGCATGTAATAAAAGTAGAACATAGGTAGGTACTAATATTATATTATATCCATGTAATAATATGATACAGAAATACGTAATTCAATAAATAATAACAATATCCATCAAATATTATATAAATTTCCGTATTGGTAAGACCTTCGGCACAGAAAAAGAAAACACTTAATAACATCATCAAAGTATTACCTAATTATTATAATATGTACCCCTTTGGATAATTTATAATATTTATAAGTTGTAATATAATAATAAATCTAAACACACAGCTAAAGTCTAAGACTGTATGTCAATTTGTCAGTAGGTATGTTATGTTGTCAAATACTGAAAACTTACACATCACTAGATAATACTTCTTAAAAGGATTTACGCTTTCACGTAAAATCGTTTTTTTTTTTTTTATGGTTTTTGAGTAATCTTAGAGTAAAATCACCCATTACAAAAATTATAGAGGATAACATTTTTGAGGGTTTGACATAACTGTTTTATATTTTATAGTTATTTCACTTTGTATTCGGCTTTTAAAATGAAAAAAAAATGTGTTAAGATAATATATAAGATATGATGTTTCGATAATTTATTTTGATTCAATACATATAGATAATATTATGCCAAATCTACCCTTAAATATAAAATTATCAATAATTGTTTGTAATTGGTAATCTTATGTCACTCAAAAATATAAAAAAAAAAATGATTTTGTGTGAATTGTCCATGTGTGCCATAGGCCGGAGAGAGAGAACAAACAGTGCGCTGACAATCATTTTAATTTTTAAGCAGTGTTGGGAATTATCTAGATAAGATTTTTTGAAATTCATTATCACTTAAAGCTAGGCTACTCTGACGGCAGATCAGCCCTACCAGAAGTTCAGCAAGGACTAGATTTCCAGCTCCGGAGTGGTTG
Source organism: Macrosiphum euphorbiae (assembly GCA_949089665.1). Taxonomy (NCBI): domain Eukaryota; kingdom Metazoa; phylum Arthropoda; class Insecta; order Hemiptera; family Aphididae; genus Macrosiphum; species Macrosiphum euphorbiae. The sequence goes on from CARXXK010000002.1 coordinate 94,657,881, forward strand.
AATTATTGTATCCCCTTATTAACTAATTATTATGTGACCATAATAATATAGATCTATATTTTAACATTAGAACTAACTTCAAACTTGTTATTTATTTTAGAATTTAAATCTGTTGTGTTCACCTGGGAATCGTCCAGAGGAGGTTAGGCTGCCGGTATGTTAACGATAATAAGTGCACGCGTGGCCATACACGAGGTTTTGGACTTTGTAGGTAGACTACCTCTTTCTGGTAATTCACTTGGTGAAGTATTGTTTGCTTGGTGGATTTTTTACTCTATTTCAGCCACCATACATCTGGTGGTGAAGTGGTATCCCAATATTCTGATCTTGGTTAAAACATTGTACGATTGGTGCCTAAGCATGTTTTAAACTCAAAAATAAATAAACGTGTTTATAAGTAGTTAACCTTTTAATAAAATAATAATAATAATAATAATAAAACCCGTATCAACGAATTGTACCACACGTCCCACGACGGATGCTTGAAAAATAAATTCCTAATAAATTGTTCATAAATAAATAAATAAATATTGTTAATACATATTCACAATATTTTTTTACAAACATTTAGAGTTTAGTATTCGTATTATACTAAGGGAGTACGCAGTAGATAACTGATAAAGTCATAAGTTTAGAATTAAGGTTTAGTAATTCAAAATAAAATTGTCTTATGATTGTATAATTAAAATCCCTACTAGACACCTAGTTTAATTTGTATAATTTCGAATTGTTGTTCAATGGTTAGTATCATTTGTAAATGTGTAAATTATTTATATCAATGTTCACAGCCACGAGGTACCCCTAGTTTATAAACGCATCACAGATAGTATATTAGGTACCTGTTAATAATTCATACAAATACTAAAATAGGTACTAATTGACTTAGAATGACTACCTACTGAGTGTAAAAAAAAAAAAAACACTGTGATGATGTCAAGTCTCAAATGATAATTTTTGAAACAATAATTCGATAAACATTAACTCGTTCATATAACAATATCGGTGTCATGGGCTGCCAAATATTTTTAACTTGAACTTATTGTCTGTGTCGAACGATTGTTGGACGGAGACAACACATGTTGGTGTTGGGTCCTCTTAACACTAAAATTGTAAAATGTATAATGTTCGTCACAATCATGATATAACAATATTGTTATATCATGCTCACAATATTTTTATACACGTATAATAATAATATAATAACAATATTAAAATTGATTTATATACTTTATGTTATCGATGTTTAAACATTCTGTCGAAAAATTCTAATATAAGTATTTCTAAATTTAAATGTTTTATTTTTCAAATATTATTCTTATAATATAACATAGGTAATACTCACTATAGTTATAATTCAGCAGCAGTGGCGCCAGAATAGAGGTGACAGGGTTGGAAATAGACAGAAAACATATGATTTTGCCCCCCCCCCCTCACGAAAAAATAATGTTTGTACAATTTTATAAATAATAAAAACTAATATTTAAATTTAAATTAATATTAATTATTATTCATCTTATCTTGAATAAAAATATTTAATATTACAATTTAAAATAAATAAAGTTATTAGATAATAAATTAATAAAATAACTGATATTTGCAGGTTTAAAAAAAAAAAAAAAAACTGTCGAAATAGGTTTTAATTTTATGGTTTATATTGTTTATATTGTTGAAAAATCCATATTAAATAAACTAGAACAGACTGTCAAGTTTGTATCAGATATTAATATTCTAAATACTCATTTTATCATTTTATTAAATAAGTTAGAAACAAACAAGTGTTTGTAATTCATTACTTACTATATAACTATTTATTAGTAATTATACTCCTTGCCAAAAGTTTTTTTTAATTACCTACTGACTTTGTAAGTTATCCTGGTAGTGCGAAATGTTGTATGCCAATTATATTTGCTCGTGTGCTAATCTTGTATGCTTTATATGTTCAGCAAAAAAAAAACCAATGGTGCTGGTTGAGTCCTGAAAAGTATGTACTTTTATAAGATATGTATACATCGAAAGATAGCTTAAAAAAGTACATACTATCCAGGACTCAACCAGAACCATTGTTTTTTTTTCTAAATACTTAATATCTAGTATATAAAATTCTCGTGTCACAATGTTAGTTACCATACTCCTCCGAAGCGGTTTGACCGATTTTCATGAAATTTTATATGCATATTATGCATATAATAGGTATAGTAATAGTGTATTATTGTAACATACATTTTGAATCAACCTGTATACCAATAAATTAATGTTTGTGTGTATATTAGACCTGTGGGAAGAAGATGCGCTAATTTAAAAAGGGTTAAATCTGTTTTTTTTTTATTCATCGGATTTTAGTATTGTTATGTCAGGTTAGGATTTTGTATTAATTGATTATATTAATCCACCGTAGGTGGAATTAAGTTAAAACGACAAACTCGGTATAACTTTGATACTTTACAGTCAAATCATACACTTATGTACAAACAGCACGAGCACGGGGTCCTCAATCTACCGCAGGTAGATTGCCTACTTGATAATGTACTGCTGCGAATCAGAATTTTTATTCAGGGCAACAGAAAAGTTCAGATAAATCTAGAATATCATACACCTGAACAAAATTTGAGTCATATACAATTTGTACATTTAACGGGTAACGAAATGCACGGGATCATAATATTATAGAACTCAATAAAGTTTAATATATGTACAGATACAGTATCTAGGTTTAATGTTTATATAAAATTGGTTTGTGAACGAGAACGATTAAATTTTTTAGTTTTTTTCGGATCGGATCAGATTTATATTATTGTCCATTCCGATACTTGGCTTCAGCACATCCTTGCATACAAACATATAGCGTAAAAGCGAAATTTAATTAAATTTCTGAACATACAAAGCATACAAGATTAACACACCATATAACCATTACAAGTATTGGCTTCAACACATGTATATTGTATACCTACATCGAAAGATGTGTTGAAGCCAAGACTCGTAATGGTTATGTTTGCTTGTGTGCTAATCTTGTATGCTTTGTATCTTCAGAAATTTAACGAAAATTTGCTTTTATGCTATATGTTTGTGTGCAAGGATGTTGTGAAGCCAAGAATCGAAATTGACCGTTCTGTAGACACGGGTCACAAACCAAGAAAAATTTAATCATTCTTGTTCATAAACCTACCAATTGTGTACAAAAATTAAACCTACACTATTTGTATATACCTATCATATTATTATTATATACATTACATAGGTATTTAAAAAATATTATTTATGTTCTAGTTTAGTAATTTTACAATATCGCAACATCGAGACCCAACCCATAGTTACATCCTCTATAATTCTCCCCCTTAATCTGAAAAATAGTTCTTGCACTCCTGTTCAACAGTAGTAGTGAATTTCCCGGTTTCTTAAATTTATTTTACCTTGGATTTGTATATTTATGTGATCCCAGTATTAAAGTCTTACACACACGCATTTGTATGGTTTGATGTCACGTAGTTTTATCTTGTGGGTTTTGTACAAAAAAAACGAGTAAATAAATATATTTTTTTTTTAAGTACAAAAACCGATCGTTCACTGTTTTGGAAATATATTATTGTATTATGTTGTACTGTTTGGATTTTATATTATAATTTATACAATAATATACGCAAACAGTGTACGTATAGAGCATTGACATATAATACATCATAATGTCAAGTCATAAGTTATTACTTACTCATAACTAGCGCACATATAATTATGTACGTACACAAGTTTTTTTCAGATCCCGCCAAACTTTATAGATGGATTTTTTTATAAAATATAGTATCTTTATGAACTTACTGTTTAGGTACATTAAATTAGTTTCTTCGGTCTATCTAGACCGAATCCTTTGTTGAATAAATCACAAATTCAAGTATATTTTATATCATGTAGGTATATAACATATCGCTCTAGTTTTTATATAAATAGTATAGATTGTCGCAAACACGTTGCGAAAAATTAAAAATAATAATATATCTTACATAGAGTAACACCAACAGTAAAAGAGGCAGTAGAAACACAGAACGATTCCAGTTAATGACAGCTACGAACTGGAAAGTTATTTACGTCGTTGAGTGGTAGGTCATGTAACACCTGTAGAATCGGAGATAATATTATATTATCAACTGTAAAATATCATCAGAAAGTCCTTCAAAATATTAACGGAATGCTGACGATATTCGACGTATTCTATTCATACATCGATCGGCTATAATAATATAATATGATAACCCCACATCACATTTATCAGGATAGGTAGTTTTAATAACATGACGTGATTGGAATGCGGTATGGTCGAATTGTAATTATATTTGTGGAGTTGCCCAGCTGGATAGAAAAATTTAATGGCCGAATCGCACTCGGGTAAAATATAGGTAATGTTCGAATTGCAGTCCGTAAAACCTCACTCGGTGAGACTACTTAACACGTTATTTACATTTTTGTCTGTATAAAATGTTTACTTTTCATATAGGTCATATTATATCGCTGTCATTCACTCTTAAAGATTTTGTAAATAAGTTGACGAATAATAATGATCACACTGCACAGGTGGCATAAAGTATGTAACACTGTACACACGAGTACATATTATATTATACGCAACTGTCAACTAAAATTAATATTTATAAGTTCTATACAATTATCAGATCGAGTGCAATTCGAACATAACCTTTTTTGAAACCAAGTGCTATTCAAACATTACTTTCGTTGACAACGAGTGCAATTTGAACATTTCGTTTTAGGTAAAGAGTGCAGTTCGATTACACATTATTATCCCTATATAATCTACCTATACTTAGTAATTGTTTGAGATTTTGAGAGTTGATTTGTAGGCTAAAAAATAAGATCGATATTTATTATGATAGCTTTAAATCGTATACTCTCCGCCGATATAAGTTCGATGTCGTCGAAGAACTTTGCTTAGAATCACACATTCAAAGCTCGAGGAGATTTTTTTTAAAAACTATTTCCTTGTTGTACAGCCGCATTGTAAAGGTCCCATAAATTTCTGGTGACCAGCACTGTTTGGGAAAACGAGTATAAAAAAAAGACAATTTATTTATATCCTTGTTTATTATATTTTTTTGTAGATAATATCTCTTGGTCGGTGGCGGTGGTCGTAGATAATAATATTATTCGGGTATATTCCCCAGGTAGTAGGTCAGTCCGGATATTGTGCCGCGCCAGTTTCCGTAGGTACCTACACATTTATAATGATATTTCTTTGTACGTAAACGATTTATTTATAATTATTATCATCACAAAAACATAAACACGCAATATTTCTTCTAACGGGATCTGTACTCGGGCGCCATTAAAATTTTTGTACCGGAAATTCGTATTTTGGTTTTGAATATAATGCGGGATGAATAGGCTGTATAGGCTTCCAGTCCACAAAATTACTATACACTTTCCCTGAATGTCATAATTCCAAAAATAAATAATTTACTGTTTGGTTTAATTATTAAATAAGTATTTATCTCACAATTTAAAATATAGGTATACATTTTGAACATTTTATAATAACGTCGAACGTTATTATAAAATGATACTGCACCGATGACCGGTGCCTTAGGATTACGATTCATCGTCAATCTCTTTGGTACAAAAATAGAGTATCTATTAATGCTGAATTAAATCCATTATTTCTTTTACTGTAGTTGGTCAAACAAATGTTATTCAAATATAAAAAACAAAAAACTTGAAAACCCTTGAGTATTGGTACCACGAGATTTGACGGAAAAGATAACAGATTCGAATAAATAATTTAGGAAGGCCCTTCTAAAACAGCCTCAGATAGAAGGTCCAAACCCTCCCCCCACACATCTCTCACCAGTCACCAAGCACATCGTTGAGTATTTTGTGATAACGGTTGACCTAATTAGTTAAAAAGACTCTCCAATCACATATTTAAGTATAATAAATAGAATACGGAATTAAAATGCACTAGAAAAAGTAAAAAATGCATGGTAAAATAGTAAAAATAATAATAGTAAAAAATTACCTTAGAAAATTTTATAATAAAAAGTAAATCTTTAAATATTATATCTAAATTAAATATTTTAATTACCTACATTTATTTTACCTCTTAAATTATTTATGGTATTGGAATAAACCTAACTCCGGGTAGTGGGTATAATTCCCTTACGTATAATAATACTATTACATTATGGGTAGCACAGATAGAGGAACACTCCTTCAGAAATTAAATTGTCAACACTTTCTACGCAGTTCGAGACAAACGGGCTAGGTTTAATGTCGGTCTGCTCTTGATGAATATACGTCATGCATTTTAGTGAAGAATTTTAGTAATATTCTCCTTAACATTATTTCAGTAACCTATATTATGATATATTAATATGGTGTACAATGTGAGTTAGGTTGCCATAAGGCATATGCCAACCATCGTGATGTTCACCTCCTGGCCTCTCTATTTTTTTTTTTTTAATATGTTATGTATTATGAACATATTAAAATTATAAATTTCAAATATTTTTAAGCGTACCCAAATACATTAAAAGTGTTCTTTAAGCTAAGAATTTTTTGTTAAAATGATTTTAAAAGAGTCAAGTATAAAATTAAATGATTTAATCTAAATTGAAGTTTGTTCTGAGTAATTATTGTAGGTATCTTAATGCATTTCAACATCAGTGTCAAATGCGGATTACTTATTTCTCTTTACTTGGCGACTATTTGCTTATTTTGTAATGATATTTTCAGTGAATTCGGGAGAATACTTTCAGAATTTTTGTGGAATCATTTTATGGCGAAAAAATTACATAGTAATAATAATTAAATGTTGAAAATTTAGTTTCCATAATAAAATTTTAATGATAACTCGTACTATCTGACCTTTGATTGCCCATAAGCGTATAGTTGATGGATACAGGAGACACAAAGTAGTTTGAAGTGTTGATGAATAATATTCGATTATATTATAATGCAATATTAACTTAAAACCAAACGAGTAAGGCAAAGGTCGAAAATGAAAACAATTTAATCGACGTGAGGGTAAGATTGGATTTCTGTTAAAAAATAAAAACTAAATATCGAGTTGATATAATATATCAAATCTAACAAAAAGTATAACAACATATTATGTTATTATACTTTTTGTTCTCTTTATTATTTTTAGGTAAGCAAGTTATTTCTGTTTTATACCATAAACCAGTAAATCAACATGACTTCAGTTTCCAAGTATCTGTTCGATAGTTGTATGCTTCAATGCTTGCATCCCAAATCAATAGCATATCAGACCACTGCACCACACACTATTAGTAGGTAGAACTGACCATTATTTTTAGGGTCGTTGTAACCAAACGAGGTAATTTTTTTGTCTAGAACTATAATATATATTTTTTTTATGGTATTGTGAACTCTTATGATTAGAAAAATGCACGTACCCGTTTGATTAACTAATTTAAATAATAATATACATACTGTTATGTCATATAATCGGCAATAATACGAGCATTATTAATAATTTAAACAACAATATCGTTCTTAAACTGATTAATAGGTACATTTACAAAATAGTATCATAATAAATTACCATTTTTGACGTGGACTGTGACGACTTAAGTCGTCGTCCGTTCGAAATTAATGTTATGTATGAGGGTCGATCACCGATACCAAATGCGAAATTGAATGTACAACGTATATATTATGATAATTTATTGGCGTTATATACAAATGTAATTTACTATATCATTCAGTTTGATAAGTGATCAGTCTTATAGCTGGCGTCCACTTGGTGATGGTTGACGTCACAAAGTTATGTCACGGCCTTCCCACGCAGCATTTGAAAAATTATAATATTTTATGAATATCTTAATGTGCTTGAATAATGAATATTTGGCTAATCATATTGTACTATATAATTGCGGAAAAATGTTGACTCAATATTTTTATAAAGTTTCCGTAAAAATGTTTTTTGAAAATATAAGGTTAAAATGTTTTGTAAATGTCTGTGTAAAATATTTTCAAAAATATGAACTTCTTGGCCAAAGAATATAACTAAAATATATCCTAATTATTTACTCAACTTTTTTTTTAAATATTTTGACAGCCATATTATGTTTCAGAAATTATTTAGATTATAGTTAGGACATATTTTTATGCTGTGTGGATTATAGCGACTGCCCATAAATCCAGCCGGATCTGTTACTCCTAAACAGGTAAGGCAGGACAATCGACCGAATTGCGTTGTTTGTGTCAAAACAAGGGGGGTGGGTGTAAATTCACGTAGCCCCTCAACTTTGGCCAATCGATTCCGGAAAAATTGTAATCAATTGTAAATTGATGAAGAATATTTGAAAATTAAATTATCAGAATACTTAGAAATAAAAAAAAAACAAGGGTCAGGGGCCAAATTCACACAACCTCCGATTTTTGTAGATAAATTCTAGATAAACTTGAAATAATTGTGAATGCAATTCGGGAATTTGTAAATTATTTGAAAAATTAAAAATAAAATTGAAAATTTAAGTTGAAGTTGAATTTAAACCTTGTTTATTTAAAATTATTTCCAATCACTTTTAAGTTTTAACGGTCAAATAACACTAAATTAGCCACTGGGTAGTAGGGCGGAATCGATCGTCCAAAGGTGGGGGGGTGGGTGCTACCTGAATTTGAAAAACACCCATTTTCGGCTGGGGGCCGAGAGCGTTTACAGAATTGGAGATTAAATTTACAATTATTTACATTGATCGTTTGAAAGAATTTTTAAAATGTTTGCAGGGGGCCAAAATTATTATATACTTGTTCAAAGCATTGCAATTTTTGATGTTCCACTCCGTTTATCCAAACTTAAAATGCATAAATATCAAAATCTCTTCTTTAAATTAACGAAATTTACGTTGTATACGTCAACGTTTCTAGAAATGTAATCCGTTTTTGGTTATGAAACACAATATATTAAGGTTTTTTTCTGTCATTAAAAATTCAAAAGTATTCTGTTGTGTCGTCAATTAAATATAATAATATAATGCATATGTGTAACAATATAAAGGCAATATATCGTTTCAGAATCCTCGTGTATCTTAAATATTTTTTGAAAAGGAAAACTACAATTAAAGTGGAACCATCCCGTCAATGGTGACCACAATAACTGATCATAATGTTATATAATACATATTGTGTTATATTTATTGTCGTTGGAATATGATGGTACATAATAGTATGTGGAATTGTGGACTCTAATTAAATTCCTTTAGATCCGCGTACAGTGTATAGGCAATACGCACACAAGTTCAACGATGAGTAGGTATAAGTGTATAACTGACAATGAGATACGAGCATTTCGGTCGAATGCATGTTTATTGTATACAATAATTATTATACCTATATACCTATAACCGACATTGATGGAATCTCTCCATAAATCGGGGTTGCTTGATTGTGTGCATATTATATTACAATCACGCAACAGTAAATATTTTTAGTACAATTATATCCCCCTTAAAGACAATAGACGCAACTAACTAATTTAGTTGTATTAACTAAATTGGTCTATGTATTATTCTGCGATATAGAATTTTTAATTTTAAGGGTTCTAAACGCAGATATACGTCATCATACCTATGGTATGTTTACACATTGTAGAAGGCACTATTACGACTGTTTAAAATATTTTATTTTATAATGTTCTATTTATATAATTATTTGCTTAAAATCATCAGTTGATAACGTTATAACAATAACTTTAACTTTAATACGTATAATATGTACTTAAATATAATTAATAATAAATTATATGATTTCGGGTCAGTTCAGATAAAAGATATATGTTTAATGAAACATAATTTTAACGTGAAATTTTCATTTACAATTTTGTTATATTTATAGTTATATAAAATTATAAGCTAGTTAATTTTCATGGACATTTGCAGTTAGTATAATGTTAAATTTACGTAATTTATACAATAATTGTCAACTGTTTAATTAAACTTCAAACGTTTATAAAACTTAAATATTACAACTTTTTGCACACTGCATTTATTTTTCTGTTAAAAATAAATTTTAAGCTGTTTAAAGCAAAGTATTTATTATAATATAATGTGATACAGGTTTTTTTTCAATTTGGTACTCTTGGATAACAACTAATGCGTAGACATGTAGAATGTTTTAAGGTAAAGATAAGTTAATTTTGAAACATATATTTTATTATTAAAAAACATAATTTTGGAGAACGAAGTTTCACATACGTATATGAAGCAAAAATGCATCTAAATATATCATACAAATAGATCAAATATCCATTATGTTTTTAAAACCAGCACTTAAAAAAATATTTCGGCGGTTCAGTTATTTCCCCTCCATAGACCGCCTATTGTTAGCTCCTATTGCAAAATGTATATTTAAAGATTAATTGTACCTCGTAATTAAAAGGTGCATGGATATTAATAACTAAAAAGGTGCACTGCTGTACAGTAGGTTACAAGTGGGTCACTGTATAATGGATGGTATTAAATTTGAATTCAATGATATAATATCATTGTATAAGAAAAACGATTCTGAGTGGATACAGTATGTCAGTATAGGTATAAGACATATTATATACTTATCTATGATATTAAAAAAATTTAAATAAAATAGGTAAGTACCTATAATAAATTCCAAATTAATCATATCACAATATCTATTAGGTACTTATAACGCGTTATACATCAACAACAAACCGTGATACTATCATAGATATATAGTAGTATACTTTACAATTTTCAAGTACCCACGAATAATATTATACAATCACAACAAAATAAATAAAATAGTTATTCTAGGTTTTTTAATATGTAATTTCGTCCAAATTTGAATTTAAAATGACTATAATAATAAACTGTATTGTAAAAATATATCAGGAGCCTTGTGTTAAATGTTAACACTTTTTGGCAAAACAGATAAAACTTTATTGATATTTATAGAAAAAAAAAATAAAAAATTTGAAATATGAAAATGTTTCTAAACAGTTCAAAATAAATCAAAATATTTTGAAAATTTTATCGTGTATAGAAAATTCAAATATAAACAACCAGTGAAAATTCCATGTATATACTTTCATTTCTTTTAGAGTTACAACCAAGATCGATTTTGTGGAAAACCAATTTTGCGTACAAATTCCCGTTTTTCCTTAATTTGTATGTTGATTTTTCCGTCGCTTTTTAAAACTACTGGTAATTTCAAATTAGATCTCCCCAATGCTTCAACAATATTCACTTTCCCATCGAACTAGATACTGAAGTTGAAAATCTAAGCATTTTTTCGACTACTTATCGTGTACATAGTCACAAGAAAAAACACACATCATTGTAAAATCAATAGATTCATCTTTCTACTTAGAATCTAAAATTAAGTATTTATTCATATAATATGTATCTGTTTAATAATATAATAGTAAGATGTTTGATCAATCCGTTTTGGTATTTTGGTATTGGAAGTGTTACACTCAGACACTCAGTCATCATAGTTACTCATCAAGCTGGTTTTATCATAAGGATATATTAAAAAACGTCACTAATATAAAGGCTATACAAAGAACGTTTAGATAAGTCCAAGCTCGGGTGATATATTAATAAATATAGCACAAGTCGCCAACCACATACCACGATCCATTCGGAACAGAATATTTGGATGTTGTGGTTTGAAATGGATAGGAGATATATATTGAAAGTGATAATGGCAGTAAAAATCTGAATTGCATTTGATAGATATATTATGTACTTTATTTTTTTGGAGGGGGAGGAAGTCGTATGAGTGTATAAATACCACCCGGGAAGAAAAACAATTCAAATATTGAATATACGTAAGGAAAATAATGAATATTGGTATACCGACAGACATAATATAATAAATATTATAATAATAATTATTCAGCATATTATATAGACAAGCGTAGAGGTTCAATATTATCTATACTACTAGGAAATGATTAATAATAATAACAATAATACCTAATAATAATCTTAAAAAACTTAGGAAGGGACTTGTACGTTTGTACACTCCTAGGTTATATTTAATATTTAAATATATTATAATAATATTATACTGCTAAGTGTATGGTAGCGATAATAAATAAAGTGGACACCGGCCAGACACACAAAACAAACAATAACCTCATGGTTTATTTAGGAAAATTCTGCATTCCCCGGCGGACATTTCCATACCCCTCCTCCCATTGAATGGGAAATGGAAGTGTCCATGTATGCATACAACTGTATGTTGGTGGAATTGGTCATTACGTTTTCTGTGTGTTCAGGGTTATGCGCATTGCACATTCGTCAGAAAAGAAAAAGTGACGTGATTTCCATGTAACGAACAACGTGAACGTTCTTGGTAACAAAAATAAGTAATAGTGATAAATATTGATATATTTATTGAGTACAGAATATCGAAAACTTTTTTTTTGTGAAAGAATATGACACGGCACAATAAAATGTACATAGATAAATCAGTATAATATGTAATTTAATTTTGGTATGTATAAAAACTTGTATTTGTTAACATTTTCGAGTTGTCCTCATATATTAGGTATGTGTTAACTAGGTATAAAAGAATTCAGTATCAATATTTTCAATGAATTATTGTTTAGTTTAGATAAATCATTTGCAATAACAATAAATTCCTTACACGCAGTTTAGGAGAGTTTAAAATTTTTTTAAAACAACAACAAAATGAAAGTTTTCAAAATGTTCTATTATTTTTGTCGAAAACTTTCAACGAGTCCTCGAAAACATGATATTTTACATCTATGTAACCTGCAGAGTATAATTTACCTATAGTCACAATAGGAACTGTGGAATGGCACTTTTTATTTATGTATCAAAACTACTTAAAGTATCGATGCCGAAATATATTATGACAATAATTTATCGATAAATAATGAGTCCAACGTTATGGATTTATATTATATATACAGGATAAAAGCATGCTCACCCCCCTTTTTGTAATCAATATAATGTAGTTTTTTAAAATCTGACTTTTGGAATTTTTAAATATTATACTTAAAAATCATTATTTCAAATTCTTGATATTTTTTGTACTACTTAAGGGGTATCCTGTTGTGTTACAATTTTTTGTTTTACTAAATAAGTACCAACCCATTAAATTGTAAACTATTCAGTAGATTATTTTTCTGAAAAATGTAAAGTATCAGTTCTAAGGATAAAAGGTTCATGGTTTATAAGAGGCTATGGTGTTTTGAAAACTTTAGTCATTAATATTAATCCATCATAATTAATAATTTGTAAAAATTGCCTAAGTATAATAAATAATAGTTCCAATAAGATGTCTATTTTATATTTTTATAAAACCATTTTAAGGACTATAATCACCCCCATTGTACAAACATTTAAGAACTAAGAAACTATTCATTCGAATTTTTAATTAGGTAGGTACATCAACATTTCCAAAAAAATCTTCCACTAAATAATTTACAGTAAAAAGAGGGGGGGGGGCAGTTATCATTTGAAAATCAAAAGTTTGTATAGCCACAGAACACTACTTAAGTATTACAAAGAAATAGAAAGATTTGAAAAAATTGTCTTTGAGTATATTTAAAAATTCCAAAAAACAGAATTTGAATAAATTCGATATTAAATGAAAAATTCAAGATAAGGATTCTTGGTGAATCACCCTGTATAGTGTATATATGTATTATAAATTACTTATACAACCAAAGCAACCCGCCTAGCTTAATTAGTGACTTTTTTAATGTAAACTTAACAATATCATTCCCAAAATTACTATGCACGATAAAAGGTAATAATATTCATGCCTACATATATTACTTCAGTTGCCTTGCCAAAATAATAATTATAAAATATTATTCTAATAGTAATATGGTGGTGTTAAATTTTCTTTTGAGAAGGTATAGCTGGTTACATAATTCATATTATATATTATTATATATTATTTATACTAAAACATTTATATTTAAAAACTATAGTATACCAATTTATTATGTTTTACCGGAAGGGTTGAATGCAGGTAGGGGTGCTTCTCGAAAAACTATGTTTTGGTTGGTAGGTATAAAATACGGCATTACGCGCTGAAACGTAATGCTCAGCGTGGAGGTTTAATTTTTTAACGCACAACCTACTTAAGTATTATATTTGTTTAGATATGATAAATATGAAAAACGTCAAGAGATAAAAACTTAATAAATTCTGTTTATAGAACTGCGGACGTACGGGGATTAAAAGGGGAGATATCTTTCTGAGCACAAATTACCGAAAAACATTGTTGGTAGACTGCGAAATTCCTCGACATTTTTGCATTGCAGTGCTGTACTTGACCCCGCGAGTTTACCTGATGTTTTGCTACGACTTGTTATTTATTAATTTACGTTAGATTCTACACTTGAAACCTCATAGTTTATTAGTATATTACACACATCAAAGCATTACACCATGATTAACATGTTCATTACATTTTATAAACGGATTTATTTTCACTTAAAATAAACATTATAATATTATACTAGCTGCATAATTATACAATTAGAAAATTGTCATTAACTATTTTGATTAAAAAAAAGGTGTGTTATCAATACTTTCACTGTTTTTAATATTATATTTTTATGTTTCTGGTGTCACAGCGTATCTAAATACGATATACATGCCTATACTATACGTAATGAATAATGAGAATACCTTTGCAGAATTAATAATTCAACTCCAATGCAGCATCCACAATATTTGTATATATTGACCATTATATTATAGCCCATTTTATTATTATTTCAATAAAATCAAAGCGAATTCTTTGCCTACCAAATACGAGGACCGACTATTGAGTTACAGATGAAATGTTTAACGCAATGGCAAACAGCCGACGATAATTTGTATGTAGACTTTTTTACAATGAATTTAAACATTAACAGAACACTCACTGTTTAGGCTCTCCAAAATCACCGACTCGTTCAACACCTGTTGATTGGCTCAGTCGTACACATTATAGTCGGGCGGAAGGAGAAACACTGAAAATTGCTATGTTCGGCGTACGTGCCTGAGAGCAGAAAATCCTATAGTCAGAGTATTTAGTAATAGTCACAACATGCGTGTAAATTACTGCAATATGATCAAATGTATAATATTATTATTATATCTATATCCCGACGGAATTTAAGTTTAAACTATCCGGAGTTTGAGACCGCGACCAAACTTATGCGGATGTAGATCGAATTCATTTATAGCTGTGTGTTTCACTATTGGTTTACGGAATTATACAATATTAATGTATCATCGGTCGTCCTCACTCTCTATAGGTATATAGGTAAGTACTTTAGAATATATAACATAGTAAATAAGTTTACTCTTAAGTCTTTTAATAGACAACAATAATACTCATGTCACATTTAATAATAACCGTAAGCTAAAAAAAACTTTTAGTATATTATTCGGAGTTTTGCTTATTTAATAGATTATTATTATTTTTTTTTTGTGCAATATTTCGTCCTCTATTGACATTATTTCAATACGAACATAATACAATAGGTCACGGCTAAAAAAAGACTGACGAGATGTTATGAATAAGTAAAAATATATTAGTCGTTACTTCTACGATTATTTGGTAATTCGGTGATATATTAGCTTCTACTTTCTACACGATAGCCTCGTTCAGACCGAGTGTACAACTGCCGGAAACATTTTAATATTATTTTTCCAACGTTGTTGCCAAAAATGTTTCTGATTTCAAGCTGTAGCGTATTTGAATGTCCGTGACATTGTCGGAAATATATGTTTCCGACAAATGTATGCTGGTCAGGTTGTCTGGACGAGGCTGAAAAACTTTGGTATGGTGCATAAATATATTGTTGTCTTCGGAAAGGCATAGGTATTTACCTACTTTAAATCATACGCGATAGGCACATATTTGGAATTATACCAAACACAAATAAGACCTAACGTATAAGTAAATAGTAATAATTTATATAATAATGATTGAATGGATTCAAATTGGATAACTTTTGTGTGTCATGTTCTAGAAAAAAATAAACAGTTTCTTTCAAAAGTAATTTTTTTCGAGATAAGTGGATAGATTTTTAACTGTCTACAGAAAAAGAGTAGATTTTATTCTGTATATAGATAAAATAATATAATGCATATTATACAATATTACTATACACATTAGGATGGTATTTGTGGTGATAAAATATATGAATGGAATATTTTTTTTGCAAATATGTGTGGCATCGGTAAACCGTCATCAAAATTTCGATTCTGAACATTGTGTTCATCCACAGACAACTAAAAATATTGAATCAAATAGAAGCCTCGGAAATTTTTATCGACCATCTAGCAAAAATCATGGTTTATATTACACAGAGCTCGTATTTTTGTTTGTTTAATCAATAACCATAGGTTATAACTAAATAAGTACCTATAGCAGCTAATAATATAATATATCATTATGGCTTTGATTTAATATATATGTTAGCGGCAATGTGTATAATATTGGTATTTTATATAATGTCTAGGAATTCTATATAACACCAAATACAGCTGGAAATCTATAAAATTGTTTAAATTACCTAAGCATTATATGAAATGCCAAACAATGTATAGGTAATATATTAAATCCATATAATCAGTACCTATTGATATTTGACAATATATAAATCCATTAGTAATCTGTAATCTGTAATCTATAAAGTAGAATTCCGACTGCCGACAGATAACGCGATAATTTTGTCACCGTAGTCATATTATACTCTTATACTATTTTATCATTTTCAGTCTCTGACAAAATGTCGTGCGTGGAGAGTCGAGTGCGCGAAATGAAAGTTCGTTTTAACGCCGAGTTATTTAAGCGTCAATGTGACTTGAAAAATAGTGTGTTTTTAACTGATGAGCGATATTATCAATTAATTAAAGATGTTGATAGTGCTAAATCGAAAACAAAAAAAAAAAGAGCCGCGTGACTATTGGTTACTTAAAAAATATGATATTTTGGTCGTTAATAATAATAGTAAATTAATTTATCCTGTTAAAAATAATGATAACAATATTTTATATTATATAAAAGAAAGTGACGTTTTTGATGTGTTACATGATGCTCACCAATCGTTAGGACATGGAGGACGAGACAGAATGTTGTATGAGCTTAATAGTAAGTTTAAAAATATTACGCGCTTCGAAGTAGATCTTTATTTGTCATTATGCGAACTGTGTCAATTAAAACACAAAAAAATTAGAAAAGGATTAGTAGTGAAACCCATTATTTCTAGTGAATTTAATAGTCGCTGTCAAGTTGATTTGATCGATTTTCAATCAAATGCTGATAAACTTTTTAAATTTATAATGGTATATCAGGACCATTTAACTAAATTTGTCGTCATAAAACCATTAAAGACAAAAACTGCAGAAGAAGTGGCTTATAATTTAATTGATATTTTCACTTTACTTGGAGCACCTTCTATATTACAATCCGACAACGGTCGTGAATTTTCCAATCAAATTGTTTGTAACTTGAAAAATTATTGGCCCAATTTAAAAATCGTTCATGGAAAACCTCGACATTCCTAAAGTCAGGGAAGTGTCGAACGGACAAACCAGGACATTCAAAATATGTTGATGACATGGATGAGGGACAATAATACTTCAAAGTGGAGTGAAGGTCTAAGATTTATTCAACTGATGAAAAATCGAGCTTATCATAAAGGTATAAATAGGTCACCTTACGAAGCACTTTTTGGTTGTAAAATGAAAGTTGGTTTAGATACACCATATATTTTAAAAGATTTAGATGATGAAGAGAGCCTTCTTAAGTTGGTAGATCACAATTCCATTGGCCCAAATAATCAAGATGACGAAAATAATATTACCAAAGACGAAGATAATATCACGTCGATCGACGAAGATATTTGCACAGTTGATAATAATATAAATACGGGAAATTCTAAGGACGACGAAAATATTGCTACCAATGACGAAGATATTATAACTACGATTAACGAAGATATTTGTACAGTTGATAATAGTATAAATAAGGGGAATTATTTGGTGTGCTCAGAAGAAAACGATAAAAATATGGTTCAATGTATAACATGTGATAGCAAAATCCATGAGAGTGGCACAATATCTGTGGAGAAAGACTTGTTATGTAAGCTTTGTAGCAGAACTAAAAAAACCGAAAACCAGCGAAGAGAAGCACATTGTAATTTGGAATTACAGGCTATAAACATGAAAACTAGATCAAATAAAAAATTCCCTCCGGCACTTGTTGGAAACACAGTAAGAGTACCAATTTCAGATGTTGATCGAGGACGAGGAGAAGCTCATAATGTTTTGGCGTGTGTTTTGGAAGTTACAGAAGATGGATTTTATCGTTTAGGAAATAAAACAGGTACCTATTGTTTGATTGATAATTTCGTAAATTTTTAATTATTAATTTGTATTTTTTGTTATATTTGTATTTGTTTTCTTTAGGTGTTCTGAAACAACTTTATGCCAGATCCCAATTTACAGTCTGTCAACAAAATTTTGTGGCTTTAGATGAAGTAAACCACGAAAAAGAATTGGGTTTACGATCTATTGCCACTCAAGAAGCAACTGGATCTGGACAAGGATTTATTAAATGTTCATGTGCGACAAGATGTCAAAATAACAGATGTAAGTGTTTAAAAAATAAAATTCATTGCAATTCAAAATGTCATCCTAACCTACAGTGTTGTAATAAATAAATTTAACAACTTTTTATAAACTTAAACATATGAAATATAATGTTTTTTTTTCTAATAATAGAATACTTTTAGTAACATTTATTTTGTCTTAACGAAATTTAAAATAAATTAAAAAAATTACATTGTATTAATTATTCCTAATGAGGACCTACGTTCTACATAGATTTTTGTATTTTATAGAACAATATAATAGTAATAATAATTAATAACTGCATGTTAGTACTACCCATACAATTTACAAATTATTTTTTTTTTTTTCATTTTTATGCATTTTTATGCATTTTTATGCATTATATTTTGTAATATTAATGATAAATTGTAATGATGATATTGTAATAAATATTTTTTTGTGCGCTAATAAAATTAATAATTGTCTTAATTATGATAGAAGGAAATCTATTTACTTGGGTAACATCACTATTCTACAGATTGCCAATTTGTTGTTTGTCATTTTATGAAATGTCTAGTTATTATACAAAATATTTAGGAAATGTGTGTAAAAAAAAATTTATTATACACTTTTTTAAAAACCACCAGGTATTATATAGAATTCCTAGGCATTTTATATATTAAATATATTATACACATTGCCGCTAACATATAAATAAAAATAGAAAGTATGATCTTAGAACACAAAGCGTATCTTTATATTTAACATTATTTACTATTTTTGTATCCAACGACAATCAGAGAATAATACGTGTTGTGAACTTGTACATACCTAATATATTATGCCTGAAAAAAAAAAAATTATAATATTGTTGCATGCATAGTACCTATTTATAAAAAAAAAAAGCGACAAAGCTTCAGTGTCGTGTTATTATCACTTCCACTTTTTAATTAATTTAATTTAACCATTTGCTTGCACGATGTACCTAATATTCAGGTACTAAATTCATTTCTCGGTGCAGCTGCATATATAATAAATTAAATAATAATAATTGTCTTATTTCAAATGATGATTAGAAATCACCATAGCAAGAGCCCGAATAGGACATTCCCATTTAACCCACTCATTCTTAATCAACAAACATCCTCCTCTCTAATACAATAAATGTCAAGCCAACCTAACAGCTAAGCACACACTATTCAAGATTACCCAGAACGGTGTTGGGATATTTTGTTCCGCGGATATTTTGTTCCGCAGAATAATTTGTTCCCTTTTGAGATATTTTGTTCCCTTTTTGGATTTTTTGTTCTTCTCTGGAGACATTTTGATCCTTTTTCATATTTTAACAAAAATAAAGTAGGATTTTTTGTTCCTTTCTTTAACAATCAAAAGTGGAACAAAAAAATCCTAAAACGGAACAAAATGTCCTAGTGGGATATTTTGTTCCGCGGGGATATTTTGTTCCTCTCGGTGGACTTTTTGTTTCTCTTTGTGAATAATGTGATCCTTTCAAAAACATTAATGGTGGAACTAAAAATCCTAAAATGGAACAAAATGTCCTAGTGGGATATTTTGTTCCGCGGGGATATTTTGTTCCTCTCGGTGGACTTTTTGTTCCGTTTTGTGGATAATTTAATCCTTATATAAAATTTAAAATCGGAACAAAATATTATGAAAAAAATATGTAATATGAAAGTTATATATTCTGAAAGTATTCAAAACACTAAATAAGTTTAAATTGGAATACTATACAATCATATGCTAACACGTTTTAAGTCTTAAGTATTAGTCACGTCTTTAATCGCCACTCGTTATTAGTCGGCCTTGTGTACATATTATATTTTAGTGGTTAAAACGTAAGTCCCACAAGGGAGAGTAAAATATTGTCCGTCCAATTGAAAAATAAAAACAAGTTGGTAAATAGTAAAATTTTTTACTTTTAATTAAATTGTATTTATCTTTAGGGGAACTTGTTTAAATTTTTAAATTTGATTATATACATTTTTGGTTTGAATAAATAATAAATTATCCTTTATTACAGTAGAGGTCAGATGCATACTCAGGAATTTTCAATGGAAGAAAGGTGGTTAAAAAATAATATTTCTTGTTGTTGTCAATTGGTTGTATATTTTATTGACAAATATATAGTAGGACTAACTGCCGACTAAGTACCTATACATAAGCTCAACTAGGGTTAAAATTCTGTGGGGGATACAGCCTACATAACAAAACCATCTAAAAAATTTTGTGTATTGACATAAAAAATCGTTATAATGTAATATGTCAAACAGCTGCTAATAAACAAAAAACTCTACTTAAAAATATGTTTTTTTTTTTAAATTGGACCAAAGGCAACTAGTATGGATATGTCATATGTGAACGCAATAGCTGAAGGTTTCAAATGAAGTGCAGAAATACATGGTCTTAAATTCAATACATTTTTTGTAAATATGTATTTAAATTGTACATTAAATAAACACATATAATGAACAATACTCAATAATACTAGAATTATAAATACCCTATATTACTGGTATGATTATAGGTACAAACATAGGTGCAACTAGGAACATTTTTTGTTGGTGCTGAAATTGTATCAGCAGCACAACACCTAATAATTAAAATTTTAAACTCCTAATCACTCTTATTAGTATTAACTTTTAAAAATGGTTCAATATTATGTAAGAAAGTCTTGTCGGAAAAATTGGTGTGTAGATAAGTTATGATGTGTGATTAAATATGTTATTTATAATAATTTAAGTTACATATTAAAGAGCTGTCAAAGAACATAAAGTACCATACACTATACCTAAATTATATTATGTCAGGACTCAGGAGAGTGAAGAAAAAATAAATACATTGATGTGATCTTACCTCTAACAAAAAGCATGTACCCATTATAGGTACCTACTTGAATAAAAACAATTATTTACCAAATTTTAAATAAAAGTTAATTTACACAACTATAAATACAATATAATTTAATAAACAATCTTTAAGGATTTTAAACTATATTATATCCGTGCAAAACCGACACAATGTTAAAAATAGTTTATGGCTTGTTCAAAAAAAAAAATATGAATGATATTCACTGTATTATAATTAAATATTGTAAACAAGAAGTTACTTAATACAACTGTGAAAATAGATTAAGTAATTTTAAGATCTTGATTAATTATGAAAGTATTAATTTTTTTCATTTGGTTTGGCCCCGTGTTCGGCTATATAGTGGATAATAAGTGGAAATTAGTGGATAAGAAAATGTCCTATAACATAATTATATATTAGTATGTTCAGATCAGGAATTTGAAAGTAATTTCTTAATCCATTATGTTAGGTAAATAACGCTATATGAATATTAAATATATTTCTTTGTTTATGAATAATAGTAATAAGAATTAAAATAAGTTTTATTATGTTAAACCTTACATCATAAATGTATGTAAATTCAATTCAATTGGACGGACAATATTTTACACTCCCTTATGGGACTTACGTTTTAACCACTATATATATGTACACACTGATAACGAGTGGCGACTGAACACGTGACTAAATACTTAAGACTTAAAACGTGTTAGCATATGATTGTATAGTATTCGAATTTAAACTTATTTAGTGATTTGAACAGGGGCGTCATTTGGGGGTGGGCAGGGTTGCGACGGCACCACTAACATAATGGAATAAATAATTGGCCCTCCATTAATCCTCCTATGCACCGATATGATTACTATTAAAAATTAATAAAATATTCTTGGCCCAGTGGCGCTGGAGTCCAAAATTTTAACTATGACATAAGACACTTCCACATAAAATTTTGACACCCACCTATTTATTATAATTACTGTACCATACACCAAGTAAATATATATTTTGACGCCACTGATTCGTGCATGTAATTTAAATTTATTTTTTTTATCAGCTTTATCAGATTTATTATCAAATGTATACCTATTTGATAACCGTGTGAAACGAGTCTTTTATTCTGTGGTTTTATTATGTTAGACAGTTCGGTCCAGCCTGCTGGTATCAGCTATAGTGGAGTAAGAATAGCATATAGCAGATAATATATTAGAACCTGTAGAAAAGTAACTAATAATGTGTAATTTTGTATGAATATTGAAAAGTGTTTAATTTTTGAATTACATTTATTAAAAATAATTCCTTAAACTGCATTTGCTTTTAATTCTCCAAAAAGTAGTAAAATGGCTTCTGTTGGCCACTAGTTGTTACTTGTTTTAGTTGCTTATATGCTTTTATTAAAAACCTTCTAATACAATGAACTGCTAGCTATTTGAAAATTTCAATATAAATTAGTTGATATGAGTAATTTTTTATTAGGATTATAAAAGGGAAGGAGAAAATATTAACATACTTAAATAATTTAAACGGCATGGTTATTTTTTAGATATTAATGTTAAAGTTGGCCTGGTTAAATATTAAAATTGGCCTGCCTAAAATCTTGCACACCCGGAAAAAAACTGAAATGACGCCCCTGGTTTTGAATACTTTCAGAGTATATAACTTTCATATTACATATTTTTTTCATAATATTTTGTTCCACTTTTAAATTTTATGTAAGGATTAAATTATTCACAAAATGGAACAAAAAGTCCACCGAGAGGAACAAAATATCCCCGCGGAACAAAATATCCCACTCGGACATTTTGTTCCGTTTTAGGATTTTTTGTTCCGTGTTTAATTTTTTTGAAAGGATCAAATTATTCACAAAAAGGAACAAAAAGTCCACCGAGAGGAACAAAATATCCCCACGGAACAAAATATCCCAGTAGGACATTTTGTTCCGTTTTAGGATTTTTTGTTCCGTGTTTAATTTTTTTGAAAAAGGAACAAAATGTCCCCAAAAAGGAAGAAAATTATCGCGGAACAAAATATCACCTTACCACCCAGAACACCTACCAAAATGTACGAAATAACCTGTTTGTAGTTTTATATCGAACAATTTATAAGGATATATTAATACGATTAAAACAACACCAAAAGCCTAATGTGTCTAATAAATTACAATCATTTAATTGTAAATTAATTTTTCAAATATACACCAAGCCAATAACAATCATAGATTTTGAAGGCAAATAATGATGATAAATATATATTATACACCATCATCATTAACGCATATTATTATTAGTATAGTAATCGCACCGTATAATATGCGTGTGTTTTCTGGTTCATCCATCGAGAAGACCGAGGTTATAATAATAAAAAATAAAATAATTTACCATTATAATTTTTATCCCCCTCATACCTTACCTTTTGCTGCATACCATTATATGTCATAATATATAGTTTTTCCGGGGTAGACGAGACTTTCTTCCCCTCAGCGATCGACTTCAACGATGAGATATTACACATTAATTCGACGACGCGATATGATTATTATTTCATCATAATATAATATTATTGTGATCACCACGACACTTGTAGAAATATAAATACTGGTACACATGACGAGTTTATTATAATATCACATGAGAGACCCATTCGACGGCAAATAAATAACGAAAAAACAAATAAGCCCAGACACGCAGGCTAATAAAAACGTAACAATGACGAGTGTGCACTGCATTTTGGTTATATTATAAATGAGACTTGGCCTCGGCGTGCGGTCGGGGCAAGGGCGATATTCGTGGAGAAAAGAAAAGAAAATAATATAATAATAATAATATGATCAATTGTCGTTATAACATTATGTTTAACACGCACTAGTACACAACACTCAATGCATGCAGTGCCTGAAATGAAAACGATCGACCATGCCGGTGGTTTTGGATGGGTCATATTATTATAATATAATATAGTGAAATTTCAACCCGTTTGTCCACAATTTATTACGAGATACGATCGCAAAATATAATAAATAATTTATTGTAGGCACCTATAATACCGTATACTAGGTATACTATTATTCTATAAAATCTCTAATCGGTAAATCAAATAGGACCTATATTGGCTATATTATATTAAGTATTCTATAACTTACACCACCAAAGGTGAACATAAAAACATAGAAATAATTATAGAGCTTCATTGACTGAGCAAAATGTAGCACCAAAAATAGAAAATAAACTATGGTGCAACAGGACTTTGACAAATTAAAATTTTTAAAAAGCAGTCAAATGCTTATAAAATAATTATTTTTGAACATACGAAAGCTGGAATAAATACTATCCTTATTCAAAAACATTGTGATATAATATTATTATAGGTGTAATACGTATTTCGATAATGTTTTATTAAGTCTTAAGAATTTATGTCAGATATTTTCATTTCCCACACTATGATGACGTCTGGCTTTAAGCTCATTTTTTTTATTCCCCCCCCCCCAAGGGCCTAAAATAAATGGCACGTGACCACAAAATCCTACGATCTAGAATCCATCGAATCTATACCATATTATATTATTTTACTGTTGTTTCATTATTCACACGCATGATTGACGAACATGTCACCGGTCGGTGGTCGTGGGCAGGTCAATTATTATTATTATTATTATTATAATTTATATTAGCTTGTACCTAAATATACCATCTCACTTGCAGTACACGACCGTTACGACATTTTTGCGACACACACTCGCGAGAAAACGCACCGGAAATCGAGGTTAAAATATAAATTGCGATCCCGTTACACACCCTGCTTGAGCATATTAAATTATTTGGTGGAAAATAATATTTCCAGTGGTTGACCCGAGATAAGAATGATGATCAGTCAGCGAAAAACAAAACAAATCAAATAACGATTCACCGCTGAAATTTCCCGATCACGCCGATTTCTCGTTCAATTATATTTTTTTTCGACCGGATTTGTAGGTACTCTGGCAGGCATCAAACATGCATTTGATTATATTATTACCAAACAATTCGTTTAAAAATAAAATAAAATGCAACGATCGTTAAAAATAAATAGTATGTATGACTTCGTATTGCATGAATGTACAGTAAGTAAATATTTGCATTGTTGTTAAATTGAATTTTGCGGTTTATAACTTTTTAATCGTTCAATAACGGTTAAAATAAATATGACTGAGTACAGTAACAATTTAATTATTATACTGATGACGATTTTTATTTTTTTGCATGCAGCTTTCTGAGAAATAAAAAAAATATCTTTATTGAACAGTCTTAAATGGAGAATAAAAAACTAAGAAATCTATTCGATCATCTCCGGAGAACTGCAGTCTTCTACCTACCATTTTTATTAGTTACAAATAATTTGTATGGAAACCTCAATGTTACAAATTATAATTGCAATAGAAATATGTCTACATTTATTTGTTTTTTAACACAATCCATTTTTTTATATTATGCACTTTAACACAATAACATCGAGATAGAGTTAATTTTAGAATAAGACTAAACTTTAGGTACAGATAGAGCCGAATGATAGAGATAAATAATAATGTTATTAAGTAGATAATAATATAAGAGTTAATTACGATATTTTACACACCAATAATTGAAATATAGTAGAAAAAATACTAAAATCATAATAATAGTAACAATTTGTAATGCTTACATAATTACCTACGTAACCTAATAACTGCAAATATAATAAATAATAAAGATAACTAATATTGATAACTGTTAATTGAGTTAAGTTAAGAGAAAACATTTTAAAAAGTTTAAAGCTAATAGTTATCCCTAATTTGTTTTTCAACTCAGTTATAAGTTAAAAGTTATATGAAAACTTACAATTAACTTATTAAATAAAGTTAAGTTATTTTTTTTTTAAATAGGTAAATAAATAGCCAGTCATATGGTTTGAAATACTAAAAAGTAAATATTTATGCAATATGGTATCAATAATAATATTAATTATATTTATTACTTTATTATTTATAAATCAACGCAACTTAGATTTGATTAAAAGTAACTCGCTCTTTATTAAGTTTATATCAATAAAAATCAGTGAGGTTAAAAATTAAGGTAATGAATATTACATTTTAAAAAGTTAAAATTAACTTAACTTTTAATTTAACTTTAATTTTTTATCTCGCTTGTGCCCAGGATTGAATATAACGCAACAGTTGATAATACACTCAACAAGGCAAACAAAAAAAATCCAGTATAATATTATCAATAGCATATTATATTAGTGTATTACCTACCAATAAATTATTATGAATCTGTGTAAATAACGTACGTGTCTCCTGCCCCCCCACATTCGAATTTTCCAATTTTTTTTTGGCAAATAATTAGCATGCAATTAGCATGTATTTGCATGCTAATTTTTGTAATTTGCATGCGTTTTATTTAGGCGTGGTATCAAAAAATAGGTGGGGGGGCTGTAGACACGTGTCTCCGACCCCCCCACACATCATAAAAACTTTTTTTCAAATTTTTTTTTACGCCAATATTTAGCATGTAATTAGCATGAATTTGCACGACAGACCCCGAAACTCTATCGTAATCCGTTGCTTCGCAATACTCATTTTTCTGATTTGCACGTGTCCCCAGCCCCCCCACTTTGGGAAATACTTGGAAATTCAAAATCGTTTCTACGCCAATATTTAGCATGTAATTAGCATGCATTTGCACGACAGACCAAAATTAAAGAAAGATAAAAATCTTTGTTTAGACATTTTGTTGAAAAGTTCTCGTTTATTTCTGAATAAACGGCCTAGGGTGCCTGGGCTGCCCCTGCGATTTTTGAAAGGTGCCGGTCAATCGGGTTTTAAGTCAGAGGATTATAACATTTCTTTTGAAACTTGATTTTTTTGTGGGTATCGTTACTATTACCATTAACTTACAAAGATTGATTTCCTGACTTCCGAAATCGGAAAAACCTACTATAAAGACTTGAGATAGACGACGACGGTACAGTACGCATCAAGGTATTATTGATAATATTGTTGTATTATTTTTGATTTGTAGCTAGGTGGTGTAAGGTAATCCAAGGCTTTATATGAATAACATTTCTGAAGTTACTGTAGATTATTATTGTGATAATAGATAATTTAGACTTTTTTTAAATTATGTACATATTTCATTGTGGAGGGGGGGGGGCTTAAAAAAAATACGGCTTTGGATCTATAGGGAATTTTTCAGTTCACTTATAAGGTAGCGACGGTTTTTAGCTAGGCTGCCGATGAAGCCTAGTCACTCCTATGATCTAACGGACACCTCTAAACAGTGGACAAAATGTCAGTGAGTAGTGACCGAGACTGTCCGGTATTTAGAGGTTTCACTGTATATTTAGACACAATTTTATATATATATTATAGATATTACATAAATATATAATAAGTACCTATTTATTATGATAAATATTCTAGATAAATTTATCTAAATAGTCTCAGCACAGCCACGACCATCGCTTACATTTGAGTATTTATTTTTCTAATTTAGCTATACACTTAATAATTAATATAATATACATCGTAACGAATTAAATACGTTAACTGTTCAATCATAGATGAAATTAACTTCTTTAATCGGTCTGCATGATTATTATTTAATTAGTATTCCGAATATTATATTACACCAAAATTAGTACTTATAATATTAAATTAATATTGAGTTCATAAATCAGCTAGAAACTTAAACGACAACTAATTGTCTATATGATTTATAGTATAGATAACTTAAGAATTTTACAACTCTAAATTTACTAAAACGATATAATGTTACTTATAAATAAATTATGATCGTACAAATTGTATTGGTAAAGCGTGAAAAAAACATGTACGACATATTATTTTGAAATTTCATAATATTAATCTCCACCAGGATCGGTAGAAGTGTGTAATAGTAATGTTTTTGTTTTTATCTAAGTAGTATCGACTATTCTATAGACCATATTATTAGTCTAAAAATGTTTTTAGTTTTTACACAGTACATATTATTGAATTTATTTACAATGTATTGTATGCTTAACATTCCGTTGAGTAATTGTGTTTAAGAAACTGATGATATTTATATTTTATAGGCAATATAGTAGCTCTGGTTGTAGCATTTCTCAAATATGTTATAGTATGTGGTATTTCATCATAAATATATTCTATATGATAACTTTGTATCGGATATTATATATCATCATGTCAGCGATCTTACTGATCTATAAAACCGGTAAAAATGTTGCGCCTTTTTCATTTTACATTTTATTAGGTATATAATTTAAAATTATTTGGATCGCTTATAAAACCAATACAATTACTTTTTCACGAAACTATTTAAATATTTTGTTCAGTATAAAAATCGTGCACTACTTTTCCGAACAATTTTATCGGACAACGGAGATGGCACGCAATGGTGGTGACCACGGAGATCGGATTTCAACGCTCACGATTATGACATAGGTACATAATACTATTATAAGGATCGTATTTACTATAATTTGAGCACCTATACAGCAGGAAACCAATGCATCAGTAGATTGGATCGGCCGAACATTTTAATTTATACGAGAATATTATATTAATAATATATATTATGACGATGCGGATCCTGTTGGAGAATTACCTCTGTCCCCTGGTCAGGCCCAGCAGCTATTATCGCGGAATTATGGTAATGCACAACGGTAGTAATAATAATATAATACCGACAGGCTACGTGCAATTGAAACAATAATAATATTATAATACATTCGAGTGCAGAAGTCTCGCGTGGAAATAAACGCAGTGGAAGTTCGCTGCAGAGGACCCCTTTTATTTTATTTTCTGTACAATTCGTCGGTCGGTGATAGTGTCTTGGAGTTATTGTAGAAACCAGCTGCAGCTGCAGAAGGCGATTATTTATAGGTCCGTTTCGGGTAAAAGTTACTTTGAACGGCACTCACTCTGCCCCCACCCCCCTACAAAACATTAAAAACAATAGACGTAAATCAAGTGCATTGTACAAGCCTATATACTCGCCTATATACAGTATATAAATGTAAGCGATGATTTGGAATCCCAAAGTGCGATAATTCGCACTTCGTCTTGGGCATCGCGCGCTGCTACTCTCTCGATTAGTAAGTAAGTAAGTAAGTTCCAGCCGTAAAGGGCCCGCCGCGATATTCTCTGCAGGTTGCTTTGAGTTGTTTCAATTAATCTTTAAGAGCATTACCGAGATGCTGTTACCTACAATATATAATACTCACGTCACCAGGTAATGTACGTATATAATTCAGTTAATTCATACACATATAATACGCAGCAACGATCGGTTCCTGTTAAAATGTCGATTGATTTAAATTAACTATAAATACAGACTAACTAAATAGTTTTTTTGTTTTTTGTTTATACATTATTATGTAAATACATTTGTATTATTCTATGCAATTTTTTTTAACATGTAATCGAATTAGGTATAGGCACCTGACTCAAAAATAGTGTTCAAACAGATCGAGCAACGTGTTCTGATATACATATAGTAGTTTATTCTTTTAAAAGTAAAAACCTCATTATCATAGTATTGAGGTTTTTTGGTAAAATGTTAATACTCTATTTTAATTCATTTCAAGCCATTTTTTATAACATTGAGAGCAAAACCAAATTCTCAAAAGAAACAATTTTATGTATTTGTTATTTATATCATTATAATTTTTCATATTTTTAATTTTTCGATTTATAGAATTCATATTTATTTTTATGCTCCAGAACCAACGTTGAATGAAAAACTAATTAATATATATTAATAAGTAATAACATGAGTGAAATAGGTGAAGTAGTGGACTGCGGACCAATATTTTGATTAGCCATCTAAGGCTCGTAATAACATTGATTTGGTTTTTGTAAATTGAAATTTTCAAAAAAATTGTTTTGCTTAAAAATACTAAATTAATAATATAATAATAAGTTATCATGCAAAAAAGTAAAACACTGAGAATTTAGATAGTACATTTAAAAAAAGTAATTCTAAAAACATTAATTCTTTTTCCAGAAAATAAGATGTAATTACAGTTTATTGTTAAGAATATATCTAGTGCACCTCATTTTGAGTGAATCATTAGCTGTAATTAATTTCAAATTTGATTTCAATGTTGAATCATTGTATACGAAAAATGATTTTGTATTTTCGTGTAAAGATGTTGTGCCTCAACTTCTAAGAAGATTTTCTAATACTATTATAACTACCTACTTATTAAGTAGAGCGATAATTTATGTACTTACAATATGAAATATGAAACTATTAATTTAGTTTTCATCAAAAATGAATTAAAAATATAGTTAAATGTACAACGAATTTCCCATTTGCTGTTTTAAAAATCGTTATGTACCTAAATCACTGATTTAATATTCAACTAAAAATACTCATAAATATGTGTAACTATATTGGGTTATCTATATTTTTTAATTCATGTTAAACACACATGAAGAACTTTTTATTCTATTTTCAAGATTTTTGACTCAAAAGTTATTTACTTTAATAGCATAAACCGAATAAGGATAATAGCATGAAAGTAGAAAGTTTGAAATGTTTATAAAATTATAAATAGCCCAAAATGAGCTGAATAATATTCTTTTAACTGTATCATTGCACATAGAATAATATGCAAATCTCTATTTAATTATGTATTTGAAGAAAATGTACAGTTTATATGGTTATTACTTATTCCTTTATGTATTTTAGCAAAAAAAATAAAAATTGTTTTATCGGAAAATAGTGTTGCATAAATATTCCCTATGGTCTGATTTTTTGTAATGTCCATGTCACCCAAAAAATAATTACATAGATACTTCATATGTAATTTTTATGAATTTGTACGATACTACAATTAAAGATATTGCAAGTTTTTGCCAGACAATAACTTAATTTGTATACATTTATAAAACCAATTCCCAAATTTGTATTCCACTCAATCTCCTGTAGTATGCAGAATAACCATTTTCCCGCGCCCAACTCTCCACAAATTTTGAAATTAAAACATTTTTCTTCGTACAACTATTATACTCTATTTGTATGTTATTTCCGATATGGAAATAGTACTTGTAGTGTTTTACTATTGATCATCAAGTAGGTCAAACTTCCCTCAGTATTGAAGATCTAATATTTTTTTATATTCTAAAAAATGTTATTAGGCAAAAAAAAAAACCTTAAATCATCATTGTAAAACTATTGTTATATTATTTATCACTTAGCTCAGATTCCAAAATTTATCATGAAGTACTTTTTTATCGATTATATGTTTTAAAAAAAATATCAAAATCTTACATAGACGTCAAAATATCTGAAATTATATTTTAAATACGAATCATGTAAAAAATAATAATGTTGGTAAAAATGATCAAGTTAAGCATTCAAATCTATACATTGTTATAATATTACTATCGGTACCCAGTTGAACTAATGGTTGAAATACAATTTTGATTGAAATTTCACAGTTTCCTATTCAGATATACCATACAAACACAATACTCGGTGTGCAAAATATTTTCTCATAAACACAGGGGGGGGGGGTGCTGGGTACACCTGCCCCGGGCACTAGTATTTAAGGGGCTCCAATATTTTGTGGTCAGAAATTTGTTTTCTTGTGACTTATTAAAATGTTATAATTTTAATTATTTTAATAACAGTGTTACATAATATAATTTAGTATAATAGTATTATATATAATATATATATAGTAATTATGCTGTTTGAAATTTTTTTAATTAATATTAATGTGCATAGTCTTATATAATTTTATTTTATTTATTCATAAAATACCTACTTAAGTATTAAATATGTTAAAAAAAACAACTTATACGATGAATTATAAGCAAGGTTTAAGTGACATAAATTCAAATGTATCTTTGCGGAGAGATGATCAATCAGTTTTTTTTTTTTTTATTAAACAAAACAAAAAACATTGTTATATCTACCACCTTTAAGCAGAGCTTGTGTTGGTAGTAGAGAGTTACATGTTAAAACTTAAATTATATACAATTTAATTACAGCAGCAAATTGATTAATCGATATTTAACTAAACATTATAAAGAGATTAAGTACAAAAAGAATGAATTTATTAATTTAC
This sequence comes from Macrosiphum euphorbiae, assembly GCA_949089665.1. Taxonomy (NCBI): domain Eukaryota; kingdom Metazoa; phylum Arthropoda; class Insecta; order Hemiptera; family Aphididae; genus Macrosiphum; species Macrosiphum euphorbiae. Next base: position 94,690,424 of record CARXXK010000002.1, read on the forward strand.
TCTATACATAGTACATAGGTACATAATGCTTAGAAATTCCTTAAAAGCTAGAGAAAAAAGAAAAAAAAATTTTTATATTTCTTGTAGAAGCCAATTGTAGATTATGATTTTATGATTAGATTTGGGATTTGATCTTATAGTTTTTTTGATAGCGAAAGTCATTGCTTTGAAAAAAGTTGGTCCTAAATAGTAAACGAATCTTGGTCCAATATTTTTTTTAGTAGAATTATTAGAGATGTTATATATTCTATTGCGTTTTGAATATACATAATTATTTATAGGAATATTTTTAACAATAAACATGATCCCAATTTTTTTGTAAAGTAAATCGATAGGTAGAAATGCCCAAGCATTTATAATTTAATTTAGTTGATCCTTCTAACGTGTTTTTATTAAGGCACCTACGAACTATTTTGTTTTGCTGTATAGTTAAAAGCTTAATAGAATTTTCATATGTACCACCCCAGGCAATTATACCATATTGAAAAATAGCTTGTAAAAGAGACAAGTCCACTATACGCATACTGCATAGTATCTGGTAAGATTATTTTCCTCAGACAATGTATTTTGTACATACCTAATATTGTCCTTAGGCGCATAGTCATACTGTTTATGTGGAGTTGCCATTTCATATTTTGGTCGAAGATTAGGCCTAGGTATCTTACCCTAGATACTCTTTTTATTTTGCAACCATTATGGTTGTGTATATTATCTGTGATTTCGATTTCATCAAATAGACTTTGACAAGAGTAAATAGAAGAAGCTATAAATTCTGTTTTATCCAAAACAACGTTTTTTACTAAACAATATTTTGAAAAGAAGCACACATTTTAAAACAAATATTCTGTGCTCAAAATCTAAAAGGTTAATGAGGATCTATCTCCCATATCATTCGTGGGTAGGCCCCTTAGGGGAGAGTAATTTTTTTCATGGGAGCTTATTGGGTGCCAATTTTTTTTGCACCAAGGTATTTGTAAGCACGAATTTAAAATTTGTTTGTCATTTCTCCCTTGTTTATTCCCAAAAAGAATTTGGTCGAAATTAATACAAAAGCCTAGTTAAATTTAAAAAAATCTTAATAGGATAAAAACTTTAAATAGAATAAAAAAAATCAATTAAATAAAAATTGATATCGAATAAAATATAATTTCAATAAAAAAGGCTAGTTAAATTAAAAAAAAACAAAAATCTTCAAATTCTAAATAGGATAAAAAATCAGTTGAATAAAAAATTCATATTTCATAAAAAATCAAATATTAATAAAAGGAGCAAAGTTAAGTTTAAAAAAATATAATATTAATATGTAAAATACAAAGTACAAGTACAAATAGTACAAAGCATGGTACTCCAATTCCGAATAAAGGTATTATAATTATAATATAGTTAAATAACTTTATTAAATTGAAAAGTCTAATATAATGTGAAGAATAATTAATGCGGAGGGTCCTGACATAAATACTATTATTTTATACATATTATATACATATTTTTAATGTAGGTAGGTACCTACATTTTTATGATCGGTGTAGGTCATAAGTGTCTAGGACCTGTAAAATATGACTTAGAAAACTGTATTATTATCAGTCCAACAACCAGGTTCGTAAGCTTGTGAATGAATATTAAAAGCATCCAGGACATAATTTGACATTAGAATGTCATACTGAATGTTTTAGCAGAACGAACAGGACAAAAAAAAAGCCATGTTCTTAATCAATGAGAAGTTTTCTAAATGGAATTTCAGTACAAATGTACAATACCTAGGCTTATAATAAAAACGGGTCTAAAGTTAATTGTATCAGTAGTATCAACAGATTTCAAAATTTGGAGTTAAAGATTAGACTTACAGGAAAGACCCCTTCTTGTAAAGACTTATTAAAAATGAAAACTAAACGGTAGATAGCACATATATGTTGATGGAACATTCTCATACTGTGCCAAGCTTTTTAAACAGAGGCTGACAATTAATGCCAGTATAAATAATGTTCATTACATACCGTTTGTATTTTGTTTATTACCAAGGATAACTACAGATGTATCATGTAGAAGTGTCGTGTTTAAAACTTATTAAAACACATCCGTGAAATATAAATATATAGGGCATTATGATTTCAACCCAACAGTTATTATTAGCGATTTTTAAAAAGTTATCCATTGCACTTCTTGTAACTTTATTTGCCTATATATGTATACCGAGTTAAAATATGTAGATTACGATTGCAGATAACACAATGTTCGTATATACATATTATATAGGTACAACAAAATGTATTGTGCATAGACTACATTACTAGGTACAAAACAAAAGTTTTGGAAATTAGCAACATTTTTATCAAGTATTATTAATTATGAACTTTAGTGTTTTTAGAACCTTATGGTCTAATGTAAATAAGTATTATGGTATTCGGACAACTAAAATACTAAATATTTACTCATTTTTTAGAATTTAGTCGACACTTATATAGATAGAAGCTATATTTCCAGCTGATATATTATTTGGACCAGTGCATCAGTTGATACGTATTTAACAACTATACAATGCTTGTGAGTATTTTCATACACATTTTAATTAAACTCCTTCGATCATAATACATTTTGACATAAAAAAATCAAATCAAACATAAATTGACAATTCAAACCAATATTAGTAGTATGATTTGGTATGTTCAGCAGCTCCTCCCCCTTAAATTTTACATGTAAAAGCATAGGCTTCTCTGTATAGGCAATTCGTAGTACAGGCTCCTCCCAAACTTGTATTAATTACTCAATATAGGCAACCCGCAACACACATAAACTCGTCACAAGGCACCCGATCCAACACGTGACCGACATATATTTTATGCCTTCTCCTTAAAATGCATTACCTCCCCTTTTATTTACCATTTAAAAAATATATATAATATTCTGATGTACATTTGTATCGACAATATCGAACACTTGTCCGACATATATTTTACCCCTTCCTAAACAAATATATTACCCCTTCTTATTTCCCCTTTAAAAATAAAAATATATAATATTCTGATGTAAATATGTATCGACTATATCATACATACAATACATACATGCTCATAATATCATATAAGGTAACAACATAACACATATCTAAAAATATTATGCCATTTTCAGATTATAATCCCATTCGAATAAACATCTCGCTAAAGCATACACCGCGATGTATCTCAAATATATTATAATATAGTTTACATATATAGGTACATACTTACATAATTTATATCCAAACAATAATTATATACTCATCATTATCACAAACTCCTGAACATATTATACAATTTACATAATATATACGATACTTAGGTATATTTATACATATAAATATGATATGACCAAACACTTAATAACTATAATATACTATGAAACACACGATACCATACGGTACTCATCAGTTTTCATTCTGAACACACGCTCAACATATATATATATATACCTTAGCAATGCATTTTATCACACACACACACACACACACACACACACACACACACACACACACAAACGCATGATTCCAGTATTCCATATAGTACACAAACAAGCCACCCAGTCCTTTATTCATTCAATTACATATGAACTCTTATACACATACATACATACATACATACATACATACATACATACATACATACATACATACATACATACAAACAAACATACATAAAAATAGTATACAGTTTTCTTATTATATAATTACATACGAAAAAACGAATCGCTAAAGCATACGTTATACACCGGAACACACACATACATACATAAACTTGTAAAAAATTATATTTTTCAAAATATACACGTTAAATTATAGAGATATTCGTAGTCATTCCTCTACCTGACAACATACAGAAATATATATAATATACGGGCAACCGTTTACAGATGTCGATGAGTTTCGTTCATCCCGTTCTCTAGCACATACATGCACATACACTCATATAACCATAGGTTAGTTCATACATATTTAGATACTCACATATTATATACATATTTGTATAATATTCCGAGCACCTTTTTACAGGGAAGTTTCATCAGTTTAAGCGTTGTATTCCACCGTGTAACACAACATTTCAAAAAGTAATATTACATTCATTATAACAAACACCTAAACATACTATAAAACTTACATATTATTGTATTATATATTATCATTTACAAAGGTGGGCATTAACTAGTTAAAAAGTTAAAGTTAAGTTAAAAAGTTAATTTTTTTTAAACTTTTTAACTTAACTAGTTAGTTTGTTTTCTAATTAACTTATGAACTTAACTAGTTTAATTTATAGTTGAAATAACTTAGCTTTTCTCAGTTGATTTAAAAAAAAACCAATAAGTTAAAAACATTTTGAAATTTTTCGTTTATGCGTAAATTTTACTATATCATTATAAAATAAAAATAATCCAATACTATAATAACACAAACATTTCTGTACTTTTTCTTGATAACATAATTTTGTGTATATTATTATATTTTATTTATTAGAAAGGCAATAAGCTATTGTCATTTTATAGTATTAGATGTTTGCAGTACAAATATGAAATAAGTAATTACAATAATTTATTATCAATAAGAAAAAATACAGCTGACCACCAGATTCTGAAAATTGGAAAGAAAATTCTAAAGATAACTTGAAAACTAAATTATCGTTTAAAGTAAATAGTTATAGTTGTGTATAATATATACATGATAATTGATAATATTATGCTGGTCTATACTTGTAGACAATAATACAATATTATGAATTATAAATAGTGCGCTTGCAATGCTTGCATCGACCAGTTCCTTACGTTGTCCGTAATCGTACTTTATCATAATCGTCAATCGTTTACCTATTGTGTGCGATATTTATTTAGTCCATATCGATTATAGGTATTGTTATAATATTATATGGTAGACATTTTATATATCCGAAATTAAAAATGTCATTAAGTACGGTAACGAGTAGTGAAAATACAAGAGATCTTCAATCTCCAAATAGTTTAAAATGGCCGTGCGTTAGTGCTTTTTTTCAACAAATATTTGATTCTGCAACCAATACTCTCAATAATTCTTTAACATTTAAATGTTTGTTATGTGTACCCAGAAGAAAAGTGTCATGTTTTAATTTTATATAACTTATATATATATGAAGGTCATGTACTCGGCTTCACGTATTATGACATTCAATTGCTATTAATTTGAGATGAGTATAGTTTAATTTAATAAATAATAAAAAAGTAAAAGGGTATACACTATACAGTGTACATTATGATAAAAGTTGAATCAAATTGATTTATAATTTATAAATTAGAAACTAGAAAGACACATTCACTCTACATGTGATTTACTTAATAATTAAAAAAAATAGATTAACTTTTTTTAAACTGAGTTAAGTTAATTTTTTTTTCTATATTAACTTTTAACTTATCGAGTTAAATTTATAATTTGTTAACTGTTAACTTTTAACTTATCAATCTTGTGTCCTCTTAACTTAACTTAACTCGAGTTAATTATTTTCATTAACTTGCCCACCTTTGATCATTTATTCCCA